>CM076569.1:565236172-565815835 GCA_034641835.2 Pinus albicaulis | reverse complement strand
ACATTAAGGATTGAAAATGAGTGAAGGGGAACCAACCAAATCTGTCTATAGATTAGGTCAGAGGTCATTTAACTCCAGACCTGCTTGGAAAAAATTAGAGGCAATTACAAGGGATCTTAGAAAGGCCAGCTGGTCGTGTAAAGATCCTAGTGGACAGGGCTAACACCAATCCCCAGTGTTCCCAAACCTTCCAAACTAAATCCTACCAAGAACATCTAAACATGGACTTCATCAATTCATACATCGTAGAGCAGTAATATCATCCACTACATCGGTTAAATCAATTGAAATCAACATTCGTATACACATATAAGCAGAAAACATTGAGGTAGGGAGAGCAGAAATATAAGGCACCCACTGGTTATAATCTATATTATACTTTCTATGTACCAAATCTACCTCAAAGAAATGAGAAACCTAAGGCTACATCAAACTATTTCTCACCAGATAGCCTCATTTAGGACAGATAGGTCATTAACCTCGAGAAAATGAGCAATAGAATGCGGAAGGACTTACAATAAGAACTGATTTTAGCTAGTAAAGAGATAGGTATGTTTGATTTTTGGTTTTTTTTTGGTTTTCATTGGAGTAATGGGAAACATATTTTTAATTGGGATATAGTCGTATTTTGTGAGTTCCAAGTCAACATGTAGGTAGGTGATGATCTAGATGCTTTGAATTGACATGACATGGATAGATTAGACCGATGAGGTCGAAGAGGGCAAAGAAGAACTTGATCCCTCCAAATACTGAAAAACATATAGAACTAACCGAATTAAAGGCTAAGCACCTGTAAACAATGGATTCAACCTTATTCACTCATTCAATTTAGTTCAAGCATAATGAAAGGATGGCATACATTAAACATGGAGAAACCACAGAAACAAAGAAGAAACATCATCAAGAACAGAACACCACAAGGATCCCAACAAGTGCCGCAAAACCCCGATCTTCCTTAGCCAAAATACAGTATGTACAATGGTATCAAAAGTATCCCAAGAGTCCAACCTCCAACCTCCTAAAATGATTGAGAAATTACAATATATAGATCACTCTAACACCTTTCCCCACCTCTAGGGGTCGAATTCCCTCTTCGTGATCAGTTTCAACCCATTCTAACTATGGAATCTGCTAATCTAGGCAAGCCTAACAACTTGCCTCTAAAAGATGGAAATCGATCCATTACATGATTTTTTACTCATTTGAGAGTGAATTTTCTAGAAGAGATAAAAAATGCTTTCTAAAGTTATATGCCAAACATGAATTCTACATCATAAAACCCAAAAAATTTCTAATTCCATAAGCAAAACTGTCCATACTAGGTTAAAACTCGAGTCAAGTAACAAGATTCAGAAAATTTGTGTGGGTCGTTTCCCAGCAAGAAAGGGCCCCTCATGTTCCAGTCGAATTTGAGGTGCCTTCCACATCCAAATTGAGGTCATGATAGCTCTTCGTTGAAAGCTCCGGATATCTACTTTCCCACCTACAGAATTTCTGAATTTGGAGCTCATTTGACCCTCCAAAACCTCATTCTCCCAGAGGTACTTCATTGGTGCAAAAGGTGGCAAAGAAGGTGGGTTTTCATGGTGCTTAGAGCTTTTTGACTATCCGGGTATTTTCAATAATGCTAAGTTGACTTCAGAGGATGCATAATTAACCATGAAAAATCCAAAATGTAAAAATTTCCTCCAGCAAGTGTCCCAAAAAGTGAGCGCATGACAAAGGACGACGTGTAGAATCGCAAAACTCGTTTTTTACCCAAAATTTGAAAATGACAAAATTTTCTCCGAATTTGCTCAAATTCGCAGCGAAGATTCTCCATCATATCTTGCTCATTCAATGAAGCTCACCAAAACTGAGTGAATCAAAGCCTTTTCCGCCATTTTAGTGTTCTCCCGGGTGCACAGCTCCCGTGATGAAAACACTGTCTCGCCAGTATGATGTGTTGTTGTCGATCATGATGTAGCAATGTGTATGTTAAACTCAAGAAAATGAGAAATGGGACCTGGTGTCTTTGTCTCCATCATGATCCGTGAATGTACCTACGCTGATGAAGAAGGCGAGACCCTTCCACGCCATAGATAGTACCGTTGTCGTTGAAGTCAACGAGACCCTTCCACCCCATGTGGAGATAGTACTCGTCGTGATGCCGGCAAACAAAGCTCGTGGCCTCTCTGACATGCTACCACCATCGATGATCGCCATGCTCCATCCCGCACATTAACCTCAACAATTGAGTCACCGTCCGACTCCCGCTCATACCGATCGTCCCCGACATGGCTTTGAACAAGATATTTGCACATGGCACCGATATAGATGCAAGCAGCAAGAGAAGAGAGCCGAAACATCAAAAAATATCCCCCACTCGTCAAAGCACCATAAGGAACAAACAATGATAATAGCGTCTTATTTTAGGTGGATCGAAAAGAGTCACAATCTCTCGTTTTAAATGCAAGTGAAACTTTTTGACCAAAGGGACGGGCAACTTTCAAAATATTGAACAAATCTTATCAAGGAGCATGGCATCATATGAATGTGTTTTTCCATGAGTAATAACAACAAATTTGTCAAATGGGCAATGAAACAAGTAGTTATGAAAACGTGTTATCGATGGGCAATGGGATATATTATGTCAATGAACATCATGGAACAAAGGTCATGATAAAGGGTAAAATGGTAATGAAGACTACGTTGCATAATAGGTGTGAAGATAAAGTAATGGAACATACGTGTTAAGGTGGATATACTAATGATATACAGAGAAAAAAAAAAAACCTGCAAAACCATCCATACATATTTCAAACCCCGAGGA
The DNA here is from genome assembly GCA_034641835.2 of Pinus albicaulis. Classification (NCBI taxonomy): domain Eukaryota; kingdom Viridiplantae; phylum Streptophyta; class Pinopsida; order Pinales; family Pinaceae; genus Pinus; species Pinus albicaulis. The sequence goes on along the minus strand of CM076569.1, from coordinate 565,813,023 downwards.
ACAAGTCACCATGTATGTAGGGTTTTACTTCCTCCATTCAAATGTTTGAAGACTTCAAGATACCACCAACACATGAAAACTACCGAGCAATGATAAAAACTTGTTTGCAAGTAACTAGAGTTGATTCGAATCAAACTCGGGCGCAAAAACACAATTTTCTGAATCATTGGCAAGTGGTCGCTCTATCGTGGGTCGTTCCCATTCATTTTTACACTATGAAAATTGCTCAGTGGGTCGCTCCCCTCAAGTGGGTCGCCTTGCCACATAAAGGCATTTTTCAGAAAGCTTTTGGAGGCCTTCCCGTGTCCAATCGGGTTGCAGGATAGCTTGTTGAAATCTATTGAGTCTACTTGCCAACACAAGTGGAATTATGCAAATTTGGATTCCATTTAATTCTTCAAAAAATCAAATCTCCTAACACTATTCAAAATGAGCAGAATGAGGCTGCCTCAAGGGCAGCTGCTATTGAAATCAACTTTTGAAGGTCTTCTCTCAACTCCAAATTGAGTCAAGACAGCTCATTGGAAAGGTATTTCTGTTCAGTTATCCTTTAAATCATCAAGAAAGTCATTTGGCTAACTATGCTAGGAGCAATCTTGATTTTTCTCAAGGCTGCCTAGAGGGTGTATTCACTCCTTCCGAGAATGATGTTTGGGATATTTCTTCAACACCATGATATCTGTAAAAAGTGAAAGAGGTTTTTCTTTTCCTGGGCATGTTTTGGACAATAACCTCTCCTTGCTCTCCAAAATTCATCTTTTATTGCTCTAAAACATATTTTGAGTGAAACCAATCCCGATGTGTGAAACAAGAGATTTTGGTTTAAATGAAGCGAAAATGAAGGGGATAGGGGGCTTCTAAATTCTTGGGGAAATTTTCGGAAGTAGAGGACAGCAGAAGTAGGGGGAAAGTGGAATCACAGAGATTGAGTGAGGGGAAGGGGGTCCAAAAGCGCAAACATGTGCCCAGCTCAGAAAATTGCCAAGTTGTGGCAAGAAACTAGGTTTGTGCAAAATGAGGAATTTGGGGGATCTCGTTGGATGGGAATGCTTAATAAGCATATTAAGGATAGGGGAATGTGTGAACACTGTGATACAAGTCTGATGATTTCACCGTCCAAGAGAAACACTCCAAACCCCAGGAGAGAGGGAAAATGGACCTTACTTGCATAATAAATCAAGCATGAACAAGGTGTAAACATCACGGAGTATTGACATGATGATCAAAACCTTCCGACCAGATGGTATGACCATGGTTATGACAATAACGACATTTAGACACAAATTTGAAAAGAGGAAACTAACCCATCTAATGCTTAGTAGGTAAATTCTTGTTTGAAGACTCATTGAAATGACAAAATTTGACCTTGACACTTAAAATCACTTTGTAAGAGCATGTTTGATCACCGAAGGAAGGCTGCAAAGGCTGACTCTAAGATTGTTCCAATGGGGATGGTAGCTCCTTGGAGGTGCTAAGAACGGTAAACATCTTTGGGAGAGCAACATTTTTGCTTTATCCATTGGGCCATGGAATCAAAAACTCAAACTGAAATGCATGATCCGTAAAATTGATGACTTGACGACACAAATTGACTCTCACTCAACTCAAAACTGACTCCGATACTTAACACAATCACAAATTGGAAAAGATGCTCAAAGTAGAGCTTATTCATCAAACCTACTCTAATTGTACTTTTTCACCACTCGATCAAATGTAATGGAACAGCCAATGCAGCCATGTAAGCATGTCAGTCGCCGTTTGATTTCTTCCCACATGCTTGCTTATGAACAATGAGAAATAACTACCGAAAGGCAACTCCCATGAAACTTTGAACCATGGACTGCCGATAAACTTGTAAAGCACAAATCGACCGGATGACCGCAAGAATACCGCGAATCTTCATACACACAGCTACTGATTTACTACTGACACTACTATCTTTGATTCAGACAATCTCCAAATCTTAAAAATTTTCTCACCTCTATGTCAGTTTTTCAGGACAAAAGAAGTCGCCAAAAGGATCATGAAATTCATGAAAACTAAATTCGTTAGTCGATTCCATACAAACAAAAGTCTCCTTCATCAATCTCCTTAAGAATGGAAATCTTGATATAGCTATGAATGAATAATCACAAATACATAATGAAGGTGACTTTGAATAAGATTATCATCAACATTCTTTTGGAGCACATGGTTAGCTAATGTAGCAGAATTTTTATAACAAACATCATCCAACACACGAGCAATGGGATCATCAAAAACTTGAGAAGAGGCCGTAATGTATCCACTGAAACTGCATGACCTCCTTCTCGTCGTTCATCTCTTCCTTGAGATATATTATAAGATTCTCGCCTTATAACCGAAATGCTTCTGAAAACAAAAGGGTATAGAATCTTCCCGCATCATCAAATTATGTATTTCATCTTCCACAACTTCATCTCTGTAATCCGACCTTCAATTGCATTAGATGGCCGCAAATCGATGCTACAAGTCGTCGTGTATCTTTATTCTGTCTTCTCTATCCTCAATATTTAAACACCGAGAGATTGGCTTACCCCTATGGGTACGCTTTCATTTGAAGATTTATTTATAATTTTTTTCTCAAAAAACTGAAATGATTCAAACATAAAGGTACGGAGTCACCTTGAATCATTAAATCATGTGTGTGCCCACTTCCAAGTCTTCAAATGCAACTTGACAAGCAATCAATGACTTTGGGCCGCAAATCTGAATATGATAGTTCTTTCCGTTGCCCTCAAGACGATCCGTATCAAGACTCTGTTGACGTTGATTTCTCGATTGCATGTGGAAGTTATTCCTAATGAATAACTGAGATCAAAACACAAAGGCAAAAAGATCCTCACTTACATCAAAACTTTCTCGTACTTTCCTCATCATTGCCATAGCTGATATGCATCGGTTAGATCACCGTACCGAGTCACGAAAGTGAACTCTCCTCCTCGCACAAGCTAGCCGTCGATTTGTCCGTGACGATTTGGAGGACACCATCATCATACCGATCAAACCGAGGCAATTCATCATCAAACATACACATCATATCAACAACTTTCTTCTTTACAATGATCTATAAAACAATCACTATGACAATCCGGGACTGTAAGAAATGTTTTGGATCAACCACTTGTTCTTGAATGTCATTGATGGCGCTATTTTCCAGACCATCTCTTCTACCCAGATTTACAAACACTAATCTTTTCTCCTCGAAAATGTCAACTCCGTCGAAACATTCTTTCTTCTTCTTCAATTTTGTTCTCCTGATCAACAAATGAGCCTCTACATTCAACGTCTTTGTTCGAATTTCGTGAAGTGTTGCAATATTCTTTTCTTCTCACCTCGAAACTCCATTGATCAAAGGCACCCTTTGTAGTGCAAGAGAGAGTATCTAGAGAAGGTCTTATATCAACTCCATCGACACAAATTTGCTGCAGCGCAATGTTGTACCGTCTCACCGGCATTCTTCAACTCGGTTATACCCTCTACAATCAACAAAAAGTTCGTCCGATCATCCGTCTACATGAAAACTTTGACAATCACAGTAACTGTGGATGCTCTGAATGTGGCTTTGACCCAACTCTCACTCTGGCTCCTTATGTGCAAAGAGAAAAGTTCTGATACTAACATCTTCATCATCAACTTCAAAAGATCTAGAAAAGTCTCAACATTCTCGTACATGTTGCCTGCTGACATTGTTACATTTATCATCAAGTCTCCTGTGAGATATAGATCATAATTTACAGAGGCATGAAGAACAGAAGGCAAAACAAGAGGTTTATAAATTTATCCGAATTTTACAAGGTGTAGGGCAATGTACAAGAGTCATGGGATCGCTTTGTTTTCTCGTTCATCACTCAAGAGAGTCATCAGTAATATGGGAAAAGTAAGGAGACCAAAGATCAAAGGGAAACTCAACATTTACACTTGAATTGATCGAGTGAAGATTTTGATTACCTTTCTCATACAACAAACTTTGAAAACTTTCTGTGATAGCTCAAGACCAAGAAAGAAGTAATTTACGAAAAAGAAGATTAGATCCCGAATACCATTCCACTTTAGATAATTTAACTTTGTGTAAGATCCTTCCATTTTCTCGTAGAAAGAGTCACCCGTACTTTGAATTGGAGTCACTGTGTGAATGATTTCACTTATGTCTGATCAGTTGTCCTACCATCAACTATCGACTGGACTCCTGGTTACGACCGGGGCAATTTACAAGTTAAATGCTACGATTACAAGTTATACGGGAGATCGATCAAGCAAATAAGTTATCTACTTCGCCGATGTATAGTAACAATGTTTTCAAAGCATTGGCGGGACTTCGCATCTGCCTATACTTTCAAGCAAACGTTTGAGTTTCTCCCTTATGGTCGCCACTATATTAGCAAGCACTCAAATCTACCTCAAAGTCGAAATGAAGTAAAAAATCAAGGCTGGGCATCAAACCACGCCTGTACTCGCAGCTAGCCCTACGAGGACATGAGAGGGCTTCCTCCGTCAATCTCGAGAAAATGGGCAATAGAATGCGAGATGAGACTTACAATAAGAACTCGATTTTAGCTAAAGAGATAGGTATGTTTGATTTTAGTTTTTTTGGTTACTGGAGTAATGGGAAAACAGATTTTGGGTCCGTGTGGATAAGGCCATCTTTGCAGCAGTTCAAGTCACAGGTAGGTGATGATCCTGATGCTTTGAATTGGATATATGGATAGATTAGACCGATGAGGAGCTGAAGAGGGCAAAGAAGAACTTGATCCTTCCAACAACAAAACATATAGAACTAACTAAATTCAAAGGCCAAGCACCGTAAACAATGGATTCAACCTATTCACTCATTCAATTTAGTTCGTACATAATGAAAGGATGGTACATTAAACATGGAGAAACTTACAAGAACAAAGAAGAAACACTAATGTAGTCATAACACCACAAGGATCCCAACAAGTGCCGCAAACCCCGATTCCTTCCTTAGCCAAAATATGAAAAGACCTCATAACAGTATCAAAAGTATCTCAAGAGTCCAACTCTCTCCAACCTCTGAAAATGATTGAGAAATTACAATATATAGATCACTCTAACACCTTTCCCCACCTGTGGGTCGTACCCTCAAAGGATTAGTTTCAACCAATTCTAATCAAGAACCAGCAATCTAGGCACTTAACAACTTGCCTCTATAAGAGTGGAACCCACTCAATATACGATAGCTTACCTATTCGAGAGTGAATCTTCTAGAAGAGATAAACACAAAGTTACATGCCAAACATGAATTTACATCATAAAAACCCAAAATTCTATCCATAAGCAAACTCGGGTCCATACCAGGCGGTAAAAAACCGGAATGGGCAAATCAAGATTCAAAGAGGCATTCCAAGTCGGCCTTTGTTTCTGTGGCTGCTTATGTTCAGGCCGAATCGGAGGTACTTCCCGACATCCAAATTGAGTCATGATAGTCATGAAATCTCCTGATGTCTACTTTCCAACCCAAGTGGGATTTCTAGAATTTGGAGAGCTATTTGACCCTCCAAACCTCATTCTCCCGGTGAGGCAATTACCAGGCAAAGGTAGCAGTGAAGGTGTGAGTTTTATGGTGTTTTTAGCTTTTAACCATCCGTATTTATGCTGAATGCTGTTGACTTAGAGATGCATAATTTGAATCATGAAAATCAAAATAAAAATTATGGTTCAAAAAAGAGTGCATGAGTGCAAGGACTTAATGTGAACTGAAAACTCCGTTTTTAACCAAAAATTGAACACAAATGCCCACTAATAACTCCGGAGCGAAGATCCTCCATCATGTATCTTGCTCATTCAATGAAGCCTCTCACAAACTGAGTCAACTGCCTTTTCCGCCATTTTAGTGTTCTCCGGTGCATGCAGTCCGTGATGAAAACACCGTCTCGGCTTGTATGATGTGTTGTTTACCATGATGTAGCAATGTGTATGTTCAACCTGCTGGAATAGAAATGGGACTCATGTCTTTGTGGTTCCATCATGATCCCGTGAATGTACCTACGCTGATGAAGAAGGCGAGACCCTTCCACGCCAGAGATAGTCGTTGTCGATGAAGTCAACGAGACCCCTTCCACCCCAAGGGAGATAGTACTCGCGATGCCGCAAACAAAGCTCGTGTCTTCTGATATACACACCATCGGCGCATCGCTATGCTCCATCTCAAAGAGCATTAATCTCAACGTATTGAGTCACCGTCCACTCCTACTCAGTATCTCATCGTCCCCGACATGGCTTTGAACAAGATATTTGCAATATGTATACCGATATAGATGCAAGAAAGTAAAGAGAAGTATGTTTAAACACCTAAACAAATATCCCTATTGTCAAAGCACCATAAGGAAACAAACAATGATAATTAAGTAGGTGGATTAAGTGCAGTCATACCCTGGTTAGCCATAAAACTTTTCATCAAAGGGAGTTAAGAAATTGCAAATATTGAACAAATCTTATCAAAGGGATATGGCATCATATGAATGTGTTTGTCCATGAGTACAACAAATGTAGCAGGTTAAATGGGCAAAATACCAGCAAAGGAGGAACGTAAGGAATACTGGGTAATGTATAATATGTCAATGAACATCATGGGAATACATGATTATATAAATGGTGACAATGAAGGATTGGATAAAGGGAAGGAATAGGTGGTGTGCAGAAATATTAAGTGGGTTTTTAATGGCTGGGTGCAGATATACCAATGATATGGGTGGAGAAACACTCCATAAAACCATCCATACATATTTCAAACCCCGAGGAACAAGTCACCATGTATGTAGGGTTTTACTCCTCCATTCAACAAGTCATGCAGTTAAATCTAAGATACCATCAACACATGAAACTACCACCAAGTAATGATAAAACTGAGCCTATATGAACTCAAGGGAGTTGATTCGAATCGAACCGGCTAAAAATACAATTTTCTGAACTCTCGTCGAAAAGTGGGTTGCTCTGCATTGTGGTCGTTCAATTATTTTTACACTGTGAAAATTAATTAGGGGGGCTGTTCTCAGTGTCACCACACATAGTGCATTTTTCTAAAGCTTTGGAGGCCTTCCTGTCCAAATCGGCGGTAGGAGGAGTTCTCAGCAGCCATTGAGCTCATTTTCCACAAACACAAGTGAATTATGCACCCGGATTCCATTTACCCTGTCAAAAATCAAATCTCCCAATGGATTTTTAGTCAAAATGAGCAGAATGAGTACGCTCAAGGAAGGAGCGTCATGGTAATCAACTCAAGGTCTTTCCCTAACTCTAAATGAGTTTCATATAGACTGAAATTTATTTCTGTCTAGTTATCCCTTAAATCATCAAACAAGCCATTAATAATCTATAGCAGGGAGCACTTTGATTTTCCCAAGGTCACCAGGCAGCATTCAATTTCCCGATATGTCTTATTGACATTTATTCAACACCATTATACCTGTGTGGTGTCGCAAAGAGGTTTTTCTTCCTTGGCATGTTGTGGACAATAACCTCTCTCAGTTTTCCAAAATTCATCTTGGATTTCTCTCTGAAACATCTTTTGAGTGAAACCGATCCCGATGTGTGAAACAAGGATTTTGTCGAAATGAAGCAAATGAAGGGGATAGGGGCTTCTAAAATTTTTGGGGAAATTTTTGGAAGTAGAGAGGATGTTGTAGCAGTGAGTGGACCACAGAGATTGGAGAGGGGAAGGGGTGTCCAGAAGGCAAACATGCCTAGCGAGGGACAGCAAGTTGTGGCAAGAAATTAGGTTTGTGCAAAAATGAGGAATTTGGGGGATCTCAGTGATGGGAAATGTTTACTGCTGGGTATATTAAGGATAGGGGAAGGTGTGTGAATATCAGGATACAAGTTTTTCCGATGATTTGACCGTCCAAGAGAAATTACCTCCAAAACCCTAGAGAGGGAAATGGACTCACGAGACACAACCGAAGCATGAACAAGGTGTAAAATGACTCGATGGAGCATTGACATGATGATCAAAAACCCTTCCGAATGATGGTACACTCACTGAATGTAGACATGGACCGACATTTAGACAAATTTGAAAAGAGTGAAAACCAACCCTAGACCTAATGCTTATGATCAAATTTTGTTTGAAGACTCATTGAAATGACAAAATTTGACCTTGACACCTTAAAATCACTTTGTAAGAGCATGTTTGATCACCGAAGGAAGGTCGCAAAGGTCAATTTAACACTGCTTTCCTACCAACAGAAATGAAATGAAATGTAGCATGTAAAGAGAGCAAGTCAATCACAAAATACAAACAGAAAGGAAAACATCACCACCGCTTTAGATCAGATCCAAAGAAACATGCTTGTCCATATTAAAAACAACACCAATCAGGTACATCATAGCCCATAGCTTGAACATTCAGTCTGAATACATCTAGCCTCAGTCTATCTTACAATATACACAGAGAACTTTTCTCAAGAGGAGAATACTTGCATTTCACTGATATCTCATCAACAACCATTTCAAAGTTTCCTTTTGTGCTTTATAGCAAAGGATGAACCTAAGATCGACTGAAGGAGTAGGTGAAAATTAAATGTATCATTAAACATAACAATGAACGCAGCGCTGAAACCCATTCTGCTTGACCTGCTATGTATTTAATCTCTGTCACCTTCCTTGTAAAAGAATGATCTGCTTTGGATATGATCTTGACCTTTTGGCTTGTTGTACTCCAGGTGATTTGAACAAAAAATGAAATACGCTGCTTGAAAGGTCCGTCTCATAAATCTCTGACTGTTTTTGAACTGTAGTTAGGGCGGAAATCATTTCAGGGACATTCTGCTTAATAAAAGTTATATGGGCGCCTTGTACCTGATCAAGAAAACATTCTGCTGGAAAATAACCCTGATGGTACCTTCTGCTTGTGCACAAGATCCTTTGAATCGTTCCTCGGGGTCTTCAACTGGTGCTTTGTCTCTTAGACCTCTGATTTTAGGCCTGAAACCTTCATTTTTGTGCTCTGATCCCTGGTCCTTTTCCATAAATTCAATCTGCAGCAAAATGGTTCTCTGCAGTTTCTCTGACATTGTGACAGGGATCGTGGGCTAAGGTGATATTTTATCCTCAAAAACCCTGCAAAACAGCAAACTCGTTAAGAAAACACAGATGGGGAGAAGGAAGTGGTGTGAACGGACGAGATGATCGTGCAGTGGACGGAATGGGGGCAAAAAACACGGAAAATGGTGGAAAATCGATGAACAGTGGACCAGAAGACGTTGCATGCGGCAGAGCGGAGGATTACGTGAAAAACATTAAAAATCACAAAGAATGGAGCAATATATGCAACAGACATGCATGTGCACGAAGGGTGCACGTGGGATGCTGACGTGCAGGGACCAGTGGGCAGTGGGATGGTCAACGGCGGGCGGGGTGATCTGGACCGTTGATTGGGCACAGATCAATGGCGAGGGCGACACATGGTGGGTCTGCGGGTGCAACGGAGACCGACTAACGAGCGAGCAGCTTGGACGAAGGGAGGCCGTCGGATGAATATCTCGAGATCAAACGGTGGTCACAGATTTCGCTAAGCACCCCGTACCGAAGTTTAATGCGCGAAATGAGGGTGGTTTTGCCCCCGTACAGAGGACACGCGGCGATCGGCTAGTGGAATCGTTGGCTCTCCGGGGAAAACCGCCTGTTGCAGATGGGTGGTGTGGAATTTACTGGCGGGTTTAGGAAAACAACGCGTGGAGTGGGGACCACCATTTCGGGCGCGCTCCGCGCCGTCGATATGTCGGGAGAATGGACGGCGGAGATGGACTACGAGGGGCCAAGGTGTACGGGCACGGGAGCTTTGGAGCGACCCCTCGTAGTAAATAACGACCGTTGATCGGGTTTTCCCACATCCCGAGGAGTCAACTACGGGGGCTCCGTGATTTGACTCTACGGACGGAGAAGAGCCCCCGCAAGGAAAGAGCCTTGGTCACGGCGCTGGGGCACGTGGAAGATGAAGGGGCGCGGGGCTATGGCTAAAGGGGCCAGGACCCGAAATATGATTTTTGCACATTTTAAAGCAATTTCAGGCCCAAGGGAAGGAACGATAGGGAGGCGAGGTGGAGAATTAGGGAAATAAAGAGCGATGGGGGAGTTTAAGGGGATTTTGGGGAATTTAAGAGGGTGATGGTGGGGATAAAAGGAAGAAAAGGGATTTTGACAAAGGAAAGGGGAGAGTAAAATGGGGGTATTTGCAGGAGTATGAGGGGTAAAATATGCCCTTTGGAGAAATGGGGCAGCAGATAGAATTTATATAAGGCAAAGCACTCAGAGGCTTCAAGGGGAATGATTTTTCAGGGAAAGGCATCCCTTGAAGGCTCAACAATCATTCAGCCCCCAGCTTGCTTGTCAAGAATTTCATAGGGGGGCTAACAGTGGCTCCACATGGGGATGGCTTCTCCTTGGAGGAGTCAAGAAACCAGATATGATCTTTGGAGTAGGCCAGATGCCTGCTATCATAAGCCATCTTTCTTCTTCAATTTTAGCTGCCACAGTATGATAGAATCATCAGCAAAAATATTCCCTCAACCAATCTACCTACCCAAACTACAGTTCTACATTTTTCCCTTGGGTGCATTTGAACTAGCAGACCCTTTACATTTTATTTTCAAAACAAAAACAAACCTACTCTAAATCTACCCTTATTTCTCCATGAGGCCAGATTAGACTGTTGGCCTCATCTATTTCTCTACCTAATCTACTACCTGTTGGGATTAAACTGTCCAACAAGTTTCTTCACCTACATTCTAAGATAGGAAATTGAAAACAACCAAGCCAGGATTAAGCTGTCTGACTTGCTATGAATGGAAAGTGCCGAAAATTGAAACAAAACTTTGAAGGCTTGAAGTCTGCAACTTTGAAACATCCTTCTTTTTCCGTGACTCAGGTTTTGAGCATATTGGAGTCACCTCTTTCTTTGATTTCAGCTCTGGCTTTGGGCAGATTAGAGCTGATTCTTCTTTCGCTGCTGATCCAGATTTTGAGCTTATTAGGACCCGCTATTCTGCTTCCTTTGGCTCGGATTTTGATCAGGTTTGAGCCATGCTTTTTACTTCAGAGGTTCATGTTTTGAGCATGTCTGAACCTCTCCTTTCATTCTGTTTTTTGGAACATTTTCTCTTTTTCTGAAAATTAAAACTTGCAATGGTATGTACAATGGAGATGAAACTGGAAATGGAAAATCAATAGAAGTAATGTTTGAGCATCCTGCCATTGACAGGACCCCCAAACAATTCTGTGCCATCAAGTTCTTGCAGAAAAAATGCATTAGGACCCACAGTGGCTTGTATGATATATGGACCTTGCCACAAACTGTCAAACTTACCATGTTTGCCTTTGTCCTCTCTTCTCGAATCCCATCTCAGAACCTTATCTCCAACCTTGAAATCTGAAGCTTTGGTTCTTTTGTCAAACTGTCTCTTTATGCCTTCCTGTACTCTGACAGCTCTGCTATAAACCTGCTCTCTAGTTTGCTGTAAATGGATAGTTTCATTGATTCTCCTTACCATACTATTTTCCTCTGATTGGATCTCTTGGACAAGTTTGATCATTGGAACTCCAAGACTAGTAGGAAAAACTGCTTTTGTCCCATAAACCAGCTGAAAGGGTGACATGCCAATAGATTTCTTTGTAGTGAGCCTGTCTGCCCACAAGGCATGTATCAAATTTTTATGCCATGACCTTTTGTTCTCTTCCAACAGCTTCTTAATGATTGTAACCAGGCTTTTATTTGATGATTCAGCTAGGCCATTACCCTGGGGGTAATAGGCAGTTGAATGTCCAAGTGCTATTCCGTACCTGTGACAGAAATCAATCATTCTTTTGGATCTGAAAGCAGCAGCATTGTCAGTGATTATTTTCCTTGGACAACCAAAACGAGATAAGATGAAGTCTTTTAGGAACCTAATGATGACAGAGTCAGTGGCATTCCTAGTGGGTATAGCTTCTATCCATTTAGTGAAGTAATCTGTGGCAGTCAGGATCCATTTATGCTGTCCAGAGGAGGCAGGATGAATCTCTCCTATAAAGTCTAGGCCCCATTGCATGAAGGGACCTTCTATGGTGATAGGTTGTAAAGGGAGGGGGAGGAGTTTTCTTTTGCCTTCAAAGATCTGACATTTATGACAGGCAAGTATCATTTTATGGACATCACTGAAGAGGGTAGGCCAGTAGTAACCAGCCCTGAGTATCTTATTTGCAGTGGTTTTCCAACTCAGGTGGCCTCCACACTCCCCAGCATGGAATTCTTGTTTGATTCTTTCAGCTTCAGTTTCAGACAAACATTTCAGTAGAAGGCCATTTGGATTTTTCCAATATAGACTCTCATTCATAATGCAGTAATTTCTAGCTTTGAGTTTTATGAATCTGGCCTTTGTTTTGGACAGTTCTGGAGGGGCATTGAGGTTAGTGAGCACGTAAAGGATATCAACATACCAAGGAGAGTTCTGAAACTGCTCCTCAACAGTTGGATGGGGCAATCCTTCCTGCTCATCTAAGGCATCCATCATGTTAATATCCAAGGCCTGCAAGTTTGATTCAGCCATTAACTGGGCCAAGCCTTGACCTTTGATCAGCTTAGTGGGTTTTATTTCAAGGTCGTATTCCAAGATGGTAGCAATCCATTTTCCCCTTTTCCCATCAGGGTCTTGGGACAAGATATCCTTAACCACTATATTTGGCACATAGGCAATGGTGTGAGAATGCAGAATGTACACCCTAAAGTCTTTTAAGGCCTTAATCAGGGCATAGGCCTGCTTTTCCATGATTTTGTACTTTAAGGGTGCATCTCTTAAGGCTTTACTGAAGAAGGCTATAGGTTGTTCATTACCTTCTGAATTTTTCTGCAGCAAAACTGCAGCTATTGTGTGTTGGGAAGCAAATGAAAAGATCAGAAAATATTTTGAGAAGTCAGGGCTGATAAGGACAGGGGCCTGAGTGAGTGCAAGTTTTACTGACTCAAAATATTTCTTGGCTTCAACAGTCCACTTAATTCCTGCATCTTTCTTTAGCATTTCAGTCATTTTTCTAAGATGCTCTGCCAGATTAGGAATGAATCTCCTGAGGAAATTGATCTTCCCTATAAAGGACTGCAACTCCTTGATGTTTCTTGGATGTGTAATTTGAAGTATTCCCTCAACTCTCTGTGGGTCTATCCTGATCCCTTTCTCAGATATAATGTGGCCCAGAAGTTTACCTTCTTGCAGCCCAAAGACAGTTTTCTTAGGATTTAGGGACAGACCATACCTTCTACATTTTTCAAAAACTTTTCTCAGATGTTTCAAGTGTTCTTCTTCAGTTTTAGAAAAGACAGTCAAGTCATCCAAGTAGATAACTATAAAGTGTCCTATCTCCTCTGAGAAAGCTATGTCCATCGCTCTCTGGAAGGTAGCTCCAGCATTCATCAATCCAAAAGGCATTTTCAAGTACATGAAGGTGCCCCATGGAGTGGTAAAAGCTGTTTTGAGTTGATCTTCTGGGAGTACCAGAACTTGGTTGTATCCTGAAAAACCATCAAGCAGGGAGATTCTCTTAGAGCCCACTACCTTCTGTAGGATATGTTCCATTCTAGGCAAGGGGTAGTTGTCTTTCAGGGAGGCTCTGTTGAGGTTTCTAAAGTCTATGCATAGTCTGATCTCCCTTATTTTCTTCCTTACAACCACTAAGTTTGACACCCAATCAGAAAACCTTACAGGGACTATTATGCCCGCTTCATACATCTTCCTGATCTCTTTCTCTACTGCAGGCAATTGTTTTGGATTGATTCTTCGAAGTTTTTGTCTGAAAGGCTTCTGATTTTCCTTTAGTGGTATCTTATGTTGTATGATGTTGGTGTCATAGGCCTTTAAGTCTTCGTAGCTCCATGCAAACACATCAATGAATTCCTTAAACAAGTCAATGTATTTTTTCTTCATGTTTGTAGGTATAGACTTAGCCAGTTTTATCATTTTGGGTCTGTCTTTAGTGCCTATGTTGCATTCTTCTATATCTGATTCTGCATGTTCTATGGTGGGCTTCTTTGCTACATCATCGAAATCAAAGAGGTCCTCTAAGGGTGCCAGGCCTCTGTGTATATTCTTGTCTTTGGCCTGCAGCACTTCGACCTCTTCATTTTCTGCGTTTTCACTATTTTCGTTAAAATTTCCAGTTTTCTCAGAAAAATAATTTATTTCTATGTTACAGGGTGTTTCTTGCTCATCTGGAGGATCCTCTCTTGGGCATCTATCATCAGAAGTTGAGTCTAAATCCGAAAATTCAAACTCATTCCTGCCCACCAGGAAATCTTCGATTTGTTTGTCTCCCTCAAAGACGTGCCAATATTTTTCATTGTCTGGCACTGCAGGCTTGAATTTGGTCTGAATGATAATTTTTTGGTCAACTGGGGCCTTAGGATATGAGCTAGCTAGACAAGCTAATCCATTTGCAACTGCGTTTTCCCCCCTGGGAATGAATACTAACTCATATTCAACAAACGTTTTCAGCAAATCTAGAGTATCATTCCTGTATGCCCTAAGCCTGGGGTGTTTTTCTGAATACTCACCATTCACCTGTTTGATCACTAACTCTGAGTCTCCTCTCACAGCTATCCTACGGGCTCCTAATTTTTTCAACAGATTTAAGCCCAAGATCAGAGCCTCATATTCTGCAATGTTATTTGTGCATTTGAAATGCAGATTGACAGCGTGGCTCTCTGCGTGATCATTTTCAGTGTTACGCAGCCACACTCCTGCTCCAGCACTCTGCCTAGTACAGGACCCATCAAAGTTCATTTCCCACAGGGGTTCGTTGTTTACTTCGTCTTCATCCCCTCCCCTACAGCTGGGTTTGCCATCATGTTGAGTTGTGAGGTTTGTGCTAGGAGGGGGGTCATTTCGTGGTTCATTATGGGCATGGAGATCAGGGAGGTGGCTAGCTTGTTGTTTTTGTTCTGTTTCTGTTTCATTCAGAGTTATATTTTCAGCAGTTTTCCCATGGTCTTCTTCTTCGTATTCTTCCAGAGTAGCCATTATGTTGAAATCCATGGGCTGTATGTTTGTATTTCCATTATCTGATCTCGGCTCTTCTGAGGATTGGTCATTGCAGAGAATGAAAGAGTCTAGATCTATATGTACAAAGTATAATGGTGAGTTTTCAGGTTTCTCGGGGCTACTGACTAAAAATTTCATCTGAGACTCTCTATACAGTCTTCTAAGTTGGCCAAATATAGGGATAGTGGCATATGAGCCATCCATCTGCATTGTTCCTTGTAGTTTGGCTCCCCATGATCTTGACAATAGCATGCCATACTTTGGTGGCACATCTGCCACCACAACATCCATGACCATACATTTAGCAGGAATCTGGGTTAAACTCACACATAAGTCTTTGATGAGGCCTAGGCATTTTACTCTACTAGAGTCAAATGAGTATAAGTCTTTGTAAGGTCTGGTAATTTCTAGGCCTAGCCTTTCCATCACTACCTTAGGCATTAAATTGTGTGATGCACCAGAGTCATGCATGGCATTATGAAGGATCTTGTCATGAATGTTAAGACTGATATAAAAAGGTGGAACTACCCCTTCCTGAAACTTTCCTTCAATTTTTGGACCAAAGAGTAGGGCTGGTTGATCATCATTCAAATTTACAGAATCATTCATTTCTCCCAGATTTAATGCTTTCAAAATTTGGCCTTTATATACATCCTGAGTGGCCAGCTCAGATAATGGTACAGAGATTTTGATTTTTTCAATCTCACTCTCTAGATTGAAAGTGGACTGGACCTTTGTAATGTTCAATTCTATTTTATTTGCTACTGCTTTAATAGCCGAATCGGTTTGTGATTTCTCACTATGTACAGGGTTGGGAACAGTTGTATCAGGAGCACTAACTGTGGTGCTAGTACTGCTAGTTGGTTGACCTTGTTTTTCAGCGTTTTGGTTGTCTTTTTCTTTGTCTTTTCCAGAACCTTCAGCTGCTGATTTGGAATTCTCAGCAGTTGCTTTAGAAGTTTTGTCAGGCTTTTTCTTGATTGTAATCTCAGGAGTCTTGGCTTTGGGAGTATCTTGGTTTTTCTTGCTCCTAAGTTCATATTGTTCCCTGACTTGCAACATGGCATTTTCAAATCCTAATCTATAATCCTCAGACTCAAACCACTCCTCATCACAACCAGTGGTGGAGGGCTGGTCTTCTTCTGAATCATAATTTAGGATTGAGTCTTCTATTTCAAACATGTTTATTGCATTCCCTTCAGACTCTTCTATGATTCCCTCATCCTCATCTAGAAAGTTTTGGAAAGGGGGAATAACTTGTTGATCTGATTCTTTCTGTCTGTTGGGAGTGGCATTGTTGTTTCTTCTAAAGTTCTGGTTTTGATTTCTGTTTTGGTTACTAACTGTGACAACCATTCTCTCCATCATTTGTTTTAGCTTATCCACATTTTTAGATAATCTATCATAGTTTGGATCAGAGGTGGAAGCTACGTTGTCATCCCTATATGTTACCCTCTTTTCAGCTTTTAGTCTTGCCCTTTTTTCCATCAGGTTTGCTTCTATGGTTATTTCTCCTTTCTGCATGTCTTCCAGGGTGGTGTATTCTTTGTCTCTAAGCTCATAGGCCAGGTCAGCATCAAATCCATCAGGATACTTAGCCAGGGCCATACCTTGTGGAGGTTTCATGTGTGGAGGGAGAGCATTATAAATGCTGTTGAATCTAGTGGTGTAATCGTGAACACTCTCTCCTACATTCCTCTTAAGGGACATGTATTCTGCTAGGAGCTGACGTGGGTTTGCTCTAACCTCCCATTTGTTTATGAAGGTCTGGTATAATGCAGGGAGATCTTGAATACTGCCAGGAGGTAAACTCTTAAACCATTTCTTCACCTCGCCCCCTAAGCTTTGGGCAAAGATCCTCATTTTGATTGTTTCATCATCAATTTCCATATAATCAAAAGAGTCCTCCATTTTATCTACATGTTGCTGAGCTGTTATGGACTCTTTAGCAGTGAAGTGTGAGATTTTTGACTGATAATCATTGGGCAAGGGTAACAAGGGTTGAGGTAAAAGCAAAGGTGCATACCAGGCTGCCATAATGATGTTATGATGGGGTATAGGGTTAGCTTGAGCAGCTGGTATTTGGATGACAGGGATACTAGGATCAGCAGAGGTCTGCTGAGCAGATCTAGGGTGGGAGAGCCCCAAGTTTTGAAGGAAGTGAAAATCAGGTGGTGTGAAAGGAGGGGTTTCACTATCCCTAGTGTTTTGACCACTGTTAGGTGGTGTATTGTAAACTTTGAGGTCTTGCTGGTCTAGATGATTGAATGACCTAGTTCTCGGTAGTCGGTTAGGTATGTCTAGGTCAGGGAGGAAATGTGCTAGAGCTATTAGGTTTTCTGGTGCAGAATTTGCTCTATGAATGTTGCTGGAAATAGTTGATCTCCTACTTACAGGTGTTCTCTTGAGGATTTTCTCAGGATTATCAACTGTTTCAGGTGGGTTTGGATCAGGGCAAGCTCTCGTATGGATGGTTCTGTGAGCCAGAATGTTGTTCTTGAACTAAGCAGCTTAACCCTACTTGTTATTTCTACTGTGGTTAATGTTGTCTCAGGGAATGGCCTCCCAGTGGAGTCTGATTGTGAAACCAAGATAATCAGCAGGCCTACTGATCACCAGTGGAGTCTTTTCGTTTGGGAACAATGGAGTCACCAAGTGGAGGGTTTAGGATGTTTCTAAGGGGTACACTGTCCACCACAGTGCTCAGGCACTATCACCTTTCAGGAATCTCCTCTAAAACAACAAGCTCCAACCAGAGATTGACTGGGAGGGCATTTACCAGATATGTCACCTCAAAGAAGAGGATGAGATCCGGAGGCTACCTGGCCCTTTCTAGGCTCTGTCTAAGAGTATGGGGTAAAACACACAAGAGGTAAGTGGAATGGGAAGGATAAGTGTTTTACTACCAACCTAACCAGAGATTCTAGGTTTTCTGAGGTTTGGAGATGTATCAAGATGAAAGTACTCAGAAAGTCCCCAGTGGAGTCACCATTATGTTGGGGTTCCCATGTTTTGGCCAGGTTGGCAAGACCAAAAGATGAGACAACATAGAACCACTTTGGAAACTCAGGATCTAGCCCTCCTGGGTTCAGAGAGGGATCTCTCTATGATATGTCAAAGGTATAACTTTGGAGTTCAGTTTGAAGGTATTAGGCTAGGTATGAAGCACAGGGTTTGTTTGTTTGATTAAGAGTTTGGTTGTTGGGAATCAGGAAAGAAGAGTCCAATATAAGGCAAGGGTGAGCATAGAGTAAACTAGGAAAAGGTAGATAACTCAGAGAACATCAAGGCCATTGGGAAATGGAGTCAAGAAAGGGTTTACTTGTTGTTCAATGCGCAAGCTTTCAGTTGGGCTAGTCATCTAAATTATCTGGATCTTAAAGGATGATTGGTGGGATGGGACATTAAGGATTGAAAATGAGTGAAGGGGAAATATCCAACTCTGTCTATAGATCAGGCCAGAGGTCATTTAACTCCAGGCCTACTTGGACAGAATTAGAGGTAAAACAAGGGATCTTGGAAAGGTTTAATTGGGATGGAAAGCTCCTAGTGAGGCAGATACAGGATTCTAGACCTCCCAGGTTCTCAACACATTCAACTAAATCCTAACTAGAACATCTAAATACTGATTCCATTAACTCATACATCAGAGAGCAGGCAATGAAATCCACTACACTGGTTAAATCAATTGAAATCAACATTCAGATACACATATAAGCAGAAAACATAGAAGGCTGGGAGAGCAGCAGCATAAGGTACCTATCAAGGGTAAATCTTATGCCAAACTTCTTATGCGAGCCTGAAGAAACATGATGAAATGAAAGCAAGTCAATCAAAAATACAGAGAAAGGAAAACATCACCAGCTGCTTTAGATCAGGATCCAAAGAAACATGCTTGTCATATTAAAAACAACACCAATCAAGTACATCATAGCCCATAGCTTGAACATTCAGTCTGAATACATCTAGCCTCAATCTATCTTACAATTTTACACAGAGAACTTGTCTCAAGAGGAACAATGCTTGCGTTTCACTGATATCTCATCAACAACCATTACAAAGTTTCCTTCTGTGCTTTATAGCAATGGATGAACCTAAGATCGACTGAAAGAGTAGGTGAAAATTAAATGTATCATTAAACATAACAATGAATGCAGGGCCGAAACCCATTTTGCTTGACCTGCTATGTATTTAATCTCTGTCACCTTCCTTGTGAAAGAATGATCTGCTTTGGATATGATCTTGAACTTTTGGCTTGTTGTACTCCAGGTGATTTGAACAAAAAATGAAATGCGTAACTTGAAGGTCGAGTCTCATAAATATCGTTGTTTTTGAAGCGTAGTTGGGGCGGAAATAATTTCGAGGGACATTACGCATAATAAAAGTTGTATGGGCACCTGTGCTTGATCAAGAAAACATTACTGTTTGGCAAATAACCACACAGTGGTAACTGCAGCATTGCAGATGATCCTTTGAATCGTTCCTCGGGGTCTTCAGCTGGTGCTTTGTCTCTTAGACCTGCGATTTTTAGGCCGACCTTCATTTTTGTGCTACGATCCTTATTATTTTCCATAAATTCAATCTGCAGCAAAATGGTTCTCTGCAATTTCTCTGACATTGTGACAGGGATCGTGGGCTAAGGTGATATTTTATCCTCGAAAACCCTGCAAAATAGCAAACTCATCAAGAAAACACAGATGGGGAGACGGAAGTGGTGTGAACGGATGAGATGATCGTGCAGTGGACGGAATGGGGGGAAAAAACACGGAAAATGGTGGGAAACCCATGAACAGTGGACTAGAAGACGTTGCATGCGGCAGAGTGGAGGATTACGTGAAAAACATTAAAAATCGTGAAGAATGGAGCAATATATGCAATGGACAGGCATGTGCACGGAGGGTGCACGTGGGATGCTGACATGGAGGGACCGGTGGGCAGTGGGACGGTCAACGACGAGCGGGGTGATGTGGACCGTTGATCGGGCATAGATCAATGGTGAGGGCGACACATGGTGGGTCTGCGGGTGCAGCGAAGACTGACTAACGAGCGAGCAGCTTGGACGAAGGGAGGCTGTCGGATGAAGATCTAAAGATCGAATGGTGGTCATAGTTTGGCTTGGGCACCGTACGAGAAGTTTAATGCGTGAAATGAGGGTGGTTTTGCCCCGATACAGTGCCACACGTCATTTACTAAGTGGAATCGGCGGCTCTCCGGAAAACCGCTTGTTGTAGATGGGAAGATGGGTGGTGTGGAATTTCACGGCGGCTCAGGAAAACAACGCGTGGGTGTTAATAGCGACTGTGGGCGCGCTCACGCATGTCGTCTGTGGGGCGAATGGACGGCGGAGATGGACTACGGGGGGCCAAGGTGTACGGGCACGGGAATTTTGGAGCGACCCCCCGTAGTCAATAACAACCGTTGATTTGAGTCGTCCCATATCCCGAGGAGTCAACTGCGGGGGCTCCATGGTTTGACTCTACGGACAGAGAAGAACCCCCGTAGTCAATAAGCCTTGGTCACGACGCCGGGTCACGTGGAAGATGAAGGAGCGCGGGGCTATGGCCAAAGGGGCCAGGACCCGAAATATGATTTTTGCACATTTTAAAGCAATTTCAGGCCCAAGGGAAGGAACGATAGGGAGGCAAGGTGGAGAATTAGGGAAATAAAGGGTAATGGGGGAGTTTAAGGGGATTTTGGGGAATTTAAGAGGGTGATGGTGGGGATAAAAGGAAGAAAAGGGATCTTGACAAAGGAAAGGGGAGGGTAAAATGAGGGTATTTGCAGGGGTATGAGGGGTAAAATATGCCCTTTGAAGAATGGATCATCAGAGAGGATTAGAATTGGGCGCAGCACCAAGAGACTCCAAGGAGGATGGATTTTCGGGGGAAAGGCATTCCTTGGAGGCTCTAGAACAATCTAGCCCTCAGCTTGCTTGTCAAGAATTCCATGTAGGAAATTTATAGGTATCCTTGTTTGCACTCTTTGTAGGGTCTTATCTTAGGCACCCTCGTTAGTCTTCCCATCACTTTGAGGGTCATTTCTTTCTTAACTAGGTGAGTTCCTTTGGTGATCTCTCATTCCTCTTGTTATACCATTTTTTTGGTCATCTAACCTATTGTCATTAGATGGACCCAAGTACACCATGTAAGACCAATTTTACCCTAAGTAAAATTGCTTTCACTATGTGAAATAACTTAGTAAAACACCTTTATTAAGTTGTTTATGGTCTAAACAGGAAACCCCAAAAGGAAATAATAAACAAATCTATAATTGTTTATATTTCCTCAAGGAATAATTAGTTAAACATCAATTCAATTATTATTCTTGGTCATATTTAGCCCAAAACAAGGAAATCAATTAAATAAATCCTTATTTATTTGATTATTTCCTAGGAATAAGTTATTTAATCCTTATTTAAATAATATTCCTAGTTAAATTTGACTAAATCATTATTTATTTAATTATATTTCCACCATTTCCTTAAAATAATAAATAAATCATTTATTTATTTATTATTTATAAATAAAGGATTTGACCCAAGTCAAAAATCCTTTTCCCTCCAATAAATATAATAAAATATTCCTAAAAGGTGGTTCTAGAATTTAGTTAATAATATTTTATTCATACACCAAGTTCTAGAATACCCTAATATTTTGTTATAAATAAAAGGGTTTTCCCATTCATTTATCACCTTTCATTTGCATATTAGATCACTCTGGATCTATACTCTTGGTTTGACTTTGAGCCATCATCATTGTCACATTCTCCATCATTTACCTTGTGAGCTCCCTTTGAGTTCTATGTTTGTTTGGGTTTTCTACACCAACAAGAGAGAGAAATCTTAGATCTGAAATGCTGAGGACTTTCAAGAACCCATCCCATTGAGGAGAATTGGAAACACCTTTCTTGTTTTCCTCTCAGGTGCCCCTTTAATATAAAAATTATTTCAAATATATTGTTCTTGTCTTATCTATTGGATGCATGGAGCAACATTTTATTTTCACTGCTTAATGTCTTTTATGCATAGATCTGGATTTGTGCAACTTTATTTGGATCAACTAACTGCAGATTTAAAGATATTGGCAGCCATAATTGATGTTAGGGCTATTTGTTATGTGTAGCTAAAGTGGTCTTTTTTTGACAAAAGATTCATACTAACAACTACCTTGTTCATTATCTTCATTACTTGGCCCTTTGTCATCATTTTCTTGCCTACTGAAAACAACTTCAAACTTTGTTTCTTGGCTGCCTTTGCCATTCTTGTCACTGTCATTTTTGTTTTCTTCATTGCTTTCATATGCCTCCTCCCCACTGTCTTCATATGTATTCTCAGTGTCATTTTCTTCATCATAAGACCCACTGTTTTGGCTCTTTTGCTGATTATGGGGCTCACTAATTTCAACTCTGTTTTCTTCTTTATCAACACACTCATCTTTGTCACTACCTTTATTAATTTCTTCTTGGCTATCTCCCTCTCTTCCACCTTCCTCTTCTTCACTTTTTTCTTCATTTTTATCATCCTTTCCCTCACTGTTTTCTTCTTGGTCATTACTACTTTCTTCATTTTTATTGTCCTCTTTGTCATCTTCCTATTAAGCGCCTCCCACAATGGAAAAATTAGCTCAAAAAGCTTGTGTGGGCCAGAGTCGGTCCTGCAGGCGTGCTTTCATTTAAGCGTTAAAAATCATGGAAGGTGCAACACCATTGCTTCCGGGTGGCTCGGGTCATTGTTCTGTTATACGTTCAACACCATTACAGAGCGTATCACCCGCTGACGCGGGCGGCCTAAACATGATTTTGTGTAGAGTTCAAAATTGTGGCGGGAGTGCGGCATAGTGTTGGTCAGGCGGCTGGGTCACTCCTGAACGTAGAATTGTGCAAACAAGAGGAGCACAATGCATAGTGAATTTGCACGAGGAGATGCTACGGGGAGCTGTCCATTGTATATTTTCGCCTAAGGACTCTATTTGGATTTTTTTGAAAAACCCTCACTCATGCAAAAATCCAAATGGTGAATGGGAGATGCTTTGCTGGAGTTGTTTTATACCCTTTGATAAAAATCAAAAGTAAAAACCCACTTTATAAGGTTTGTTTCTTCTCACTTTTTCTCACTGTTCCTTTTGACTGTTTTTGGTCTTGTAGGTGGTATTTCGACAGGAACTTTGTTCTTTTCACCGCTGGAGGCCTCTTGAGTTTCTTTTCAAATTGATAACCTTGCTGAAGAAGCCAAGACTATGCCTATCTCCTATATTTGGAAAATGAACCTGTTTTATGACTTTTAACAACTATACACAATAAACATATCATTTTTGCAATTTCTCCCTGTGACTGATATTCTGCCATGTTTTTATCTTTAAGTAACAAGGAAAAAACCTCTTGGTGGGAGAAATACCCTAGCAGTAAGTATAAACAACAGCTTGGTCTTTTGAGATGTGCCACCTTTATTTGAAACATTGCTTGCCTTGACCTTATCAATTTTCTTGTAAGAAAACAATTTTGATAGTCTTGTAAAGTTCCATTCATGTTCATCTATATTTTGCAAAATAGTCATTTGATAAGGAGGCCCTTGTTGGGAGTTCCACTACTCTACTTTAAACCAGGGGTATATCTATTTCTCAGGCCACTTGAATATGCCTCTAACTATTCTTCATAAAAAATACCCTTGAATTGAAATTTCTTGCCTCTTTCTTTTTGGATGATACTATTTGTAATTTTGGCCTTAGCTAATTGGTTGCAAGTGCCTAGGCCCTAGAGTGCAAATGACATGTGCATTTATATGGGAAAAACTTTTCCAGGAGCACAAATGTTAAAATAGGTATTTTTGTAGTTAAATATGTTTTAGAGCCTTCGCTATGTCGGAATCGGGCCCATGATAGCTCGTTGGAAAGATTACCCTATATAATTTCCAAATATAACATTTTTTTTCCCCGATTAAAGTTTATTCGCCTTTTTCAAAGTTGATTTTCCCATGATCGGTCAAAAAGTGTTGAGTGATGGTGCAGAAATGCAGCAGTGCTCGTGCATACAACTTTTGAGGCCCTCCACAATTCCAAATTGGAGATCATGATATCTCATTGGAAATATTTTCAAGTATATTTGTTATTTGACCCATAAAGAAGTCATTTGGGCACTCTAGCTGTGAGAAAAATTGATTTTCCCAAGGTCACTCCAGGAGTGCAGATATTCTCCCGTGACACTTGTAATGTTAACATTTCTACAAAACCATGATACCTATGTAAAAAATGAAGGAGGTTTTTCTTTTTGGCCCTATTATGGACAAAAAAATCTCTCATTTTTTCCAAATGCATCTCTGTTTGGCCAAAAACATATTTTTAAGAAAAACTGGCCCTAGGTGTAGCAAATGACTTGGCCCTTGAAATGAATTCTTGGAAAATGATGGAGGCATGACGTTTATGAGTTGGCATGGCTTCATGATTTCTGATATGACCTACCATATGGATCTTCTTCTCTTATGCCTATTTTCCATAGCAAACCCTAGCTTAGTTGGAAGAGGAAATTAGGGTTTGGTGTAGGGGATTTAGGATTACCTTGTAGAGGGAATGAATGAAGGGGTTAAGGGTTATCTAAATTCTTGGGAAAATTTTGGGGGATAGGGATATATGTTAGGGATTAGGGGAAAGTGGAATTTCGAGGATTGAGTGAGGGGAAGGGGTCCAAATGGGAAAAACAAAGGCCTAGTCTCGAAAAGTGTCAAATTGTGGAAATAGACTAGGTTTTGTAGAAAAATGATGATTTTGAGGGATAGGAGTGATGGAAGTGTTGATGAAGGTATATTAAGGATATTAGGAGGTGTAAGCACATTAGGATATAAGCCTTGTTGATGTTTTAACCATGGAGGTCATGAAACCAAGAAAAATTTCCCTAAAAACAAAAACCCTAGTTGGATAATGGAGTCATAGGCAAGGGACAAACATAGTAATGAGATTTATGGGTGTGAAAATGGGATAGAGATGAGAGGAAAGAGTCCATGAGGAATCTTCCGTGAGTGATAGGCTGATTATGACATGATATAGTAGTAGAACAGTGAAAAAATTATCCTAAGGATAACGAAGGCAGTGAGATTTCTAGAACTCACAAGGTTCATGAATTTTGTTTCTAGAAATCTAGGATAGACATTTAGTCATCTACAAAGGCAAAAAGTTATCGATGACTAAAAACGTAATCAGATTTACCCCCTTTACCCTGTTTCAATTGGAATATGGTCTGGAAGCTATCTTGCCAATCCAATGTGAAATACCGTCGTTAGAACATGCAATCAACTTGTTACTTGACACCTCAGTTGAAGAAGCACATATTTTTAACCTCATCCATCTTGATGAAACACGTCATGAAGACACATTGGCCAACGAAGCGCATAAGAGACGTATACAGGTGCAATATGACAAGTATGTCCAGCCTCGCATCTTCTCAAAGGGTGACCTGGTCCTTCTTTATGATCAGGAAGCTGATGTAATAGGTACAGGTAAATTTGAGTTGTTATGGCATGGCCCCTATATTTTCAAAAGAGTTCTTGCTAAGGGCACCTACGATATGGTAGATTATGATGGAATTCCATTGGCACAACCTCGAAATGTGTTGTACCTCAAACGTTACTATACGTAAACATGAGCATAATAAACTGTTGTATTATATTGTATATATGTTGTTGATTTCCATTTATTATGTTAGTTTGTTTTTCTAGAGTTTTCTTGAAGTTAGTAATCTTCTTTACATTTCATCGCAGATGTATGAATCATTGGAACCATTTTCTGGGTATGCTAAAGGTGCTAGTCGTAGTACGCAAAATCTATCCTCTACAACGTGGGCAATTTTTCGCTCCAAACGAAAATTTAGTGAGTTTTCAAGGGATTTTTATTGGTTTGTCGACAAACAATATTGCTGAGTATAGCGCATTGATAAAAATTCTCTCAGATGCCATTTCATTTGGTATTAACTATATCATCATAAGGTTAGACTCACAACTTGTGGTACTGCAACTTACTAGTGTTTATACTGTCAGAAATCCAACACTGCATCGTATGTTCCTAAGAGCTCGACTTTTGGAAAGACATTTTTATTTCATTCAATATCAACACATTTCTAGAAACTTGAACACATTAACATATTCCTTAGCGAATTATGTTATAGACATACATTTGAAACACATGTAAAGACATATTTTCAATTCACATCACATAATTGAATAAGATTGTGGATTGAACATAGGAAAATACTGAATACAAATAGATATATAGTTATAGGTTTTTATAAAATTTGTGCCCAAGACACATTGGTAATATGACCTCAAAATGTATGCAAAATGTCAAAAGTAAACTAGTGATGTTCATGGTAACATGCTACTGATCTAGCTATCATAC
Source organism: Pinus albicaulis (assembly GCA_034641835.2). NCBI lineage: Eukaryota > Viridiplantae > Streptophyta > Pinopsida > Pinales > Pinaceae > Pinus > Pinus albicaulis. The sequence goes on along the minus strand of CM076569.1, from coordinate 565,786,604 downwards.
GCAATAACCGCATCCAACGGTTAGGAATGCCAATAGTATGGCACTATAGTCACATCGGTAAATCTTCGATCTGGCAATCCAGAATCCCGAAGATCAACCCCTATATGTGCTGTTGTAGCTCAACAAGAGTCTCAGCCATATCCAAATCCTAAAGGACTGCTCTCTCGATAGCCCTCTCTTCTGGCTCATCCCCTCCCTACTCTGGTTGTTCCATTGGTCAAAATCGACCTACATCTGCATACATCAAAACTTTAGTTTAGTATTGGGAAAACATAAAAATATAAAAACATGTATAAACCTTATAAAAATAAAAAAGAATGGTAAAAAAATTCTTACCAATTGCACCCGATTGAGCACCTTCTGGTAAAGCTAAATTTGGATCTCCTCGGAAGTCGATGCCTGCATATGTGAAATCATCGATGGCGATAATATGTCGCCTGAACCAAGCGAAGAATGCAGTCTAGAACATGATGTTTGATTGACCAACATGTCTAGCCATCAGTTCTACCCATAACTACATCCTTGGATATCTAGGGTTATATATACCCAGCGTCACGTGCTAAGGTTGCATCAATGGAATCTGCTCTAAGGAAAAAGAAATGAGGATCGAACCATAGTTGAAATTTTTCTTCCTTCTTCCCTTTGCCTTGCTTAGTTGTTCTTTCATTTAAGAGAGTAAAACTTCAGCCTAGTTTAAAATTGTTGGTTCCAAGAAATCTAGTGCATACTGCATGTAAGATATGTTTTTTATGTGTAGTGTAGTGGTACCAGCAAGCTTTGCGATCGTGAATAAAATGGTTCTCAATGGCAAGTCACAAACATAGCGGATGTTTATTTTTACATCCTTACTAGATTGAGAACCTAGATTTCCATATTGCAATATATAATCTCTCACCATCTCTCCTCCAAGAGAAGACCCTGAGAGAGAAATGGGCATACCTCTCCTTAAAAATAGATATCCTCCACTAATATTGGAACCACTTTAGGGCTCATTAAAACATAAAATAGTGATGGGCTTGTCGATCATGGCAAGAATCAAATTTCATTTATCGCTAGACTCGTTAAATTATTAAATAGTGATGCATATTCGCTTGAAGGGTTGAATTATAGATAAAGAATATGTTATCCTCCTCAAGCTTGTTAAAAATAAAGAGGTACTGGTCGACAAATGATCGGGGAAAATTTGGGAAAGTGAACAGAACACTTTTACGGTAGCAGGTCGCTCTTGAACATGACACTTCACTCCATCATTGTGACTTTTGGGTTGGGTAATCTTCTCGATGGTTCATTCATACCTATGGTTCATCATACCTTCACTTCGTTTTTGGGTCAATGCTACCAACTCATCTCAATGTCGTTGATATGTTCAAGAGAAGTCATCTAGTGAATACTCATCCTTCTTAATACTCATAAACCTTCATTTTCATGACAGTCATCCCTGAAAATTTCTATATCAAGTCACATTTTGTCTCTGAAATTAGTAACTCTCATTTCGCGATAAAGTGGCTTCCTGTCGACATCAAATCATCATCCAGGAAGTTTACTCAGAAACATCATCTTCCAATACCTTTAAGTTTGCCTCAACATTGGTAAGTTTTCATGCTTACACCTTTGACAGAAAGATTTTGTTTGGCGTTTGAAATCAAATCATCTATTCACGCCTTACAAAATGTACTGCAGTACCTTGAGGGCCATTGACATAAATGGTGGTTCTCTCGTGTTTGTTAACAACTCACATCATTGGTTGGTAATCAAATGATGTCTTTCCATATGTAGCTCCCGAATTGGACTCTAGGCTGAAAAGGGCAAAATAGGGTAACAACTAAACCACGCTCAGCCTTGTAGCTAGCCCTACAAGGATAGGAGAGGGCTCTCTCCGTAAAGATAGATATTCAATAAAACACAATAGTGGACTGATATTAGGCTAGGTAAAATGATGGGAAAAGGTTTTGATAAATGAATGAATTTCAGGGATGTGTGGGATAAAAGAGGACAGTATGAAACTGGGAATTAAGTCAGGACACAGGGTATTTCATGGGGCAAGATAGGCAAGATATTTAGCAATCAAGTAGAAATAAAATGGAATGGAAAGACTGGTGAGGAGCTAAAAAGGGCACGATAAATGGATCCTTTTCAATCAGAAGAAAAACACAAAGTATGAATGATTTCCCAAGGCAGAGCATATAAATGGATTCTACCTTTCTTTCTTGAAATCATTCAACAAAGATGTTTATGAATGAATAATGAACATAACAGTTTACATATGAACACAAAGGAGAGAACAAATGCTAAAACTCATACCACATGGATCCCACAAATCAAAGTTGCATCTCTTATTAATTCCCTGTCAAACTATACAATGGAGCGCAAAGCGTTCTTTCCACACTGTTCCCCTACTCCTGAATTACAGAGTTCAGACTGCTTTACTAATGATTTCAATTACATTAAATGCACCAGATTTGTGGGAACATAGATCCACAGAAAAGGGAGTTGTTTGACAAATTAAAAACTGAAGTGCAATCATAGAAAAGAAATACAACAATCTGCCCCTGAAAATGAGGGAAAACGATACTTTTTTAGCCTCTTGAAAATTCACTGAAATAAAATTAGGCAATCCAATCCTATTTCTTTGTTGTTGTAGGTATCTTTGTTTTATTTTAGCTCTCAGCCAACTTGACTGTTACTTTCCTTTTTTCGTTTGAATAAAACTAACCTTTTTCTAAAATATTGTTTGAAATAAAACTGAAATGAAATTACACTTTAGTGAAGGGAACTTAATTCTTTTGAATGGAAAAAATGAAGGGAAGGAGGCGGGACCCACACTATAATCACAATCGGAATAAAAGGCAGAGGAAATATAATATATAATAAAGCCTTTGAAATGCAAGTTTGCGATAGATTTTAATACACACAGTGATCACAATCGGGGATCGGGGAGAGGGGAAGGCGCATTGGGAAGTAACATGAACTCTGATGCGATTAGCGTCTATCCGATGGGTAATGTAATAAGGGAGCGGAAATCCCTTTGAAAATAAATATAAAATGATTTTTCATTTTATACGAAGGGACGGATCATTTTATTAAGAGGTCGGAGGACTTTATGGTGGGACCAGGATATAACACAATCGCAATCAAGATCAGGAGATCGGGGCAGAGTATAATATAACAAGTTTCAATACCTTCGATGTGATGAGGAAACTGTGATGGGGAAAACCTTTGCATAAATAAAATAACACAAAATTTTAATTTTACAAAGGGGAAAGCTCTTTGTAATGGAGGGGCAGAAGATTTTTATAGTGGACCCGCATGTCAATTGGAATCGGAAGGTAAAAGGGGGAGCGGGTGCAAAACAATATATGGAATCGCCGATTGCGATGGCCCGATTGGCTGTGAGCCGTCAGATCTGCGGGGGAAGATCGACGGTTGGGGAATGATCAGAGGGTTTTCCATCGGGGGTTGGGACTTTATCAAAGCGTCGATTTCCAATGACCCGATTGGCTCTGAGCCGTCGGATCAGCGGGGGCAATCAACGGTTATGATGTACATCGGAGGGAGTCAATATAATCGCATCGGGGACTTTGCAAAGGGTCGATCGGGGCGCATAATTAAACATTGCGATTTGCGATGGAAAGGAATTTGGTTTGGCGGGGGCATTATAATATAAGTTTGATTTATATTATAATGTTTCCAAAAGCATGGAGGGGAAGTGGTTTGGGAACGACGGGGTTTTATTATAAAGTTTTGAACTTTGATATAAAGTTTAGGGAAATGGTGGGGAAGTGGTTTGTGAAATAAATCGCATATGTATTTAAAAATGATTTATAATGTGATTTTGTAAATCAGAAAGGGAAAATGGGTTTTGTAAAAAAAAATTTTAAACATAAAGTTTAAGGAAAAAATGGGAAATAGGTATTATTTGAGGATATAGGGGATTTTACTTCACTTAAGCATAAATTTCAATCCAGAAGCCAGTTTCAAGAATGTAATATACCGTTGGAAAGCTCTTTCCAGGATCTTTCTGATGGATCTACTTGGAAGATGATTCAGTGCCGAGCATGCTGTGGAAAACCTCTCTGAAGGTAGGATGATGACTTTGTGGAGATGAGTACAGCTTCTGAATTGTGACTTATTACATATAATGATATACAATTACATAACGAACGAAAATAAAGGCATCAAATTGAATAAAATATATCTTTAATCACCCATGTGCTGTGACTTTGAATTTATTGACTTCCTGATGACCTTGCTGATATTTATTGACACTTTGACTCATTAGTTTGACCATGGTGAGACCCTAGAAACTAATGAGACCCATATTATGACCTAATGACATGATTTTGAAAGTGAAAGTGACTCATGACCCAAGACCATAGAAAGGAAAATTAGCAAGTATTTCATGAGGGAAAACTGAGGAAAAATTACTACCATCTATGAATCCATGACCTAGTGGAATGGTGAATTTTATTCGGTATGAGACTCCTAATATGCAAATGAAAAAGATAAATTTTGATCATTGATGGCAGTATGACTAGACCCGAAAAAAACACCATATTCGACTATAAATCATATATTTTCATGGCTAGAATTGTACCTGAACGATCGAGTGAATGAGATAAGAAGACTCGGCTAGTTTCATCCATCCGCTGCGATTTCGTGATTGCTGTACACATAATTTGTATGGTGAACTTACATATAAATTGTCATCCAAACATGGGCCTATATCTATAGGCATGTCCGTATTGGGAAACATTCAAATGTAGAAAAAGTTCGAACTATTTACATGTTATTAGATATTTTATGTGCCGAAAGCATGGGAATGCCTCCTCAATCCCTCAAGAATTCGTGATCAAGATGAAAATATAAAGATGTAATGTATTGTAAGATTTATGCAGTCACCACTCGCTTCGCCTCCATCCCATCACATCGTAAATAATCTCATCCAAATACTATTATTATTATTTTTACTTCATGCTTTAGGGGGAAGCGTTATAGGTCAATTTGGGCATCATCCCCCATGACCTGGTCAAATTGGTGAACATCCTCAGACCAATGAAATAGGGTATATCATCCCCTTATATTTCAATTTCGATATGCCCTAAGAGAAAAACAATTCATTCATAGCTTCTATTGTGATATTTCGAAGGTTTGAAGTATATGTTATATCACCTATTGACTCTCCAATGTAGCCTCTAAAGGGACTAAATGAGTTTCATATGCAACATCATCCATTCAAGGGTGCACTGCAATGCACTTCTCGACATTCAAGAGTGAGTTGGACACCTGGGAGCAGAATTATCATTGTTCTAGGAATATCCACATGGCCAGTGCCTTCTAAAAGAGTCCATATGTGTCAAAATTTGAATCCAAGTGTCCATCTAACACCTCTAAACTTAGAAACATTTCTTTCCTATTCTTAGAAAGTCATTCATTGAGAAACTACCATCAGTTTCCCTATAAATTGAGCATGGAACCTAGTGCTAGGGAAGGAAAATTTTGGTAACGAAATGTTGTTGGATAATCATTTGAGGGAGTGAAAGTACTGATATGATGTTGGTATGATGTTGGTTGTGATGAGGCTAGGCTGATGCTAGAGCTGGTGGCAACAAATCGATCATTGGTTGTAACCTCCCACTTTTAATCTTTAATAAATATTGTTGTTCATTTTCCCATATATGTGTCTTTATATGTGTATGTCTCTTATGCAATGGATTATTGAATGACATATATGTTTCACATCTAATCGATTTGAATGTTTAAGATAGGTAGATATTTGTATATGCATGTTGTTTGTTGTTCTATGTTTTTGTTTGCAGGAATCGATCCAGTGATCTAGGTTGGATTGGGAACGACATCAAAAATGATAGAAGGAGAAGGATAAGCGCTTGGATCACATGTAGGTTCTTTTATCATTCTGTGTATCTTCTTATTTTAGAGAAAGTGATAAAAAAGTCTTTCCTCTGTTTTTCTAAGTGCCTAACACCACACTTAGGGAATTTAATTTATCCATAGATCACAATTCTGCATAATAGGTAGTACCCATAATTTTATTCATTGTAAGGTATCCAACGAATTTAATTGCTTCCTATACCCTGCACCAGAGTGTCAAGTGAGGGTTGCAAATGGAGAAAGTATAAATTGCTCTGGAAAATTCCATAATATCAAGCTAACCATGTGGGAATATTTATTGAATATTCCAATTCTCTCCATTCCAATGGGTGGTGTTGACATTGTACTAGGAGTCCAATGGTTACAATATTTGGGAACGATAGCTTTTAATTTTCAAGAACTTTTCTTGAAATTTTTTCGGTAAGCAAAGGAAGTTTAATTATGGGGTATCGGAGGGAAGATGGAAAATATAGTCGGCTCTAATGTCATGAAAAGCTTCTAAAGAAATAGAAACAAGGTGTAATTGCACAATTATTCTCACTAGAGGTTCAAACAACAAAATCATTTATTTCTCCATATCTCTAAAAAGTCTTAGACAATCATTCCAAGGTGTTTGAGACTCCCAAAGGACTCACACCTATTCATGATCATTATCATGCTATTCATTTAATTCCAAGAATTTTTCCTCATAATAATAGGCCTTACAGATATACTTATGCCCAAAAGAGTGAGATTGAATGTATGGCTGCAGATATGATAGAGTCTAGTATAATTCAACTTAGTCAAAGTTCTTTCTCTGCTCCAATAGTATTGGTGCACAAGAAGGATGGATCATGGTGTATGTGTTTGGATTATAGGGAACTCAACAAGATCACTATGAAAGATAAATTTCCCATCCCCATCATTGATGAATTATTGGATGAATTACATGGATAAATTTACTTCACCAAGCTAGATCTTCGTTCTGTATATCATCAAATTATAATGAATATAGAAGATATTCCAAAAAAAACATTCAGAACTCAACAGGTTCATTATGAATTTTTGGTCATGCCTTTTGGCCTTACTAATGCACCTTCCACATTTCAATGTTTGATGAATTCCATTTTCAAACCCTTCCTTATAAAATTTGTGTTAGTATTTTTGATGATATAGTAATCTACAACAAGTCTTGGAAGGATCATGTTCAACACATTGCCAGGGTGCTAAAACTATTGGAGGAGAATCAATTACATGCAAAAACGTCCAAATGTTTCTTTGGAGTACAAGAGGTGGAATATTTGGGTCATATTGTATCTCATGAGGGTGTAAAGGTAGACCCTAAAAAAATTAAATCCATTAAGGAATGGAAAATCCCCACAACCATAAAGCATATGCAAGGATTTCTTGGGTTAATAGGGTATTATTGGAAGTTTATTAAGAATTATGGGAGAATAGCAGCACCTCTAACAACATTATTTAAGAAAGATGCATTTTCTTGGACTCCAAAAGAAACTAAGGTTGTTGAACATCTTAAAGAGGAAATGTGCCAAGAACCGGCCTTAGCTATGCCAAACTTCACAAAAAATTTATTGTGGAATGTTATTCCTCAGGAAATGGAATTGGTGTTGTTTTAATGCAATAAGGAAGACCCATTACTTTTGAAATTCGTCCAATCAAAGGAAAGTATTTACAGAAAGCTATTTATGAGAAGGAAATGTTGGCAATACTACATACACTAAAGAAATGGTGACCTTACCTAATGGGAAGACACTTCAAGGTAAAAATAGATCATGATAGTCTTAAATAATTTTTGGAACAAACATTATCTTCAGAAGAGTAGCAAAAGTGGGTCATAAAGATGTTGGGTTATGACTTTGAAATACATCTACAAATAAGGGAAGAAAAATGTTGTTGGAGATGCACTCTCAAGAAAGGATGATCATGTGGAAGCATTACTTTGTTCCATTTCTATTATCCAACCTGAGTGGATAACCAAAGAAAGGGATGAATGTAAGAAGAATTAAGAGGTGTGGACACTCATTCAAAAGTTGCAGCAAGATCCCACTAATTCTGAAACATTTAGCTGGAAAAATGATTCATTATGTTACAAATACTGCTCATATATTTTTAAGAATTCCCAATTCAAACAAAATATTCTTTTCGAATTTCACACCTCTCCCTTAGGAGGGCACTTTGGATTTTTAAAAAATTACCATAGGGTCAAGAAGGATTTTTCTTCGGATGCCCTTAAATCTAATATTCAAAAGTTTGTGGTGGAATGTTTGGTATGCCAAAAAAATAAAGTTGAGGTAATTAAGACCCTGGGTCTATTACAACATTTATCACTTCCAAGTCAATGTTGGGAGGATGTTTCAATGGATTTTATCACAGGTTTACCCAAGTCCTAAGGAAATAATATCATCATAGTGGTAGTTGATAGACTTACCAAGTATGCACACTTTTGTGCATTATCTCATCCATTTAAAGAAAGTACATTTGCTACTACATCTATGGAAACAATTCAAAAGCCACATGGAAACCCAAAGATTATTGTAAGCAACAAAGAGCCCTTTTTTACAGGAAATTTTTGGACGAAATTATTTTCTTGTTTGGGTACTCAATTAGCTCATAGCTCATTATATCATCCTCAATCTAATTGGAAAACTGAGATATTGAACAAATTCTTGGAAGGATATCTTTGTTTCTTTGTTATGATAAATAGACATAATGGGTGAAGTGGTTATCTCTAGCTGAATGGTGGTATAACACTTCCTTCCATACTGCAGCAAAAATGACCCCATTTATGGCACTTTATGGATATCATCCACCATCCATAACATCATCTTTAAGAGAAAATTATAAGGTTCAAGTTGTAGAATATCACATTGAGCATCAACAACAAGTTCTCCAACTCTTAAAGGATAACCTCACCTTGGTGCAGAATCGAATGAAACAATAAGAAGATCAACATCACAATGAAAGAAATTTTGATGTAGGAAACTGGGTATTTTTACGGCTACAACCATACGAACAAATGTCCCTCAAGAAAGCTAAGAAGGATAATAAATTATCATAGAAGTATCATGGTCCCTACAAGGTGTTGAAAAATATTGGTACTATGGCATACAAATTGGAGCTTCCTGCATCTTCCCTAGTGCACCCAATTTTCCATGTTTCATGCTTAAATAAGTTTATAGGTGACAAGCTTCCAGTTCAAACAATATTGCCATAAATTGATGAGGAAGGAAAAATCATATTGGAACCTGAACGGTTCATGGAAAAAAAAAATCAACAGCTACGGAATCGGTCCATTTCAGAGTATCTCATCAAGTGGATGAACTTACCCACTAAAGATTCTACATGGGAGGATGATAATTTTATACAGAAGCATCCAAAACTACTCAAGCGTTGAGGAATTTTTTTTTTTTAAGGAGATGGGAATGCTAGGTCCCTATAATACTAGTATCTCCCCTTATTTCTATTGTTATTGTAGCCCCACTATTGTTATTGTTTTTCCCGTGTAGTCCCCATATTGTTATTATTGTGCCCCATAGAATCCCACTATTATTATTGTTGTACCCTTACATTATTATTGGTATGTTGGCTAGGATTATATTGTGACCCTTGGACTCCTATATATAGAAAGGAGGTTTTTTCATTTGAATCATCCAAGAATTGTTCATTTATGTAATGTAAAGTAGGTTTCCCCCTCGAAGAGGCTTATTTCTAAGTCGTTGATCTATCTTTTCTTCTATTTTGTGAGTTGGTTTCATAACAAGTGTTCACATACAGGCGGGGTTATAGCATATATTTCCCTGGTTAGAACCACCAACGGGTAGTGGAACTTGCCTTGGGAAGGGTTTCGCTAACCCCAACCTCAACTAAACCACCTGTGAAACCACAGTCAGCGACAGTGTGTTCACAACTAGCGGGAAACTCATACCTGCTCTAAGATCAATGGAACCCACAAAGCCACTTTGCAGAAATTTAGTAGGAAAATGGGCTAACCAGCACGCTTAAGGAGGCAACAATTTTCATGGGAGCGACCGAAATCTCGTTGGCACGGGGAAAAATTGTAGCCCCACATGGTCATGAAGGGTGAAATTTGTAGAAAAAATTGCATGTAGGTGTGAATTGTAGGACAGATAGTGGAAAAACTTCATTGGAGCATAATTTATTCAGTTTTTAGCCTTTTTTGGAGCCAAAAGAGCCCAGCTATGGGTTTTTGAATGTTTTGGAGCCATTGGAGACATTTTTCAAGACATTTAAGAATTATAACTTGATGTAAATACACGTTTTTGAGCATAATGAAAGAGGCCCAACCATTGGAAGCTAGACCAAAAGTTGTAACCCAGGAGGGGTGAACTCCTTCATCACTTGTTGTTTTATATATACTATTATGGTATTGATGTCTTCTTATTTTTTGCAAAAACTGAGCTTTAAAGCATTTGTATGTGTTGATGAATTTAACACAAGATATTAAAAACCATAATCTATTCACTTGCAAATTTTACCATAAGACCTCAATCTTTCTTATACATATCACTTCCTATCATTGGAATAAGTCGCTAGAGCTTCAACTTACTATAATGAATCATGGATTTCTCCATAAATCTCTCAAGATCACTGACCTTGATGCACCAATATATATCACATGAATATGGAGTTCTTTGGATGCAATAATGAAAAATAGGATTGGATTATATATACTCTGTATATCAACCTATTTTCCATCTTGTTGGTGTCACTAACCACTTCTACTATTATAGCTCCTTGGATTACATGGAAATCGTCATCTTCTTCAATTTCAAAGCTTCAAATTATTATATCATCTATGTGGTATATATGGTGAATCTCTTGGTGATGTCACCAATAAATCTCTTCCCATTGACTACTCAAATAATAATCGTGGCAAAGTTTTTTTTTTCTACTACAAAGACTTCATGACATACTCCTCCTCTCCATGCTTCTCTAACTTGGCTACTAAATTGGAGTAGTATTTTTTCATTATTCCCCTAAAATAAATTCATATGATGGCATGTGGCTTGATTCTCCCAATAGGATGCCACCTAATGTACTTTATCCAAATACAAAGAACATGCGTCTAGATACCAACAATTTAGAGTACTATGTCACGACTTCTTGTAGTAGTGATAAAAAATGTATGTCTTTTTTGACGAAGACTTCTTTGCCATCTTCTTCTTATTATACTTATTTCATATTATTGTAACTTTCTTTGAGTGTATGTGTATGCTAATTCTACACTCTCTTCTTATCATTTCCCTCTTTCAATATCCTATGAGAATGTTGAGATGGTAGTGGGATGCGACCTTCATCTATCGTTACACTTCCTTCTAATTAGTAGGATAATGCCAAAATGCCTTTGGCCTTCACAAAGGTTTCCTTTGTGGTCATAGAATTTTCCACTCTTCCTTCAAATCCAAGGCCTTCGTGCTTGGCCCATGATATATCTATAATGTGGATTAGTATTTCTCATCTTATATTTTATATCTTGTCTCCATCATTTCCTATTTACCTTAACAATTTCGAACCAATTCATTTGATATGCTTCTCAAATTCATCGTAGAGAATTTTCCACAAAAGGTGAACTTTCCACAAGGGCCTTGGTCATGGTGTTTTTATTTACAATGGAAATTGAAGGGGATTGATCTATAAAATACCATGGATATTCCCATGGGGTATTCACTCAATGAACCTCTGACATATCATGTGCATTCAGGGTATACTAAACAATACCCTTAATTTGACTACATATTTGAAAATACCTATAAAAATCACATTATTTAACTCCCTACCAATGAACACAATACACCTTCCTAATTAAAAAAAACCCTACTTTCACTAGATATTATAGGTATCCATTTTTTCATCAATTTTTTTTATATCCTTTTATATTTTTTCATTAACTTTGAGCTACATTTTTTATACCTGTCAATATAAAAACCCTTTACCCGATATTATATACTCAATATATTATGGAATGTTTCCTCAATATGAATGCACATGATAAGGAATTTCTCCCCCAGTGAAGCCCCCTTGGATATTCCATTGGATAGTTTCTCACAACAGATGTGATAAACTATACTTAAAACTATGAAATCTACACTGTGAGAGTTTATCTCTCTTTAGCTTTATGGATATATAAATTATTTTTTATTGCATATGCATGAAAATTATTATTTTGTAGAAAATAGAGAGAATAAAACTAAAATATTACAAGTCATGATTGACACAATATATAACCTGTGAAACACTTTCGGTTGAAAACCCAACTAGAAGGTGAGGTTACTCTAGTCTCTTTCTCTGAATAGAATATGGTTTCTAGTATGTTACACTAAAATTTGTCACCATGATTGTCGATTCAGATATCTTACCATCTGATGGAGTGTCTCAAGTGAATCCCTTTGAAAGATTGAATTAAAATAATATGAGGGACACGAGGAATTTTGGTTTTCACTGCTTAAAAACCATTTTTGAGCACCTGCACTTGATTGGTTCTTTAGATTACATTGGTGAAGGAAAATAGTCTTGTTGTTCTTTCTCTAATTTGGAATCATCTTGTGTTTTAGAATTCTCTTGCATAGATTTCATTTGCATAGTTAGAATTATCATTTTCAGAATATGAATGAAAAGTGTGCATAGATTACATTTGCATAGTTTTCAAGTGAATTGTGCATAGATTACAACTGCATAGTTTACATTCTGGAAAAGTCAACCATATATTTAGATGATTTTATTTGATTGTATTTTTGAGGAAAATCACTTATCTTTATAGTTTTTGCATTTTAGTTTTGTTGGTTTGTTGATATATTAAAAAAGAGTCTTTCACTTCTGGAATTGGTTGTGTCAATCTCTTTTTTTTTTTTCAGTGAATCTTATCAAATATTCATTTTTGCATGTTGTAAAGAGTTATTTCATTGATTGAAAGATAGTGTCTCTCATTGAAAGATAGCACTGATTTGAATTTACATGTTTTTATGCTTGTTTTAAAAAAACATAAAAATAAAAAAATTGTTTTGAATTGATTAGCATTTGTTTTGTTGAAATTAATGCATTAGAGAATTTGTTATATTTTCTCTTATTTATCAAATTTTTTATTGTTTGAAGTGAATGGAACCTCTCTCCTTACTTTAGTTAGGATTCATTGAAGTGAAAAGATTACATTATCATATTCAATTGCATTCAGTTTTGGGTTAGGTCATAACACCACTGGTTTGATATCCATTTACCCTTTGAGTAAAAAATAGCCAAAATAACACATCACTAAATAAAATTCATCTTGAAATTTTTACATGTTCTAGGGCTCTTTCCACAAATATAGTTCAAGATTAGTGCTTTGGAATAGGGATTAGTTAAATTTCCAAAGCAACTAAACAAATAATATTATCTTGCGGTAATAAAAAATTCCAATTGTTGAAATTTTGCTCTAGGAAACTCTTCTTAAAAGAGTCAAGCACGAGGTCATATCCGACCCAATGGAATAATCGTACCTACTTAAATGGTAAAGATAGAAGATTTTCATGCATTACAAATGGTAAACCTAGGATTAACTAAGTCCGAGGAGCCTAGGATCATTTTTCACTAAACCTCATATTTACCATGTCGAGGAGCTTTCAAGGGGATTGAGCTTAGTTACTCTAACCTTGCGTGTATATCAGGCCACAAAGTGTTCCCCCAAGTTTGATTGTCTCAGTTTGTAACCTTAGTAGCTATAATCTTAGAATTTTTCCCAAGGTGATGGTGGAGGGAAGGTCCCACTATACCTGGAACATACATTGACTAGACTCACTTGGAATTTTTTTAGGGTAATATTCACTCGAGATAGCATAGTGGAGTTACTTGCACCACAATGTTTCATTAAGTAGGTTGTCAGGGTAACTGTTCAAATCGATATTTTTTCACATTTTTCTCTGCGATGTTGGATTTCATCACAAAATAGTGATTTCCCTGTGAAAACAAACTGTTTGTGTGTGGTTTGACTCTTATATTTAATAGTGCACGTTAATTAGTTTGTTTTTACTTCTTAGAGACCTTAGGTGCAGATTTTGAATTTGAATTGTTAATATTTTTAAATTTTTAATAAAAATCACTGAAGTTGAATCTAATGGCAACATTTCTAGAATTTACCAACCAAGGAACCCCTCTTAACGATAATCCTAGTACTTATCCTTGCTTTGGAAATTTTGGTCCTCCTTATATGGCTACATTTTCATTACCTGGATTTACCATATGTTTACTAGTATGGTTATTTTCAACTTTGTTGTCCTCAAATACTCAAATTGTTCCACCTCAATCGGATGCTTCACCTCAATAGAGTTCACCATCTCAACATCACCAACCTCATGTTGATCCTTTACCTTCTTTTCCCAACATGTCTTCTTCCATTTCCTCTTATTCACTTGGTAAAGTCTTGATGCTAGTAACCAGGTGGCTAAGAAGAAAAATAAAGGGAAGAAGAAGAAGAAGCAAGATAAGAAAGAAGTCAACCAGCCAACCATGGTTGTAAGTGTTGGTAGTGTTGAGGGGACCTCCAAAATTCATCGTAAACCAAAATACCCTTGCAAGCTTTGTAAGGGCGACGACTTCCTTATCAATTTTCATGGTATTCCTAAGGTCTTGGAAGTATGGTAAAAAAAATCCTATCAACTTACTATTGATCCATCAACTAGTGATTGTCAGGTTCCTGGGAAAAAGGGTAAAGTTAGGTTTCCTTGTAGGTTATGAAAATGGATTCATCATAGTCACCTTTGCCCTCATATGAATGAAGCCTCAAAATTTTTGGAAAACCTTAATGTTCCACAACAACAAATTCCAACTGGTTACCGTAAACTTTCTCCCAACCTACCATCAAATGACAAAGTGATTGATCTAATCCCAAGTATAGTCAATCCCACTCTTCCATTGGATATTGAAACTCATATCACTCAGATTGATAATCCATTATTTGATCAAGTGATCGACTTGATTTCACATTCGATCAATCCCACTCTCCCTGTAGAGAGTGAAATTCATACTGCTTAGGTTCTTCTTATTACATCAGATTCTTCTACGCGACGGGGAATTTCACATGTTTCTACAGAACCCCCTCTAAGTACTGAGATATTTTCCTTTGACTGGAATAGATTGACAAAACCTCGTCTTCCTTCTTCCATCCCTTTCCAAATTATTTTGAAGGTTTATGATAAGAATGTGCATTGCATGAATGTAGATGAAGGTGATTTTGTTAGCATTTTATCCTCAACTTCTTGGCAAGCTTTAGGTTCCCCCCAGCTTGTGCTTGTTACACAGAATCTGTCAGCTTCTAATAGAACCATTAGTGAAACTTTAGGGATCATTCCGAATTTTCCTATTTCCTTGGAAGGTAAATTTGTCTGTACTGATCTTATGGTAGTTCGAGGCCCCTTGGATTTCAATTTTCGCCTTGGGTGAGACAATGTTTATGCAATGAAAGCTATCGTATCGACACTCTTTCATGTGATGTCTTTCCCTCACAATGGAAACATTGTGATTTTTTACCAGATTTCATTCGTTAGTCTTGATTCAACTACCAAAAATCTGACACCCCTGAATTTTCCTTATACAGAAGTGGTATCTACCCCGCCATGGGTTAATTATGTGGTAACTAGTCCAATGTTTTCAGTTACTGATGCAAGTGAGCCTCTCACTTTTTTCTCGACTTCCTTTGACTTAGATCCATTAATTGACATGGTGAACCATATGGGGGTATTTTAACACGATGTTCTTATCCCTATTGAGTCCCTTGACATGGGTTCCTTCCAGAGAGCTGTTCTTCCTTCTAATGAAGACCTCTTAGAGGCCATGATCGAGGTGTGTCCCTTGACATGTGTTCCTTCCAGTTGGAAGCCATGCTTAATATCCTTATGAGCATAGTTCCTTTTACTGTGCCAACCTCGTTAAAAAATGAAACATGCCATCATGAAGATAGTTCCTTTTACTATGTCAACCTCGTTAAATAATGAAACAGGTCATTATGAGGATAGTTATTTTACTTTTTCAACCTCGTTAAAAAATGAAACAGATCCTTATGAGGATATTTCCTTTTACTATGTCAACCTCGTTAAAAAATGAAACATGTCATCATGAGGATGGTTCTTTTATTGTGTCAAACTCGTTAAAAATTGAAACAAGATTTCACGAGCGTAGTTCCTTTTCTTATGTCAACCTCGTTAAAAAATGAAACAAAGTTCCATGAGCATAGTTATTTTCATGGGTCAATATCATTAAAAAGTTAAACAAATCTTGTCCTATTTTATTCGAGTCTCTGACTAGATCTCATAAATGTTAAGTCGAGTCTATCATATGATCTCGTCAATGGACCTTCATTCCATCCAGCTATTAGTAGCTATTAGTCTACTTAGGTGAATAAAATGAAGCTTAGGGGGCATGTTCCCTTACAGGTTATGCTTGGGGGGCATTGGAAGTCTCAAGCATAGTTTTCCTTTGTTATGAAACCAACTCCAAAAATAGAAGAAAAGAGAGATCAACGCCTTAGAAATCAACCACTTTGAGGGGGAAACCTTCAATACATTACATAAATGAACAATTCTTGGATGATACAAATGACCAAAACCTCCTTCTATAAATAGGAGTCCATGGGGCCATAATATAATCCTTTCCGACCTAAAAATAATAATGTAAGGGCACAATAATAACAATATTGGGGTTACAGGGGTACAACAATAACAATAAGGGGGCTACACTAATAACAATAAGGGACTAAACTAGTAATATAGGGACCTAACATGCCCCTCTCCTTCAAAAAAGTGTTCTCCTAAATGCTTGAGTAGCTATGGGTGCTTTTGTATAAAATTCTCATCCTCCCATGCAGAATCTTTTATGGCTAAGTTCTTCCACTTGATGAGATACTCTGAAATTTATCGATTTCATAGCTCTCAAGTTCTTGTTTTTGTGACTGCTTCAGGTTCCAATATGATTTTTCCTTCCTCATCAAGTTCTGGTAATATTTTTTGAAATGGAAGATTTTCACCTATAACCTTATTAAACATGAAACATGGAAAATTGGATGCACTTGCGAAGAAGCAGGAAGCTCCGACTTCTATGCCATAGTACCAATATTTTGCAACACCTTGTAAGGACCATAGTACGTTGGAAATAATCTATTATACTTCTTAGCTTGCTTGAGGGACATTTATTTGTATGGTTGTATTCGTAAAAATACCCAGTCTGCTACATCAAAACCTCTCTCGCTACGATGTTGATCTGCTTGTTGTTTCATTCGATTTTGTGCCAAATTTAGGTTATCCTTTAAGAGTTGGAGAAATTATTTTTGATGCTCGATGTGATCTTCCACTACTTGAACCTTAGAATTTTCTCTTAAAGATGATGTTATGGATGGTGGATGATATCCATAAAGTGCCATAAATTGGGTAATTTTTTCTACAGTATGGAAGGAAGTTTTATACCACCATTCAACGAGAGGTAACCACTTGATCCATTGTGTTTGTTTATCAGATACAAAACAACAAAGATATCCTTCCAAAAATTTATTCACTATCTCAATTTGACCATCGGATTGAGGATGATAAGATGAGCTATGAGGTAATTGAGTACCCAAACAGGAAAATAACTCCGTCCAAAAATTTCCAGTAAAAATGGGATCTCTGTCGCTCACAATTATCTTTGGGTTTCCATGTAAATTTTGAATTTTGTCCATAAATGTAGTAGCAACTTTACTTGCTTTAAATGGATGAGATAATGCACAAAAGTGTGCATACTTGGTAAGTCTATTAACTACCACCATGATGACACTCTTTCCTTTGGACTTAGGTAAACCTGTGATAAAATCCATTGAAATCTCCTCCCAACGTTGACTTGGAATGGATAAAGGTTGTAGAAGACACGGGGTCTTAATTGTTTCAACTTTATTTTTCTAGAAAACCAAACATTCTGCCACTAAATTTTGCATATCATATTTAAGGACATCCCAAAAAAAATCTTTCTTCACCCTGTGGTAAGTTTTTAAAAATCCAGAGTGTCCTCCAAAAGGAGAAGTGTGCAATTCCAAAAGAATATTTTGTTTTAGTTGGGAATTCATACAAATATATAAGCGATATTTGTACCATAAGGAATAATTTTTACAAATAAATGTATCGGATGTACTAGGATCTTGCTGCTACTTTTGAATGAGTGTCCATACTTCTTCGTCCTTCTTCCATTCATCCCTTGCTTTGGTTATCCAATCTGGTTGGATAATAGAAATGGAAAAAAACAATGCTTCCACCTCTTCATTCTTTCTTGAGAGTGCATCTGCAACAACATTTAGCTTTCCTTTTTTGTAGATTATTTCAAAGTCATAACCCAACATCTTTCTGACCCATTTTTGCTGCTCTTTTGAAGATAGTATTTGTTCCAAAAAGTGTTTAAGACTATCATGATAATTTTTTACCTTGAAGTGTCTTCCCATTAGGTAAGGTCACCATTTCTTTAGTGCATGTAGTATTGCTAACATTTCCTTCTCATAAATATCTTTCTGTAAATACTTTCCTTTGATTGGATAACTTTCAAAATAAATGTGTCTTCCTTCTTGCATTAAAACAGCACCAATTCCTTTTCCTAACGCATCACATTCCACAATAAAGGTTTTTGTGAATTCTGGCATAGCTAAGACCAGTGCTAGGCACATTGCCTGTTTAAGATGTTCAAAGGCCTTAGTTGCTTTAGGAGTCCATGAAAATGCATCTTTCTTCAATAATGTTGTTAGAGGTGCTGCTATTATCCCATATTTCTTAAAAAACTCGCGATAATATGCTGTTAACCCGAGAAATCCTTGAAACTGATTTATGGTTGTGGGGACTTTCCATTCCTTAATGGCTTTAATTTTTTTAGGGTCTACCTTAACACCCTCGTGAGATACAATATGAACCAGATATTCCACCTCTTGTACTCCAAAGAAACATTTGGATTTTTTTGCATCTAATTGTTTCTCCTACAATAATTTGAGCACCCTGTCAACATGTTGAACATGATCCTTCCAAGACCTGTTGTAGATTAGTATATCATCAAAAAATAATAGCAAAAATTTTCCAAGGAAGGCTTTGCAAATGGAATTCATCAACTCTTGAAATGTAGAAGGCGCATTGGTAAGGCCAAAAGGCATGACCAAAAATTCATAATGACCCTCATGAGTTCGAAATGTTGTTTTTGGAATATATTCAGTCTTCATTCTAATTTGATGATATCCTGAATGAAGATCCGACTTGGTAGAATAAATTTCTCCATGTAATTCATCCAATAATTCATCAATCACAGGAATGGGAAATTTATCTTTAATGGCGAGCTTATTGAGCTCCCTATAGTTCGGACACATGCACCATGACCCATCCTTCTTGTGCACCAATACTATTGGAGAAGAGAAAGAACTTTGACTAGGTTGAATTATACCAACCTCTAACATTTCTGCAATCATACGTTCAATTTCGCTCTTTTGGACATAAGGATATCTATAAGGCCTAATGTTTGGAGGAACAATTCCTAGAATCAAATGAATAGTATGATCATGATCATGAATAGGTGGGAGTCCTTTGGGAGTTTCAAACACCTTGGAATGATTGTCCAAGACTTTTTAAAGATCTGCAGAAATAGATGATTTTGATGTTGGAACTCTTAGTGAGAATAATTGTGTAATTATGCCTCATTTTTCTTTCTTTAGAAGCTTTGTCATGACATTAGAGATTATTATCTTTCCTAGCTTCCCTGCGATACCTTGTAATTCGACTTCCTTTCCTTCTAAAAAAAATTTCCAGAAAAATTCTTGAAAATTAAAAGCTACCATCCCCAAAGATTGTAACCATTGTACTCCTAGTACAACATCAACACCTCCCATTGGAATGGAAAGCATTGGACTATTCAATACATATTCCCCCATGGTTAGCTTCATATTATGGCATTTTCCAAAGAAATTTATAGTTCCTCCATTTGAAACCATCACTTGACATTCTGGTGTTGGGTATAGGAAACAATTCAATTCGTTGGCTACTTTACAATGAATAAAATTATGGGTACTACCCAAATCAATCAAAAGTATTACCTTTTTCTTCTTGATATGTCCTTCTATCTTGAGAGTTTGATGAGTGGTAATTCCTACCAATACATTACACGATATGGTCGGACTCATTTCTTCCTCTTCTAGGGTTGGTTCCTAGTGTATTACCTCTTATTTTGAAGATTCTTGTTCATTTTCTTCTTCCTCTTCATAATCTATGTAAAATAATTTTATCTCAACACACTTATGACCTTTAGTGTATTTGCTATCATAGCTGTAGCAAAGCCCTTTTGCTATTTTTTCTTCCAATTTTTGTGGTGTCAACCTTGTAGGTTGTGGAAGTCTAGGAGTAGCAACACTTCCATCTTTATATATGTGAGTGGTAGGCTTTCTTGTCGCCATAATTTTACGTTCAATTTTTCTTGCCAACCTGAATGAATTTTCCAATGAATCAGGTTCCCAAACACGAACTTCATGTTGTATGTTATCCTTTAAAGTCCCTATGAAGACATCAATCCTATGTTCCTCTTGAATATCAGTTACCCTTATATTCAATTTTTGGAAGTCCTCAATGTGCTCCACCATTGAACCCTTTTGTTTGAGATTTATCAATTGGCTAAAGAAGATGTTGCTTTTTGTATCCTCATAATGTGTTATCATTTCCTCCGTCAAAATTGACCAAGTGACAATTTTTTTACGGGAGCAAAGCCATCGATACTATACAAATGTATTTTTTTCTAAATGTAAAGTTGCAATGCTTACCTTTTGTGTGTTTTTCACATTATTGAGATCAAAATATTGCTCCATCTATAGTATCCATGTTACGACATCCTTGCCATCAAACTTCATATCCATATTTGGAATATGGTGGTTCTTCCACCCAACAATAGAGTTTATGAAATCGCGATTAACATTTATTTTGTTCTCATCATGAGTTTCCTCTATTATCTTTGTGCCATTAGGAAACATTTCTTGTATCAACCTTGCTAAACCTTTGATGTCTACTTTTAGATAATTCTTCATGTTTTCCATGTTGTCTTTCATTTTTTCATCGATCTTAGCTTCCATGTCATTCATCTTAGCTTCCATGCCAAATTCCATGCCATCCATCTTAGCTTCCAAACCATTCATCTTAGCTTCCACGCTTTTCTTCAAACAATCCATCTTAGTTTCCACACCTATCTTCAAAACTTCCATTTCATTTTTTGTTGCTCTTTGTGATAGCGAAATTTGGTGCACTTTCTCTTGTAATTTTGATATCTCATGTTGCATTTGTTCATCTTCATGAGTCATAGTAGAGAATTATGAAGGCTTAATGGGTGTTGAATTATTTTTAGGGGGCATTTTAGAACCCAATACTAATATATATTCTTCAATATGCCCTTGGAATAAATTAAAACTAATTTTTTGAAACGAGACTTATGTAATTCAAAAACAATACACACCTTTTTCTTGCTTTTGAGGAGCTCGATATTGAAACTGAATTATCTCTATGATTTTGGATCTTCAATATCTAAATTCAGCTTTGTAGTAGCCCTCTGAATCATCTTTCAAATTATAGGGGTCTGACCTGATTTGGATTCTTGAAGGCAAAGTTATGCCAAATCTCCCACAATGACCTAATTATAGACTGGTTCAGTAGAGCGACCTTGTACAGTGTGCCACGTGTCACTGTTTCCTCCTTCGACTCTAAAATTGATACATAGAAAACTAAATTTCGTGTACTTATGGCCACTTTTTACACAATTCCAATCCAATGCTCAGAGAGAGAGAGAGTTATGAGGATTTTCCCATGATCACCTCTTTGAGATGAAATTCGGGAGCCTGAAAAATCCCTAACTTCCGTAGACCCTATCTCCGAAAATATTGTGAATCAAGCTCTAAAATTTTTCCATGATGCTCCCTAGGATTGCAGCTTCTCTCTGTAAAAATTTCAGCATCTGAAACCTCGTAGAACAAATATTCTAGCGAAAATTCCACGATGACCTATTTAGGTTAAATTCAGGAGCCTACAAAAATCCCTAATTTTCACAGACCATATCTCTGAAAATATTGCTAACCAATATCTAAAATTTTTCCACGACGTTCCTCAGGATTTCGGCTTTGCACTATAACAATTTCAGCTTCTGAACCTTCGTAGAAAAAATGTTATGGCGAAAATTCCAGGATGACCTGTTTGGAGTAGCGAAACCCTAGAATCCAAAGCTTTGATACCAAATGTTATGAAACCAGCTCCAAAAATAAAAGAAAAGAGAGATCAATGCCTTAGAAATCAGCCACTTCGAGGGAGAAACCTCTAATACATTACATAAATGAATAATTCTTGGATGATACAAATCACCAAAACCTCCTTCTATATATAGGAGTCCATGGGGCCACAATATAATCCTAGCCGACCTAACAACAATAATGTAAGGGCACAATAATAAAAATATTGGGGTTAGAGGGGTATAAAAATAACAATAAGGGGGCTACATTAATAAAAATAAGGGACTAAACTAGTAATATATGGACCTAACATCCTTTGTTTCAAGTTTTTATAAAAATGAAACCTATCTCACGTCTATTTCAGTTATTATTTTCAAGACTCGTTAAACTCATGAAAATCCCAAGATTCTTTTGTTATATTTCATTCTCGTAAAAAAAAATGAAAATGTCGAGTTATTTCCATGTTTTACTGCTCATAAATTAAATTTAAAGTCAGCCATAGAGTAAAATTCTATCACTTTTTCGAACTCCCAAAAAATACGAAGAAGCGAAACCATAGAGTCCTTTTTGAAGCCCTTTTCAAACTCTCTAAACATGAAAATATTTCCGATCACTTGACTATTCCAACTTGTTAAAATAAATGAACAGTCATCTACTCAGTATACATTTACCCCTTTTCTGGACTGAACTATACTAATTACAAAAAAGGTATGCGTTGACTAAGCATGGTCAATAGAGTTCTCTCCTACATTATTTTATCATTTTTCAGATTTGAGAGACTAAACTTACGAAAAAGAACACTACGAAATTTACTTATGTTCTTCTTCTGACTCCCTAAAACTGAAAAGCACCGAATTAATCCTATACTAGACTTGTTAAAATTAAACAGTGCAGAACCTGTCGATTATAATAGGACCGAACCACTCCTCCTTAGGATTCGTTAAAATTACTAAGATGTTTTCATTCGAAGGATGACCTTACACAACAAGAAAATGTTATCCTCCTCAAGCCTGACAAAAATAAAGAGGTACTTTCCAGTAATGGTGGGGGAAAAAGTGAGGAAAAGAATCCATATTTGATACTTGTTATTAAAGGCAATATGTGGCTCTTGAACATGACACTCCATCATATTTGTGTCCAGTTTGGGAAATCCATTTGTCTCACAATTAATCAAACCTCATTCAAAATTTTCAGCTGGTTTTGGGTATTATTGTTGAGTCAAATGCTGCCAAGTCATATATCACTAATATGTTCAAGAGAATTCCAACCTCATTAAAAATTACCTTGCTATTCATAACCTTCAATCACATCAGTCATCCATGAGTAAATCCTGAATCACTTCAAATATTGTTCTTCAAAACTTTACATGAAGTTTCGTGTCGTAGGCCCTCACGCAATAGATAGCTTCCTATCGACTTTATCTCACTATCTAGGAAGTTGATATAGAAACAATTTTCAGTACCTTGAGGCATACATGCCTTAATGGCAAGTTTCTCGCTTTCGACGATAGGTTCTCATCATTGACCTTCAATCGAATGAATCTATGAGTGTTCGACTTCAAGAAATATTTTCACACTTCATAGATTGTACTAGGAGTAAATTGAGATCCATTCTCATTATTCATGGTTTCTCTCTCATTTGTTAATGGTTCACATCATTGACTAGTAATCAAGGGTTTCTATCATGTTAAACTTCAGGACATTCACTCACATGGTTAGAATCATACTATGGATCAAGAGATGGAAATCAAGACCCTGGATATAGTTTCAACCATCTAGGCTACGTGGAGTTATTAAATATTCATGATTGTAAATATAGATCCATTTATGGTTGTGTCCATACTATGTATACTATTGACATGGATCTTTGTGTATTTCCCTACTAGTTCATCGAGTTATGTTTACTCTGATTATGGGAATGCCTACTTCAGTCATGTTTGTATGAAAGCATGATATGGTAATCCTTGATTATTTGTTTCAGGACCTCAACCAATTGATCTCTGATCCGAACCTTTGACATGATAAAGTGCTTCAATCATCAAACATATTTTTCCAGGCTTTGTGCTTTAGGGGGTAATCTGTTACACTAAAATTAGTCACCATGAATGTTGATTTGAATATCTTTCCATCCGATGGAGTGTCTCAAGTGAATCCCCTGTGAAGCTTGAAGTAAAATAATACCAGTGACAAGAGGAATTTTAGTTTTCACTGTGTAATATTCCAAAATTAGCATGCAGCTAATTGGAATATTGATTTTTGCTTATGACATCTAGGAGGTGAATAAATGGGTAAGGAGGCCCATGCATAGGAGTAAAATCCCTCATAGTGTGAAAGGGATCATCAGAATAGCATGATTTTGTACCCTCATGTGTAAAAGGGGAAAATACATTTGGACAAGGTCAAGTTTTACCAAGTCAATAGTGTTCCCATGGAGGGAGTGGATCACTTTGAAAGACAACGCAGTATGAATGGGAGAGATATTCCTTGGTGGAGGAAACCCTAATGTATGGGGCCCAAGGCAAGAAGGATCAAATTTGTTTAAAATGAGGGCTAGGAAGCCATATTAGGACATCTTGTGATTGATTATTTTGGTCTGCAAGACTAATTTTGCATTCTCTTGCTGTTTAGCAGAGTTGTAGTGCTGCTTAGCACAAGGAATTATTGTTTAGGAATTCCTTCTCCTTTCAAGAGAGGCCTCTTGAGGGATCCTGTATTGCATTGCTCCACATCTAGGCTTGAGGCCAAGCACTAGTCTTCAGCTACAACTTTATTTCTGCAGAGAATAGTGATGTGTTGTAGGGTGTTGCAGTGGAGGTTTCACAAGTTCACTTCCAGAGCTTATTTCTCAGTAGAGGGAGATTTCCTTCTCTTGGGAGATCATCTTGGAGGATTTCTGGGCTCATTTCAGATCTTGGCACTAGGCCAAATTATTCTTCATCTCCTACTATCCCTTGCAGGAACTGCGTCATTTTACACAGTGCTGCAACAACAAGGTTTAAACCCTTGATCTTGAGCTAGTTTCTTAGGGAAAGAACCAACCCTTCTCCCAGAAAGCTAGAAGAAGGGATTATCATCCTTCTATTGTATTATTCAGCCATGTGTATATCATGTTTTAGTGATACTATGTTATTTCAGGGATGGATGTTCAGATCTACTCTTATGCTTTCATGAAACCCTTGCTGGGTTATCTCCTTAATGTGTAAAAGGGGTAGATCTATATTTCTCTTCATGGATTGAGTAGTAAAAATACAAATCTATTATTTCTATCATATTGCAGCAAAAACCCTCTTAAAATAATGTTGTCACTTGCTTCAGTAATTCTGCATTTCATTAAGTCATGGGGTTTGGGCATTTTTAAGCCATATCAAGATCGAGAGATCTGTTTAACTTAGTAGAAGGAATTTTTTTCTGATCCCCTTCTAGAAGTGAGTCCAAAATTAAATAATTTAAGGGATCCCAGTGTTATTTCCCCCTATTATAATGAAATTTTCTGAATGTAACGTTTTTATGGTCAAAATTGCTGCTTTTCCCCACATTGGGAGCATATAGTGGGACATATTTTGCTTTTGTAACATAAATTTGATGGTTGTATGTTCCTATAACATATTATAAGGTGATTTATAATTGTTATGTTCAGAATTATGTTCATGTATTGTTGCATTCCCATTTTGTGATATTAAGTGGTATCAGAGCATAGTCTTGGCTCAACCTGTGAGTTCAGCCATAAGAAGAAGAGAAATATTAGAATGATGGAGAGAATTTGATAACTCTCATCACTTTTAAGATCTATAAAGAACCTCTACAAGGAGGTTAAGCAGATGAAAGAGAAAATATGCAATGAAACTCTTAGAGGGTTTCAAGAAGAGGAAAGTTGCAGTGAGACCTCTAGAAGGTTTCAAGAGGAGGAAGACCCCTGCACTTCCTATTCTCATAGATAAAATAATAAGCATGAAGAGCACTTGTAACATGGGATCCTAAGTGGGTACCTAGCAGAATAAAAATATCAACCTAGAACTTCCAAAGAGACTCTAGCCCTTCCTCAGTTTATCCAGCTGGAAGAAGAAAGGAGGCCCTAGAACAATAGGATGATAAGGGGCAATAGATTTCTATTGTATACTTTTGATGGATCAACCACATGTACAACAAAGGCTTGGGTGATGAAGCTAGAAGCATTATTCCTACTACATCCAGTAGTAGAAAGAGAGGATGTTGAGATCTCAGCGCTACACATGGAGGGTAAGGCAAACACTTGGTGGTTCAGCCATGTGAGTCATGCAAGAGTGTATAATTTTGCAGATTTCAGTCAAAGGGTGATCAAAATATTTGATAGAGAGATATCAGAGAAGGAGGAGCCCTCACCACCACTTGAGGAGTCATGTACCAGCGCTATCACAATCATGGAGAGGAAACCATCTAATTCAGCAGTTGAAGGCACCATCACACTGGAGGAAGGAACTATTGCAACCATCCAAGATGTTCCCAAGTGCCACCAAGGTATGCATGAATTTCCATTTTCTATCATTTCAGAACATCTTATGGGAAACCATAGAAATATGTCTTTACATGATCAAGGATAAACACACTGCTAATTTGGAGCAGTAGGATTGCATTGCGCTATGCAACCTTGAATTGATCAAGGGAGGAATGAATCATCATCCTCATGTGCAATTATTGATTTTTATGCCACAATTGAGGTTAGGGTTTAAAAACTTGGAGGATAAGATGAACCCTGTCCAAAACAATTTCATGCAAACCCACATGTTCATCTTTGGGTTGGAGTATGAGACAACCATTGCATCATTGGCGAGATTAATAGCACTGTCATATAGCAACAATGAGAAGGTTTGGCCTTCAGCACCCTTGAGTCCTTATGGATTCAAGCTATAAATTAGTGTGAGATATTCTCTAGGAGATCTCCAAGGAGCTGCATTTCAAACTCCCCTGAAATGCAAGAAGAAAAACTTGATTTGGGAGGATGGTAGTCCTCATTGGAGGAGTACTGAAGAAGAGCATGGTAGGAGACATCCATGTGGGAATGAATCAATGTAGGTGGAGAGCAAGAAGTTGGTAGGATACTTGCATATCGATGACACAGGGCAGCAGGAGGCATGGTTGCATTCGCTACTCTTGAAAGAGATTAGCCATCATATGACATATCCTTCTCCTAAGGGTGTGTGGGTGCAAGAAACTTGGCAAGACACTTGCATCATATGGCAACAAATATTTTGGGTGCATTATGTTGATATGATCCTCTTCATGTCAATCAACTTATGTTCACCTCATGATTTGTATGATGGAGGTGTGAGGGGGTAGCAAGAGTTAATGTTGTTGTGGCTTCTCTTGGGAGAGTATGAGCAGAAAGTTTTCCATACTCATCATGATATTTCTGGAGAAAGGGATGGCACATTCAAGGTGCAAAGAGGCTACCCTTCAGCATTGGAGGATAAGGAGGGGATTCCACATAGGAAGAAGATTTCCAAACATAGTAGCATGATGGTGGATGACTTTGGCATGTGGAATGTCAAGGGGAGAAGTCATGGAATGACAAGAGCCTTATCAATAAGGCCAACAACGCTGTCAATTGAGAGTATGTTTCTTTTAATGGAGTGTTCCAAGGGGAGTATGCATCCTTTCTTGTTTCAGATTTTTATGAGAAGATTCTCATGGGAGAACTCATCCGTGGACCTCACTTTTAGCTTACTCATTTTGCATGGTAAGAAATGCATTTTTGTACTTATTGCTCATTTCATCTGATAGTTGCATTATCTCACCATCTATGTACAGTGCATTTCTCCTCAAGGGGGGGGAATTATTTCTGGGTTTTATGATCATTTTAGGATCAAAACTTATGATGCTAACCCTTCTCTAGATGACTTTCGGCAAGTGTGTTGTCATTTTTATTATGCTCAGTTGATATATAATGTTGCTTACTACCACATAGTAGATGATAAAACATGTACAGTCAGTAACTTGTTGGAGGACAACTTGCCACTTGATATTCTAAATCAGCAGTTGGAAAGACTGCGCTGTATCCACTAGAGAGACCATTGGTACCATCCAAACTTGTAGATAACCTTCATCATTTTTCTGAATTGGATGCCAAATGGTGATGATGTGCCATTAATTTTGAATGGGATGATTTGGGCTAGCATGATTCATGACATGGGAGAAAGGATCTTTGGAGATCTAATCTTCTTCTTGCCACTTGAGGGGAACCTGTTTGCAGCCCCAGATCAACATATACTCTACACTCATCATGAGTGGAGAAACCAACAGCGTGGATTATGCCACTTTGTCTACCATGTTCAATTATTCATCCCACCTACATTGGAAGAGCCCAAGGTGGAAGAGATCTTTCATGAGTTGCCGTGTTGGAGGGTGAATCATTTTGTATTGATGGTAGCTTGGGAATGAAGGTTTCATATGCGGATGGTAGATCCCAATATATATCAGACCTCATGCTTCAAGGAGGCCTTTAGATAGCCCATTGTTTCTTCCATTGATGTTTTGCTTATACATAATGATAACTATTTGGGATGCTCACCAAAGGATATTTTGCATACTTGGGAGGGGCAACTTGGAGATGTATTGATGAGATAACATCTTGATCTTAGGAGGATTCTATCATATGATGATGCTACAAGGAGATAACATGAGGATTTTTAGTTCTATCCTTGCATTTTCTTGAGGACAAGCAACATTTGGGAGGGGAGGACTGTAATATTCCAAAATTAGCATGCAACTAATTGGAATATTGATTTTTTCTTATGACATCTAGGAGGTGAATAAATGGGTAAGGAGGCCCATGCATAGGAATAAAATCCCTCATAGTGTGAAAGGTATAATTAGAATAGCATGATTTTTCACCTTCATGTGTGAAAAAGACATAAATACATGTGGACAAGGTCAAGTTTGACCAAGTCAACAACGCTGCCATGGAGGGAGTGGATCACTTTGAAAGGCAACACAGTATGAATGTTAGAGAGATTCCTTGGTGGAGAAAACCCTAATGTATGGGGCCCAAGGAAATAAGGATCACATTTTTTTAAAAGGAGGGCTATTCAGCCATAGCAGGACATCTTATGATTGATTATTTTGGTCTGCAAGACTAATTTTGCATTCTCTTGTTGTTTAGCAAAGTTGCAGTGAAGCTTAGCACAAGGCATTCTTGTTTAGGAATTCCTTATCCTTTAAAGAAAGGCCTCTTGAGGGATCCTGTATTGCATTGATCCACATATAGGCTTGAGGCCAAGCACCAGTCTTCAGCTACAACGTTATTTCTACAAAGAATAGTGTTTTGTTGCAGGGTGTTGCAGTGGAGGTTTCACAACTTCACTTCCAGAGCTTGTTTCTCAGTAGAGGGAGCTTTCCTTCTCTTGGGAGATCAGCTTGGAGGATTTATGGGTTAATTTCAGATATTAGCACTAGGAAAAAGTATTCTTCATCTCCTACAACGCAGTCCCTTGTAGGAACTGTGTCATTTTCCACAATGTTGCAGTAGCAGGGTTTAAACCCTTGATCTTGAGCTAGTTTCTTAGGGAAAGGGCCAACCCTTCTCTCGAAAAGTTAGAAGAAGGGATTCTCATCCCTCTATTTTATTATTCAGACATGTGTATATCATGTTGAAGTGATACTGTGTTATTTCAGGACTGAATGTTCAGATCTACTCTTGTGCTTTCATGAAACCCTTGCTGGGTTATCTCCTTAATGTGTAAAAGGGCTAGATATCTATTTCTATTCATGCATTGAGTAATAAAACTCCAAATATGTTATTTATATCATATTTCAGCAGAAACCATATTAAAATCATGCTGTCACTTGCTTCAGTAATTCTACATTTCATTAAGTCATGAGGTTTGGGCATTTTTAAGCCATATTGGGACCGGGAGATCTATTTAACTTAGCAGAAGGGATTTTTTTCTGATCCCCTTCTACATGTGAGTATAAAATTACATAAGTTAAGGGATACTAGTGTTATTTACCCCTATTATAATGCAATTTTCTGAATATAACATTTTTATGGTCAAAATTGTTGCTTTTCCCCACATTGGGAGCATATAGTGGGACATATTTTGCTACTGTAACATGCATTTGATGGCTGTATGTTCCTCTTACATATTATAAGATTATTTATCATTTTTATGTTCAAAATTATGTTCATGTATTGTTGCATCCCCATTTTGGGATATTACACATTCCAAATGTAGTAGTGTAAGAGCGGGAAAATCTTGCGGTGGGGCCCAGCGAGGTGCTCCTTCTGCAAATGTAGCCAAACTTTGTCGCCCACCTAGAACTTATGTGGCACCCAATGTTGATCATGTCGCTACTTGTACTTAGAATTGGCTCTGTCTAATATGTCATGGACCTATTGGTAGATATGATGAATGCGCTCAACAAATTTTTTCACCTTGTTAGCTTCAGACTAAGCATGAGCCGAATCTTCCTCAATAGCTGCAAATGGTATGGCCACATCAATGAGATATAGTGGCTGGAATCCCAAGCCCACTTGAAATAGGTTGTGTCCAATTAAGCTGTGGAGAGCCCAGTTTTAGTTGTGTTGGAAATAGGGGAGGCTTTAATCCCATGTGCGTGGATTCTTCAAGTTGTACATGCACAAAATGTGTACGATCATCCTATTGACTACCTCTATTTGGCCATTAGTTTGGGGGTGGAAATTTGTGGACTTAGTGAGCTTGGTGTCCAACATAGACTAGAGACTTGACCAAAATGTATTGAGGAGCTTGTTGTCTCGATCTAAGATAATGGACTGTGGGATCTCAAAGCATACCCACACTCGTTCAAAGAAGAGTTTAACAATGGTTTCCACTGTGATATTCTTCTTGCAGGCCGCTATAATGGCCATCTTAGAGAATATGTCGATGACCACAAAAACATAGTTGTTGCCATGCTTGGATGTAGAAGGAAGGCCCGACATGTAATCCATGGAGATGGATTCCCAAGGTCGACTATGGGTAGGCAGTAGATTATATAGACCTTGCTTTTTGATGGTCGGTTTGGAAATGACGCACGTAGTGCAGGATTTGATGTACTTCCCAACATCATGTCGAACTTTTGGCCAATACAAATACTTCTATAGTACTACACTATTTTCTCGACCCTGAAATGTCCAACGACCTGACTATAATGTGCTTCCAAAATCATCTTGGCACGCTTGCTTGAAGGAACATAGAGGTGTCCCAGGTGGCATAATAGTGCATCCTAGAGGTGAAAATATGGAACTTGCTTACCCTCCAAAAGCGTCTGGTATGTGTTGCCGAATTTTGGATCACTTTTGTAGAGATGCATCAAACTCGAAGTCTCATGCCCACAAGAGTCAAGCACAGTGGTTAGCGCCACAATCGGCGGTCGGCTGAGGAAGTCTGCAAAATTAATGGTGTTTCCCTTCTTGTACTTGTGTTCAAATGGAACTGTTGCAGTTATGTGGACCATTTCTGATGGCTATCGTTTTGCAACTTCCCTTGTGTCAATATGAACTATAGGGTTCGGTGATGTGTGTGGATGATCGTTTCCTTCTCCAAATTTTAATGTTTCCATTTTCGGCAAGCCTAGACAATGGAATCCATCTATTTGTCATAGGTGGGATACTTTCGAACTACATCTGAAAGTGTCTCATTGTGATATGCCACTGGAAGCCCCTGTTGAGTAAGTACTACTCCAATAGCATAGTTAGAGGAATATATCTCGATCTCAAATGGTTGTTGCAAGTCTGGTAATGTGAGCACTGGTGCAGAAAAGAGGCGATGGTTCAACTTTGCGAACACCTTCTGTTGAGATTCAGACCAAAAGAATTTTTCTTTTGCTCCTCCATTGGTGACTTGATTCAAAGGCCAAGTGATATTAGAAAACCCCCACACAAACCTATGGTAGAAATTGGCAAGACCCAGAAAGCCGCAGAGCTCTATTAGAGTGGTTGGGGCTAGTCAACCCAGAAAGTTGCAGAGCTCTGTTAGAGTGGTTGGGGCTAGTTAATCCCAAATGACCTGGATCTTGGTTGGGTCCACATGCAACCTCCATTCATCAATAATGTATCCCAGATATTGAACCTGGGTCATGCCAAAAGTTCATTTCTCCAAATTAGCACACAACTTGTGTTGCCGTAGTGTTTGGAGGACCTTTCGAATGTGGTGGAGGTGCTCTTCCCAACTTTGGCTAAAGATTAAGATATCATCCAAATACACCACCACTAATGAGTTGGTGAATGGTCGAAAGATGTCATCCATCAGCCTCATGAAGGTTGTGGGAGAATTCGTCAACACGAAAGGCATGGCCAACCATTCAAAAAGGCCCTCCTTGGATTTGAAGGCAGACTTTCACACATCAGAGGGTTCGATTGGTGCCTCGTGATACCTAGACTTCAAGTCAATCTTGCTGAAATATTTGGCCCCCTTGAGTTGGTCTAGAAGGTCATCAATCCGTGGGATCGGATACCTATTCCAGACAGTGATCTTGTTTAGCACCCGATAGGCAATACAGAGTCTCCAAGTCTCATCCTTCTTCTGCACAAACTCGATCGGGCTCCCATAAGGTGATGAACTCGGCTGGATGTGACCTTTCTATAGCAGTTCTCCATAAAATAGCGCCGCTAGATTGGTCCATTGGGTACTGAAATGCATGGGATCAGATCGATGGAGTGCTTGACCTGACGATGTAGATGCACCCCTGTAGATGAAGTGAAGATGTCTCCATTATCCTCCACGACCTTGTCCATATGTTGTTTTCGTGTGGAGTAGCCCAGTCTCAAGGTCATGGCCACAATATTCTCCTTTTGCTGAGGGTAGATCATAAGGAAAAAAAATTCTCGTTTTGGGAAATGAGATTACTGAATTTCTTCGCAATGATCAAGGAGATGGCGGTAGGCGATGCTACCTCTGGTATCTTCTACAACGTAATACCCAAAGTAACAATAACAACGTGAGGTCAAGAATCATACATAACATGTCGCTTTCATAAGTATTTTTGGCCTAATAATACAGTGAAAAAATTAAAGAGGAGAAACATCACATAATACCTCATCCACGAAGGGATTGATGTTGTAAGAAAGTCGGCACTGCTCTTTGACACGAAGATCATGTCCTTGGTGAAGCCACCTGATGGTGTACGGTTGTGGGTGTGTTATGATCGACAGGCCTAGCTGCTTCATGACCTCAACTAAAATGACTCGTTCTTTTGGCTCTTGGTGTCGACAATGAACTACAGTGGGGAACCTTTCACCCATATTTGGGAATGGAAGAGGCACTCCCCCTCCTCTGGATATTCGATAATCTGCTTCCCTTTGTCATTCCCCTTGTCGGGTTCTGACTCATAGTTAGAACATGCATCTAATTAATAAGCCTTCATCTTGGCCACCAGTGACTACTTCGTTCGACACTCACTTGTGTTGTGAATGGACCTCTTATGGAACTCACACCACTTTCCCGTGTCCTTCTTTGGCTTCGTGTTGTTGTTCTTCGCTTCAGGCTTGGACAGGTTGTCCTGAGCTGCCCCACCTTAGCCCTGTCCTTTTTTCTATGATTTTGGGGCGTATTTCCCTTGTTTCTGATTCGCATATCCAAATTATCGCTTCTTCTGTTTGAATTTCTACTCAATCTTGGCAGCATACCAGTATGCTGCACCAAGCAAGGATATTTGAAGGAACTCCATTTCCTCTTGGATGTATCTGTGTAGAAAAATGTGGTACTTAAGCACCAAATTTTTCTCTGAATCTTTGATACCCAACTTTGTGCACAAGGTATGGAACATATTCGTTAGCTCACGCACATCTCTATCCCTTTGTTGCCGCATCGTAGTCCATTGTATGTACTTGTCCTCGTAGCTCCCCATGGGGTAGTATTGTTCCTTGATGGAACCTTGGAAAGAATTCCAAGTGGGTTCAACTGAGAACATGGAGGATTCCCTCTCATCCTTTTTCTCAAAGTAGGTTTCCCACTAGTTCTTAACATGGGGGATGGCTTTGAGGAGTGAAAAATTAATATTTTCCCGATTGGAAAAGTCATGCATCGAAAATATCCTTATAATAGATTCAACCATCTATATACGACGTCTACATCTATTTGGCCCTCAAATATGGGAATGTCGAAGTTAACTTCTACCTTAAAAGGAGTGGCGCCTCCAAAGTGGTTGTCGGATGAAGATGCATTGTCAGTGCGTAGTCGTCGAAGGGTCTCAGCAAAGTTATCCATCATCGCATTCCTCTGTTTCTCGAGGGACCCCTTGAGTAATATTTTGATAGGATATCTTTCTCCCTCGTATTTGTTTTCTTCCGCCATGGAAGGACGTCGGGTTTTTCGATGCTGATCTTGCAAAGGTTCAACTAGATTGAGCCTTTACTCCTTATACCCTGATCTCATTGGGGACATGCAAAGAAATATCAAGAAAGAGCAGACCGCTCTGATGCCACTAATCCAGACTTATGAAAGAACAAAATAAAATACATAAATAAACATAAATGCAGAGATGCAGCAGAAAAAAAAAAACTTCATTTCAATAATATCAAATAATTGAAATAAGCTTACAGATAGAATGGAAATAAACTAGCTGAAACGATGGTAACTTATCTCTGAGAAGAGATGTGGTGGCTACATGCCTCTGAATTGTGTTAAAATTAGGCCCAAGGGCCTTTTTATTATTGAACATGGTAAAACCATAAACAACCAAAACCGTAACCCCAGGATATGGGACGCTAAGAATTTGTGGGCCCCATTGGGGTTTGTTGGGTAGCCAACTTCCCAGGGTTGTAACTTGGTCATATTATCTCTGTTTGGTGCATACAATATATCTTTAGAAATATCTCTCCGAGTACTACAGGATTTTTTGCAGGCCTTGCCTATCACTATGAGGCTATTGTGGACCTAAAAAAACTTCGTTTAGGAGGTCAAAACTGCTTCGGAAGTTTAGGACCCGAAAAACTACTAAAAATAGTAAATGTTGCTATAAAGAAGGAAATTGGTGAAACTGACTAGAGGTATAGGTGGAATAGGTGGGTGGCCACCAATATCCACCTGGATTAGTATCTCACACATTCTAAAAGAATTCTCCTGCCCTTTGCAACGTCCTTCTTCCAGTGGGTTAACTATTGTGCATCCGAATGTGGAGGATTTTCAATTTCAGTTTTAACATATTTTAACACACCATTATCAGCAAACACTACTTCCATTTGATCCTTATAGGCTATTAAATTTGATCTACCCTCCCGGGCATACTCCAATCTCAAACCGTTGAAAGACATTTTCCCGATTCCGAAGAAGAACAGTTGTACTGTAGCTGCAAATTCAAAATTTCTAAGGGACAAGTTCAAAATATTGGTTCTAATGTGATTTCAAGGCTATGTTACCATGTATAAATTTGATAGAAATTGTAGTTGCTCAATATTTCGAATTGAAGACACAATTTTACTCTACTAATCTGTGGAATGGAAATCACAATTTAGAACAACATGCATATACATGCAAAAATAAAAACCATAAGTAGACATTGATTTATAGGGGAAACCAACTAGGAAAAAATACACTCAAGTCTCTTTGCATTAATCAATCGAATAGAGAAACTATTACAATTGATTGCTCCAACTCTGAGCACAACCTGCAAAAGCATAACTTTTCTCTCTGTTGAATGACAGCCTCTAGCCAACACTTAGCCAATTTTTTTCTCCAGCATCCTCCTATTTCCTTGCGCAATCCTAGGCAAATTCAAGCTCCTAAACAATAGGGAAGTCCATATTTCCTTGCGCAATTCCTAAGGAATTGAACTCCTAACTACATGCAACAACTATACACTCAACTAGTATAAAAATTACGTTACATTGGCCTTGTCTCCTCCACCTCAGTTGAGAAATTCGAATTCCATGCATGCATGAGCTATTTTGGGCCGATTGATCATTTAACTGACAAATATTTCAGTTAGACTATTGTCCCATTGCATAATTGACCTTCAACTAACTCTATCAATAGTAAGAGGTCAATTAATTGAGTACACCTTAAAATAACTGAAGTAGATTGCTAAATTTTAGCAATCAACACATGCATGAATGAACTCCAAGACCCTAACTTGAATTTGTTGAGCTAATTGAGTGACAAGATCCATGTCACACTAGTTAACTACCCCCAAGTTGTCCTGTTGATGTGGAAATTCGATTTACTCAATTTGACTAAGGCTAAAGTCAAATTGAGCCTCTCTTGCTACATTTTCTAACAAAGTAGACACCAATGAGAGTGATTATCATTTTTATTTCCATACCATTATATTTGGAGTCTATTCATACAAAGGAGGAGGTCCATCTCGTATGTTAAAATCATTGAAAAGACCAACCTTACCTTATACATTATTAAAAAAGGAAAAAGAATCGATCTCACATACGCAACAACAAACACTCCTCTACCCTTATTAATAACTAAAGCTGGGAAAAAATCATTCATTGCATTAATATTTTTTTGTGTGTAAATCAAGGGTTTAAATTAATTCAAATCAGAGGTACATCGTGAGGAGTTGATAGGAAAAAAAAACTTCCAACCTCATTCTTATTGGATTTGTTGGCCAAAAAATAATAACGAAACCAAATTGTCAATAGACAAATCAAACTAGAAAACCACATATAGATATCCCAATGAGACCAAAAAACTCCAAGAACCTAAATCCAATCGACGATCATCCTTGGTCTGAAGAATTAACCAAAGTTAGGTTATCTAGACCGGTACTTAGTAGTAGAGGAGGACTAAAAGCACATTGCACATGTTCTTCCATGTGTTATAATATCCCGTTTAGACACTCCAACTTCTCATAAATCATTTATGACTACAACGAAGAGAACCTAACCTATCCTACATATTCGATTTGTTTCGTTGAAGGTCATTCATGAAACCAATGACTATGTTCCTATCCTCATGTTGGTCACGTCCAAGATTTTCCAGGAGTAAATTTATATGTCAAAGACAGTTGTCTAGTGAATCAAAGTGAGGAGGCAGTTCAATTCTTCTAGGGGATTGTGTTGGATTCAATTCTAAGTATTCCCCTAGTCTTGGTTTTCCAGGTGGTGTTCTACCCCTTCGCCCTGTGGCTCTATGCCTTGACTAACCCTTCCATGCTGACATTGCATGAGAAATGTTTTAGCAAACTTGCACTAATATTCAAAAGCCCTTAAATGGGAATGCCAACCCGTCTGAAGTCCCCTAGTTGTTGCAGAGCTCTTGACCCCAATGCAATTAGGACGTTGTAAACAAGAATCTCACTTGGTATCCATTACTTTCCATTCAGTGGCCAACCTTTAGCAGCATATCCCCATGTGACCTTCCCTTGCACCAACAATAAAATTCACCACCTCATATGCCACCTGCCACAATAGAGTGTATTTCCTCCAGAAGGAAAAGAGCAATGACTGAGGCATCTCACACATGAGACAACGTGACCTTCGAACCACCCCCCAAAGCTCCAGAATGCTCTATAATTCAACGAGGAGTGGAGGGAAACATAAACCATCAACCAAAAACGAAAAATATTCATCCAAATATTTAGACAATAGGAAGAGAAGGATAAAAAAAGGATAATGCCTATGGCTTTTTAGAGATACCCATTGGAAAAAGAAGCAAGTTGATGGTAATTTTGAAAAAAAACCAAGATCAAGCCCACCGGAAGGTCTTTTTCTTGTCTCCAGAATCCAAAACACTAGTGAGCAGATACGTTTCTTTCCTCTAGCCGCCAAAACCCTCCAACTTCTATCAATATACTTGATTTTAATTACCAAGAAAAAACGTACAAAACCAATAGAAATCCATGCATACCAACAAGAAAGGAAAACGTAAACTAGCCTTAATATTGGGTTTAGGAATTTTATCACAAGACAGAAACCGAACAAGTTATCCATCAATTTTTCCCCTTCGCCCAAGCCCCACCTATGTCGCTCCAACAAAATCACGAAGAAATAGAATATGGACTGGGAAGTGCACCTCGTACTCAGGTCCCCAGTTTTCTTGCTTTGAACCACAATAATGAATTTAACAACGCCAATGGAGTCGGCTTCAACTCCTTCCCAGTTTTCCACAATTTGAGGAATGAGGGTTAGCACAACCATAATGCCACCCTGCACACCAAGACTTCCACCTTCACCCACCACTTTAACTCGCATACCCTCACTCATCCAACATTAGCTTGTAGAGCCAGAGCTACCATATATGTCCCCTTCCTCTTCTAGAGAGATTGATGCACACTTGCAAAAAAAAACATGCATGACACACTTATTTAATCCCTAGGCAAAGTGGATGAGGGTAGTGCCCCCCGCCTCCGTCCTTTCATTGCCGCAAAAAATCATCCCCATTAGGGATTCGTTACCTTAATCTTAACTACAAGTTAAATTATTAAAGAAAAGGAATGATGCACTATTATATATCTAATTATGTTGATAGGCCTGTCTATTTTGAAATAGAGTTTTCATAATTTATTTTAATTATGAAGAATTATTAGATCTTTCTACAACCTAGTATGAGGGGGATGGATGATTTATTCCATGTGTGGTTGACATGTGTCCTTCTTAAACTAAAAATAAAATATTCTCTAAATATAAAAGCAATGTGGGGTATAATAAAAAAATAAAAAACAAAAATGAACATGCATACTTAGTTTTAATTAAAAGCATTATAAAACATCATTGATCCCAACCTCACTATGGTTACTCCATTTTTTGTTGATATTGCAACTCAAAGTGGTAAAAATATTTCACTCACTCTCAATCATAAATAAAATATTTCAATGTTTAAACCTTAAACTTTTCAAAGATATTTCAAAGAAACATTTATTTCAACAAAACATTTAAATAAACCAACCTAGGTCCATGATCTACCAAGCACAAAGAGGGATCAAATCTCTTTTCACTCTAAATAAAAGTTTGCATATCAAGAGATTTTATCTCTCTTGGCTCATAGATGCAGAGTTAAAATCTCTCTTGGCTCAGAGATTTAAATTATTTTTATAAGTCAAAATGTTGATAAAACAATACATTACATTACAACATCTCTACCATACTATTTAGGTTTGAATGTTTCCACAGTAAAGAATATAGTGTTGTTGAGAAGGGCCCGAAGTTTTAGGTGAACACTTCATCCATCTTCAAGAGCAAGAAGCTTGATATGTGACATTCGATATGAATAGACAGTGTCCATATGAATACACAATCTCCATATTTTAATATTATATTACACAGTCTCCATATGAATACACAATCTCCATATTTTAATATTATATATAATAAAATATTCCATGCTCAAATTAAAAAATAAAATAAAATAATGCATTCTCTATATTTTAATATTATATAATGCATTCCATTCTTAATGGAATATAAAGATAATATGAAATTCTTAATCATATATAAAATTAATATAAAACAATAATATGAAATTCTTAATCATATATAAAATTAATATAAAACAAAAATTAAGTAAATTAAAATTAATTTCAGTGATATACATGCCAGTGTACCAATACTCACCAGATTACAATGTCAATGTATTACCAGATACTTTGTCTCAAGTTTCCAATTAAACTTAATTTCAGTGATGTACATGTCACTGTACCAATACTACCCAGAGTACAAACGCATTACCAAATAAATTCACAGATAATAATTTGTCAAAAGTTGGGATAACAAAGTCATGAAATTATACACCCAAATCACAATAACTCTGTTAAAAATAGAGCCCAAATCACAATAACTCAGTCAAAAATAGAGGAGAGTAAGATGTGAATTACCAAATCAGAGAAGTTTTTTAATCTTTACCATTTCCACAGCTATGAATGTTGAATAGCCAATGGAAAACATATTGACACAGACACTTGAGTATATATATATATATATATAGGATATTCAAAACCTCAATTTATTATCTGTAGAAAATGAAGTCATTAAACATACATTTGACAGAGAACTGTTCACTCAGTAAATGTACACAGCCATGTGGCAAGTGCATATAAATCTGAAATTATAACCTATGCTTAACAATGAAGAACGCTCAATAACAATAATGAAGAACACTCCAGAACAGGATTGTTGCTAAATCAAATCTGGTTGGTTGCACAGATCGCAGCCACAGTTACATCCAAATCCCCCCAAAAATCATGGATTTAACTTGGTGATGGCGTAGATGGCGTAGATAATTCCGGGTAGGTACCCCAATATCGTCAGCAACAGACATATCCAGAACTCAGCCTGTCACACAAAACAGTAAAACCCTCAAAATTATCAGCTACCAATAACTTATGAATACATTTATGCAGACCCAGCTTCACAGAATTAGCATTACTGGAGAAACAAAAAAAAACTGAAAGCAGAGGAATGAGTGTTAGATGGATGAGAAGGTGCTCACATGGCAGAAGTATGGCCAACAAGATGTCCACGCAGTTTGCAGTGCCCTCCCTCATTATCACTGAAATAATGACAACTTTTTGAAGAAAAGTGAACGGAGACCCAGAGACCCAACACAGAGAAGCAAACAGAGCGAGTGTATGAACTCAGCCGAAAAAAGCAATCAAGTAGATGTAGATCAAGATTGAGGATAATGATAAGAATCTATGCCTTCCGCGATAGTTATATATATGTAGAAGACGAGTTGGGTTCGCGTGCAACCGGCGCAAGAACCTTCATTAACACGGCACGCGTTTGAAACATACTTAAGTTACGAGACTTTTGACTTACCAGATGACACGTGGGTAACAAACAATTTTTGCTGTCACGCTGTCCGCAAATGGCAATCCAAGCGAAATGCTTCATGATTAAGGCATCCACGTCATTATCACTGAAAGCTATTGACAACGACTCAGCAGAAAAGAAGAAGAAGAAGATTGACAACACTCGGCGGAAAAAAAGAGGAAGAAGAAGTTTCTGTAATTTTTATACTAGCCTTTTGCAAATGAATATGCAAAAAAAACACGAAGGTCACATTGATTGGTCAATGGATGACTCGACAACTGCGTGACACT
The DNA here is from genome assembly GCA_034641835.2 of Pinus albicaulis. Lineage (NCBI taxonomy): Eukaryota > Viridiplantae > Streptophyta > Pinopsida > Pinales > Pinaceae > Pinus > Pinus albicaulis. The sequence goes on along the minus strand of CM076569.1, from coordinate 565,745,501 downwards.
GTTGAGATTTGTTGAGTTTTGTCGTTTTACTAATCTCTACAGTGTCGTGAGCTTAAGCCTCACAATAGATAACGCCTTCTGCGTTAATTATATTTTAAAAAGAGAAATGGGATTTCAAAATAGCTGTAGCGCTAGGGCTAGGTTGTTAATAAATTAATTAAAAAAATATCTAAATTTATAAATTTTTCTATAATTAATATTTTTTTCAAAAAAGTCATTATTATTCTATGGAAATTAGTCAATTTAAAAAACAAAAGCAACAATCATGCATATTACACTGATTTTTCTTTATTGATTTTCTTAATTTTTTCCTTTTTTCTTTGCTGTTTTTATTTTTATGCATATACACTGATTTTTCTTTGTTGATTTTCTTTTCTTTTTTCCTTTGCTGTTTTTATTTTTTATTTTTCAACTTATTTAGATTTATAAATATATACCCCATAGTCTAACTAAACTGCTTTTACAAAAAAAGTTCAATCACTACATCTCCTATTTCTATTCCTATTAGAACACATTTTTTCCTTCTTAACTTTCTGCAAAGTTCAATTGCTACATCTCCTATTTCTATTCCTATTACAACATATCTTTTCCTTCTTGCCTTTCTACTAATCTGCATAATTCTGCTTTGACTATATTTATAAATCCCTCAGAAAACACCGCCAATAACTACATATTTGCAATTCATTTAAATGATAAATGATGGAATGAGGTTGGCATCTGCTTCCTTCTTCTCTTTTGGTCACTTATCCACCTTCTCTACTGCGCTGCGCTCTAAATCCACTACAAGATCAGTGAAGAAAAGGGAAAATACCACTAAGAGAGTTCAATAAAGGTCCAATGTTATCATATTAGTTGAATTCTCCACTAAAGGCATGAGAGATTCTAGATTTGGTTGCGTTGAAACCACCAGGAGGAGACTGAATTCTTCCAGAATTAAGGAATGCGGTAATTTCCCATTGATTCCCTCTTGATCAACAGATTTCCTTGGGGCAGCGTCGCCCCCGAATCAGCCATTTCGTCTTCTTTAATTGTTTTGTGCTCTTATAACATGAAATAGTTCAATTTCTTCAAATGTTTCCAACTGATGAATGATTCGGCAATGTGGAGAGTCTCCAATAGGATCCATGCAAAGCATTTCCTTGTTCAATGGTTGAATAACCAAGAGAGACTCGCATATGACAACAAATTTTTCGACGTCTCTTTCCGTGACCAGTCTCAGGCCTTGGAAGAGAGCTAAAAACTCCCCCGAGCCCCCCATACATATTTTATTTCGTCATCCTTATTGGGATCGATAAGAACCCCACCCCCTCCTGCATGTCCCAGATTTCCTTTCGATGCCACATCACATAACAAAGAGAAGCAACAATTGTCGTTCCTCCAATTTTTTAATTCGAGATCATCCATCCGCAGCTTCTACTTAGGACTGAAGATAGGCTTCAAACAACGATCGACTTGAGGGGAAGGTAGATCTAATTTGCACCATTCCTTTTTGCTTATTAAGAGATCATCTAGATCGAATCCCTTGGTTGTTATTCCCTATACTGCTAACTGTTTTGATTTGGCAGCTGTGACCCTGGATTTAACATCTTTATTCTGAAAATATGTCTGGTTACGAGCTATCCATATTAGCCAACAAATATATTTGGGGAGGACGCTCCAATACCAAGCGACTACTGCATCTTTTGAGCACTTCCATGGGATTTTCTGAATCAAGGTTGGATACATCGCTTCCCAAGACGCAGGGCAAGCCTCCATCTCTATTACTTCGCGGAAAATTCCCTTCCAAACAAAATCAGCATAATTCCAAACATGATCAATTGTCTCTTCCTTCTCTTTGCACATCATGCATCTGGATGGTCCTTGAATTTTTCTTTTCTTTAAGTTTTCTTATGTGAAGATCCCCAGAACAAGATCCCAACATAAAATGTTTACCTTAGGCAATCCATCCGTATTCAAGAAAGATTTCCACGTTCCCAAAGGAGGCAAATTCCCATGATTGTGAAGCAACACTTCATATCCTCTTTTCATCGAGTATGAGAGATTATTGGTGGTTGTCCAAATTCTTTCATCTACCAGTTTTGTGTTGATAGGAGCGCATTGTTTTAAAGCATGAATCAACAAACTCCATTATGTCAATAGATGTTATGGAACAACTGGACATATCCAACCTCTCCAATGACCATTATCATCCCAGGATGAAAGGTCGACGATATAAACTAGCTGATGGGCTTTCATCCAATCTGCCAATTCATGCATTTTTGGGTTTTCATTCAAAAGCTCTTTCATATGTAAATGGTCTTTCTATAACTGTATCATTTTCCCATTTCCGGCTTTCCATCCTAAATGGTCAAGAATTTGGGGGGAAACTCCCTTGTAGAGCTTTCAAATCTTTGATCCCTTCTCATTCCAATTTTCACTTTCAATTCGAAGGAGTCGACTTTTATGAAAGTACTTTCTAAGGAGGGTTGGCTTCCACCATTCAGAGGAGGGAGAGATCAAACTCCAAACGAGCTTTGCACCCATTGCTATTTTCATTAATTCGGGGTCCGTGACACCTAAGCCCCCACATAGGATAGGAAGCCTGACTATCTGCCAATGGACAAGATGGACTCTATTTTCATTAGACTTACCTCCTTGCCACAATTGTTTTTTGAAAAGCCCCCCAATTTTGGACATAACACCTTTAGGAGCTAAAAGCGCCATAGCAGAATAGAGAGGAAGGGTAGAAAGCACTTTAATGAGGACAACTTTCCCATCAACACTAATACATTGTGTTCCCTAATTCAAATTTATTATTATTATTATTATTATTATTATTATTTATTTATTTATTTTTAGAATCACGATTTCCTAATCATCACTGTGAGATGCTCTGGAAGATTTGGCAGTCCAAGGTATATAAAATATTTCCATTCATTATAGACCGAGAAGGAAATGTCCCTTGCGATTTTGGTCAGTATTTTTTCACTGTTGTTCCAGTGATAGATGTGGCACTTCTCCTTGTTAAGATTCCCTCTGGATAACTCATGTTAACTACACATTATCTTCTGGAAACGACCTACAAAAATTTTAGAGGCCCCTCCCAATAACAAGGTTTCGTCTGCAAAGAGAGAATAGTTTAATTTTTTACATTTTGAGCAATGCTTAGCCCAACTAAATTTCCTTCCATCCCGACCCTTTCCAAATTTCTGCAGAAATAATCTTCCAGGATGATGTATAACAAGGATGACATGGGGAAGCATTGCCTCAATCCTCTCATTGCTTTGAAAAAATCCCACAGGCCTTCCATTCTCCAACGAGGCTATCCAGGGGGAGCTTATACAAGCTGCAATCCAACGAATAACCTTCTCATTGAAGCCCATTTTCCTCATAGTTTTTAATAGGAAGATGTGCCTCACTCCATCGAAGGCATTCACCATGTCCAAATTTCTTGCCATACCTACTTCTCCTAATTCTTTTTCGGAATTAATGGCCTCCTACACTAATATTATGTTTTCTATTATTTGTCTCTTCTCCATGAATCCCCCTTGGTTTTCAGAGATCAAAGAGGGAAGAAATTTTTTGAGCATGGATGCAATAATTTTCAAGATTATATTATATGAAGAGTTTCACAAAGAAATAGGATGAAATTTGGCAAATCTTATCGGGTTATATTCTTTTGGGATGAGGGCAAGGAAGGGGGAGTTTTCCCCCCCTCCTAATCTTTCCTTTGATCTGGATTTATCAACCATGCAAAGAATATCCTTTTTAATCAGGCTCCACATTGCCCAGTAGACGCATATTGAGAACCCATCGGGACAAGGCGCTTTACTTGGGGCCAAACCCCAAATCACCTCAGCCAACTCTTCTTCACTTACCTCTCTTACCATCCAATGGTTATCCTCCATCGAGAGGGATGCTTCAATTGCGCTAAAAAATTCAGCAACATTATCCTCATCCAAACCTCCTTCTCCCTGATAACGGCTACAAAAGTGGTTGAAAGCATCTTGCTTGATACCCTCCATGGAAGAAATTTTATCTTTTCCTTCCAGGGTAATTTATTTAACCCTATTCTGGGCTTCTCTAAATTTTTCCCTTCTGTGGAAGTAAGTTTTGTTTTGATCTCCATCCGTTAGCCAAAGACTTTGGGATTTCAACCTCCATAATTTTTCTTCCTTTCTTCCTTAAGCAAATATTTCTTTTGTAAGGGTTGCTTATGCTTCTAAATGGTTTGGAGTTACCTCCTCTTTTTCCATTTATAGTTGATCAGATTCTAAACTCTTTTGCAACTATTGTCTCTTCCACCCTAGAGGTTGATATTTTGCTTTTACTTAACTCCCTTTTTACAACCTTCAGTGTGTTTTCTCATACAAAACAAGGCGAATTGGAGATCAACCTTTTCCAGGCCTAAGAGAACAACTCCAAACCCCCATCTTCTTTCTGCCAGTCCGGGTTAAATTTGAAAGGTATTGGTCCCATATTATCAACAAGGGATAAATTTATCCCAATTGGTTTATGGTTCGACTCTTCTCGTGAAAGAATAAAAGTGTTGCACTCCATACCTTTGTCCAACCAACAAATGTGGATCAAGAACCGATCATGACGAGAAACAATGTGACTATTTCCACTACGTTTGTTTGACCAAGTAAACTTTCCAGTATTTGGCGGAAAATCCACCAAATCCCAATCCAACATTAAATCACTTGTGATTAATTAATGGCTATGGAAATTGGCAAAGGATTTGGAAAGGAAAAGTGGCATTAATTGACATTTTATTTATGAAAATAATGGAAAATAGGAGAAAAGGAAGTTGAAAGGTCACAGGTTGCATGTGAGGAGGAAAATGAAGGAAAATGAAGAAAATAGAGGCCTCATCAATAAAAAGGCTTCTGATGATCAGTTCATACCTTTTGTCAGTTAAAATTTTTGTCAGTTTTAGCTTGGAGCTATCTCTCTCTCTCTTTTATTCTCTCTCATACTCTTGGACACTTAGAGTTTTCTTGGAGTACTCTTGGAGGAGTGTGGCATACTTGGGATTTGGAGTAAGAAGGAAATGGAAAAGTAGGAAACTGTAAGAGGATAGTGGGATCAACAACTACAACGAGTTTTCTTGCAGGTATTGAGTTGCATGTATGATTTCCTTACTAATTTTGGCATGCATGGCACATGCATGTGATTTCTTGGTTGTCCTCTATCATTGGCATGGAGGATTTCCTGTATTGACAGTGGTTTTGCATAGCCTTGTTATTTCCTGGATAGCCATGGTGTTGTGGGTTTGTCTTTGTTTTTCTAATTGGTGCTCATGTTCCTTATGGTTGTGGGTTGAGTTACTAGTTCCTAGAAGCCTTGGTTGGACAAACACTCTGGAAGCCCTGTAACAACTTGGGTTGAGTTACTAGTCCTCGAAGCCTTGGTTGGACAAACTCTTTCGAAGCCCTTGGTGGCTTGAGTTACTAGTCCTCGAAGCCATGGTTGGAAAAACGCTCTGGAAGCCTAACGACAAATGTGGGTTGAGTTACTAGTCCTGGAAGCCCTGGTTAGAAAAAATGCTTTGGATCCCTGGAAATTTTGGGTAGAGATTGATCTGGTGATGGTTAATGATGTTCGACCGTGAGGTGGAATCACTGGTGGAGGGTTGAGGCAGTTTGGCCTATGGAAGAACTGACTTGGTTTTGTTTGGTTTATTCCATGAGATCCCACATTCATGCTTGGAATGTGATTGGCTAAAAGAAATATTTGGTTTAGCGCAATCTATGGTCAGGTGGTACGTGGATGTCCTAACCTAGTTTCCTTTTTCATATGTTAATACGAGCTCTTTTCCTCTTGTATTTTATGGGAAAATGTACTTGTTATTAAGTGATCTTCATGTTGTTCTATCATTGTTACTCTGCTGGTTATAATTATGGTTAATGACATACTTGAGTTATGGCTCTCATCATGGTTTGATTAGTAGATGAAATTTTAATGAATGTATGACCTAATATACGATCTTGCAACTATTATGAGGAGGCATCAATCCTTCTTGAAAATTCCCGGATAAGTATGAGACCCCTATGTTCAGATGTTTAATTATGACCTGTACATTGCATGTTTGTGATATGTTTGACAGAATTCCTACCATGGATGGTAGGGGTCAGGTCAAGTCCTTGTCTAAGTTTTTGCATTAGTAGCCTTATTTCATGGTTATTTATCATTTCTGGAAGTTCCATAAAGTTCTGGGCAAAGGCATGAGTCCTAGCCCTTAAAAAGTGGGTCAGAAGTCAGGGTCGCTGGCATAAAACTACCTGGAAAATTCTGCAGTCACATCGATGAAATATTGTGCATGTCATTGGAGGGTTTCAGTTGCATGGAGGGCTTGTGATCAGTGCAAATGGGGCTCTAGTTTAGTCAAGCAACACATTGTCTTAGGGGTTGGACACCTGGAAGGGTTGGTTGCTCCTGAAGGTTCTGTAGCATTTGAGGAAGGGAAGATTGGTCTTCTCTTATCAATTCCACTTCCTTTATTGTACATGGGGAGTTCAATTATATCATTGTAACTCTCCATCACATGTTTACCCCAGTGGACCGGTTAGCTTGGGTAAATGTGGGAGCAGGGTATTACAAGGTGGTATCAAAGCATGGTTTCGTTCTCCTTGGGTGATTTTTGGTTTCCCTTTCTCTTTGGATGAATGTGTTTCCATGCATACATGTTAGTCGTATATATGTTCATTATGCTCATGGTATACATGTTTGTTATGTATGCATGGTAAGGGACATTGTTCCCATCGTATTAACATGCAAAAGTTGATGAGGTTGTTGTTGGGATGTGTTGCTATGAATGCATGGACGTGTTTATATTTATTTGTAGAAATTATACAAACAATATGTATACCAATGGATTCAATCCGATCACGATCGCACAATCACACCAAATAAAAGAAAGAAGCAAATGAATCCACAACACATATATTTTTCCCAGGGAAAGCTTACTTCTCAAAACCCCTCTATCTTCTATTGTATATTCAACCAAGGAATCATGAAACAATTACAATGAATTCTTCTCACAAGAGTTTGTTTCACTCTGCTAACTATCTCACACTAATCCGGACAAAATCGACGCATAGCCCTCACCTTGGCGACTTCATTGTTATCAAAGTTAAAATCAAGCATAACCCTGGCTTACACCAAGCCTCATACCCAATCAGATACTTCTCAGCAGAGAACCCCATCTGTATCTGATCCTGAAAATATTATATCTAGGAGAATCTGGAGGGAGAAGCAGCCCATCCATGCTGACCAACCCTCATTTTCTCTAGAAGATTCACCTTCCTCTTCTCAGAAAGTTGATATCTATGGTCCAGGCTCCACAACCCATGTACTTGAGTACCCTCCAGAAGCCTCTACTTTAGCCAGTGCAGACATAAAAGACGAAGCCGAATCCGCTGATATTTATTTTCCTCCTCTGCATCCTACTCCAAAGGCTGAAGAAGTCAAAGAAGTTATAGCACTCCAGAACTCATTGCAGATAAATATCCAAGCCTCTGCTTAGCATATACATGTTGTACCATATCCAAATCATCCTCTGAATTTACCACCACCACCCGTCATGGCTGTACCTGGCTTGCTCCTCGATAAATATGCTCCATTGGCTTTGACTCAAGAATTGCATGGCATGCCTCAATAGTATCTAAAGATCTTGCCTCGGTTTACCGGGGAAGACAGTACTTCTACGTAGAAACATATTGAAGACCTCTGCACCTTTGCTGAAAATGTGAATGTAGAACACCTAGATGTGGTGTTGAGGATTTTTGTCCAATCCTTGGATGGAGAGGCTCGAAAGTGGTTCAAATCTCTTGCTAATAATGTAGTCACCACCCGGGAGGAAATGGAGAATTTATTCACACTAAAATGGGGAGAGAAGAGGGACCATGGATATGTCCTCACAGAGTTAAATGCTCTTATAAAGAGACACAATGAGGACATAACATAATTTATAAAAAGGTTCAATAAGCTTTATAATAATCTCCCTGCTGAAATAAAGCCTCCACAAGCAGTTTCTAAGGTGGTTTTCACAGGAGATTTTGAAATAGAATTTGGTTTCACCCTAAGGGAAAGAATGTTTGCATCCCTAGACCAGATCTAGATTGATGCACTAGAGGTAGAAGCAAACTTTGCTTCTACAGATAAATTAAAAGGTAGGACAAAGCATGAGGCCAGGAGAAGGGGTAGGGAGGAGGCTTCTACCTATAATCAAGAAAGGGAATCACCGGAGTATAGAATTGAAGAGATGAATAAGTTGATCAAGAACCTTTCGAATAAGCTGGTGAAGCTTGAATTGGAAGCTAAGAATTCATCTCCTCATTCTAACCAAATGATTCCAAACCGTGGGTTTAATCCCCAATACCAGAACCCCCCTCTATAATTGTTATAGCGGGAAAGGAAGGAGCAACAAGATCACATCCAACCTCCTTTATACTTATAAGGGGAAATAGAAGGACAAACCGAGGAAGTCATTGACAGTCAAGAAGATCAATTCCTTGCTTATTCAGAAGATTAATAAGGGGAAATCACCCTGCAAGAAGAAATAGAAGAGAAGGAAGTCCCCCTAGAAAATCGAGATATTGATAATTACTGCAGGCAGTTTGTGGAATTCATGCAAGCTCATATCCATAAGAATTATGACCTCAGGTCCTCTAGATAGAGAACCTGAGTGCAAGAACAAAACAAAGAGTCAATACCAAGAGAACGAACCCCTTATAGTTTTGCGAGTAAGGGGGAAAGGCCTTTATAAGAGTCTGCACATCATAAGGCCGCTGTGTCCACTTCCACAAAGATAGGTTTTGATCCTCCTGTAAACCAAAAGTATTCTTTTGTAGCCTCGAACCTGCCTGATCACCCTAAAGAGCGTCTAAATAATTCATTGCAGAAAAATCTCCCACAACCTTTAACCTCTAGAAAGAGCTAGAGAAGGTCAAGATCCCGGTTCCCCTAATCGAGCTCCTAAAGTAGCCTTCATATAAAGCCCAAGTGTCTCAATTCATGCTTCCCCATAGCGTAGGCCCTCTCCCTGACAGCCTCAACCTCCAAGAGAAAAAGACCCATGGTAGTCTTTGGACCTCATGTAGAAGAGTTGGACTCAGCCACTCCCCCATTCTATGTGTCTCTAGTTATTCATGACCTGTTGTTGCACAAATACATGCTATATTCCATGGCTTCACATAATCTATTACCATTATCTGTCATGGAGCAGTTGGGGTTGCAGATTACCAGACCTTATAAAGATATGTATTCTTTTGATTCCAAGACGGTAAAGTGCTTGGGCATGATAAAAGATCCGGTAGTAAACCTGGCCCAGATTCCGGCCAAAAGTGTGGTGATGGACATCGTTGTAGCTGATATCCCTGCTTGGTTTGGAATGTTTCTGTCCAGATCCTGGGGATCCAAGATTGGAGGGTCCATAAAATTGGACCTCACTTATGCCACCATTCCAGTATTCAGTGGGGAGAAAAGAAGGTTATACCATGAATCCAGATTCATGAATATGGTCACCAAAGCCAATGGTTCCACAAATTATTCGTTATATGGTAAGGAGGGCGAATTCTCTTGTCTTATGCTTGAGGAGGATGAAGTTTTACTACAGGAAACAGAGATTTTTCCTATAATACAGAAAGATCCTATGAGCGGAGAGGAAAACAAGATATGGAACTTGCAGTGTGATGGAGCTAATGCACGAGAAGGCAATGGGGTTGGGGTACTCTTGATATCAACAGAAGGATGCTTGGTTCCCCTCTCCTTTAAGCTGGAATTTGAAGCCACCAATAATGTGGTTGAATATGAGGCCCTGCTATTGGGGTTGCAGACAGCACGAAATATGAACATACAAAACCTCAAGGTGTTTTTAGATTCAGAGCTTGTAGTGAGACAAGTAAGGAACCAATGCCAAACTAAACACCGTGGCTCAGAACCTATAGGAACGAGGTATGGGATTTATTTGAGAACTTCTTCTCCGCATTTAATATTCAGTTCATGTCAAGGGATAGAAATAGAATGGTGGACTCTCTAGCTGTGGCTGCTAGTAATTTCCGCCCTCCACAGAATGCTTTGCTCAGATATGAGGTTGAATTGTGATACCGCCCTTCCATTTCGGACAACATAAAGCATTGAAAATTCTTCGAAGATGAAGAGAAGGTCCAACGTTTCATGGAAACAGTAAGCGAATTTTCAAATATGGTGATCAATTCAGTCCCTGAGGGTGACTTTGAAGAGCCAAAAACCAAGTGGGAAGAGATACTGGCTGGACATCGTGTTCTGCAATTAAAGGGAAATGTCATTCCCAGGGGGCTTGTGCCATTGGAGAGATTGTTTGACAAGAATGACATCCCAGTAAACCATGGCAAAATGACCCTCGATGAGCTTGTTAGGGATGTGAATATTGGGATAGAAGAAGATCCGAAGGTGGTAAAGCTGTCAAAAGGGGTTCCTGAAGAATACCATGGTCAGTATCTCAATCTGTTCCAATCATATAAAGACGTCTTCACCTGGTCATACCAGGATCTAAATACTTTTGACATAGATATTATACAACATAAAATACCTCTTAAAGAAGATGTGAAGCCTCATAAGAATAAGTTGAGATAGATCAACCCCCTTCTCCTCCAAGCTATCAAGAAGGAAATAAAGAAACTGTTGTAGGCCAAGATCATTATCTCTTTGAGATACTCCGAATGGGTGGCGAACTTGGTGCCTGTAAGAAAGAAGAATGGTGAGATCAGAATTTGTGTGGACTTCCTCAATCTGAATAGAGCCTCACTCAAGGATAAATATCCCCTCCCAAATATGGACCACATCCTGCAAAAGGTGGTGGGATCCTCCCGCATATCCATGATGGATGGTTTCTCAGGATATAATTAGGTGGCAGTGCTCTCGGAAGACCAAAAGAAGACAATTTTCACCATGCCTTGGGGAACCTTCATGTACACCCGAATTCCCTTTGGCTTGATAAATGCCGATGCTACATTTCAGCGTGCGATGGACATTGCTTTCATAGGATAGTAGGACAAATTTGTGGTGATTTACCTGGATGACATCACCATATTTTCAAAGAGTGATGCTGAACACATCAAGCACCTTCGATGAACCTTTGAAAGATGTCGTAGGTATGGTTTGTCTTTGAATCCTCAGAAATCCATGTTTGCCTTCGAGGAAGGAAAGTTACTGGGGCACATAGTAACTAAGGAGGGAGTGAAGATCGACCCGAAGCGGGTAGAGGTGATAGATGGTATTCCCATACCAAGAAACAAAAATGAAGTAAAGGTGTTCCTAGGGAGAATAAATTTCCTCAGAAGGTTCATCCCCAACTACTCTGAGATCATCTGAAACATCATTGGGATGATGAAGAAGAAAAATGAAGTTAAATGGTCTCATGAAGCTCGTGACTCCTTGATTACGATCAAACAAGCCTTTGCAGAAGCTCCAGTGCTGGCCGACCCAGATTATGGGAAGTAGTTCATGATCTTCTCTTTCGCATCTCCTCACACAATAAACACAACACTTTTATAGAAAAATGCCAAAGGACATGAGCAGCCCATTGTGTTCTTCAGCCAAGTCCTGCGAGACGCCAAGCTGAAATATAATGTCCCGGAGAAGCAAGCTTATGCCCTGGTAAAATATCTAAAGACATTCTGGGTATATGTATTATAGTCTTCTATAACTACCTATGTTCCCATAGTAGCGGTAAAGGATATCTTAGTACAGGGCAACAGTGAAGGAAGTAGGGGCAAGTGGATAGCCAAGATTCAGGAGTATGATCTAGAGATAAAGCCTACCAAGCTCATTAAAGGCCAAGGGATGGCCAAAATCTTATCTGAATCCAACTGTCAAGCTCTGGGGATAAATCTGTCTATGACAAGAGGAGAGGTATAGGAGGACACAGGTGCACATCTAGGTATAGAATCTTCCACTCAAAAAACACATGTGAAATACCTTCTCTCCCCATGGTATAAAGATGTAGTGGAATATATTTTAACACTTAGATGCCCCTAGCTATGATAAGGCTGAAGTATCAAAAGCATATCATGGAAAATTGGCGACTTTACTAGAAAGACCCGACAGGGATCCTACTATTATGTTTAACAGAGCAGTAAGTGGACCAAGTGATGGATGAATTCCACGAAGGGATATGTGGCAGACATTATAGTTGGAGATCCACTGCACACAAGATCTTGAGGGCAGGTTTCTTCTGGCCTAAACTGTTTGGTGATGTACATGCTCGTGTCCGGGACTGCGAGATGTGTCAAACGTTTGCTGAAAAGAAAAGGTATGCACCTCTCCCGTTGATCCCAGTGCATGTTGAAGAACCTTTTATGAAGTGGGGAATTGATTTCATAGGAGAGATTCAGTCGGCCTCTAGCAATAAACATCGATTGATCTTCACTGCTACAGATTAGTTCACCAAGTGGGTAGAAGTCGTGCCCACAAGAAATGCTACAGATTCAGTGATGATAAAGTTCCTAGAGGAGAACATAATAGCCAGGTTTGGATGCCTAGCTAAAATCATCACAATTAATTCTCAGGCTTTCAAGTCGACTAAGTTTGTAAATTTTTGTCAGCGTTACAACATCTTACTGGGAAACTCCACTGCATCCTACCCACAGGGCAATGGGCAGGCAGAATCATCTAACAAGACACTGATGAGAATTATAAAGAAGACCATCAATGAGAATCAAAAGAACTAGGAATCTCAACTCAAATTCGCACTCTGGGAAAATTGCATATCCATGAGAAATTACCCTTATGAGCTGGTGTATGGCAGAGCCGAGATTTTCCCAATTCAACTGGCATTACCCATAGAACGATTCTTAAAATAAAGTGAGGAGGAGCCAAATGAACTTGTCCAAAGAATGAATCAGTTGGTGGATTTGAATGAAACCCGGGAACAGGTAAGCCTTAGACTAGCAGAGTATCAAGAAAAAATGAAGGCTTATTTGACTAGAGAGCTAAAGACAGAGAAATCCAAGTGGGGGATTTGGTGTTGCGATGGGATATCAAGCGAGTAGACAAAAGGAAACATGGGAAGTTCGACACCCTCTGGTTTGGTCCATTCAGGGTGGCAGAGGACAAAGGCAACAATACTTCCGCATTGGAGAATTTAGAAGGAGACATACTTGAGGCGCCCGTAAATGGGCATTTCCTCAAGTTTTACTTTGATCATTGATGAGGGCTAATCTAGCTCACTATATATATTCATACAAAGGAGGAGATCCACCCTGCATGTTAAAAGGACTTCAAAAGACCAACCTTACCTTATACACTATTAAAAAAATAAAATTAATCGATCTCGCATACTCAACAACAAACACTCCTCTACCATTATTAATAACTAATGTTGGTAAAAAATATTTCATTACCTTAATATTTTTTTGTTTGTAAATCAAGGGTTTCTATTAATTCAAATCAGAGATACATCATGAGGAGATGATAGGAATAAAACTTCCTGCCTCATTCCTATTGGATCTATTGGCCAGAAAATAATAACAAAACCACATTGTCAACAGATAAATAAAAGTAGAAAACCACATATAGATAGCCCAGTGAGACTAAAAAAAAACCCAAGAACCTAAATACAATCGACAATCATCCTTGGTTTGAAGAATTAACCAAATTTGGGTTATCTAGTCTGTTACTTAGCGACAGAGGAGGACTAAAAGCACATTGTGCATTTTCTTCCATGTGTTATAATCTGCCTTTTAGACACTCCAACTTCTTGTAAATCCTTTCTAAATACAACGAAGAGAACCCAAGCTATCCTGCATGTGCCATTTGTTTTGTTGAAGTTCATTCATGAAATCAATGACCGTGTTCACATCATCATGTTTGTCACATCCAATATTTTCCAGGAGTAATTTTATATGTCGAAGACAATTGTCTAGTGAATCAAAGGGAGGAGGTAGTTCAATTCTTCTGGGGGATTGTGTTGGATTTGAGTCTAATTATTCCCCCAAGTCTTGGTTTTCTAAGTGGTGTCCTGCCCCTTGGCCATGTGGTTATATGCCTTGAATAACCCTTCCATGCTCATGTTGCATGGGAATTGCATTAGAAAAATTGCACCAATATTGAAAAGCCCTTAATGTGAATGCCAACCCATCTGAAGTCCCCTGGTTGTTGCGGCCCTCTTGACCCCAATGCAATTAGGATGTTGTAAACAACAATCTCACCTAGAAACTGTTAATTTCCATTCGGTAGCCAACCTTCAACAACATATCCCCATGTGACCTACCCTTGCACCAATAGTAAAATTCACCACCTCGTATGCCACCTTCCATAATAGAGTGTATTTCCTCCAGAATGCAAAGAGAAATGATTGAGGCAACTCGCACAGGAGACAAGACCTTCGAACCACACCCCAAAGCTCCAAAATAATCTATAATTCAATGAGGAGTGGAGGGAAACATAAACCATTGACCATAAATGACAAATATTCACCCAAATCTTTAGACAATAAGAAGAGAAGGATAAAAAACGGATGTCCTATGGCTTTTTAAAAATACCCTTTGAGAAAAGAAGCAAGTTTATGCTAATTTAGAAAAACACCCAAGATCAGGACCATCGGAAGGTCTTGTTCCCGTCTCCAGAATCCAAAATACCAGTGAGTGGATAGGTTTCATTCCTCTAGTTGTAAAAACCCCGCAACTTCTATCAAAAAAATCGACTATAATTACCAAGAACAAACCTATAGAACCAATATAAATCCATGCAGACCAACAAGAAATGGAAACACAAACTAGCTTTAATATTGGGTCTAGGAATTTTATCACAAGACAGAAACCCAACAAGTTCTCCAACAAGTTTGCACCTTCACCCAAGCCCTACCTCTGTCAATCCGACAAAACCACGCAGACAAAAAAGATGGAATGGGGAGTACACCTCGTACCCAGGTCCCAAATGTGCTTGCTTTGAACCACAACAGTGAATTTAACAACTCTGATGGAATCAGGTTCAACTCCTTCCCAGTTTTCCACATCATGAGGAGTGAGGGTTAGCACAACCAGAATGCCACCTTGCACCAAGACTTCCACCTTCACCCACCACTTTAACTTGCATACCCTCACTCATGCAATGTTTCCTGTAGAGCCAAAGCTACCATATATGTCCCCTTCCTCCTCTACAAAGATTGACACGTGCTTGCAACAAAAAGCATACACGACACTTAGTGGATGAGACTAGTGACGTTCCCCCCCCCGGCGCCCTCCCCTCATTGTCGTACTGAAAATCACCCCATTATGGATTAATTACTTTAGTCTTAAGTACAAGTCAAATTATATATATATATATATATATATATATATATATATATATATATATATATATATATATATATAGAATGATGCACTATTATATATCTAATTAATATGCTGATATTTTAAATAGAGTTTTCATAATTTATTTTAATTATGTTTAATTATTACGTCTTTCTACAACCTAGTATGAGGGGGATGCATGAGTTCTTCCTTATGTGGTTGACATGTGTCCCTCTTAAAATAAAAATAAAAGATTCCTTAAATAGAAAATCAATGTAAGGTATAATAAAAAGAAACAAAAAACAAAAATGAATATCCATACTTTAAAATAATTATAAAACATTTTAACTCTTGATCTACCAAGCACAAAGAGGGATCAAATCTCTTTTCACTCTAAAAAAAGGTTTGCATATCAAGAGATTTTATCCCTCTTGGAACTTGGGAGATCGAGAGTTAAGATGGATCTAGATTGGTTTAACTATTTATTATAATTACTTAGAGTTATAAATTTAACAATTTTTATTTTATTTTATTTTTAATTTTATTGATAATTTTTTTTTGTAAGCTTAGTAGGTCCTTTCTATTTTCTATTTATAACAAAAAACATGTTTGAAAATATAGCATTAGGCCTCAACCTGCCCATAGGAAACCATGTCTGTTGGTCATCTGAGCGACTTATACGCCATCCAAAACATATACATCTTGAGTCTACTTTGTATTGTCTTCAAATAGCTAATATCAGTATCACCATTTGCAAGCATATACATAACATAAACATAAAATCTATCTGCCATCATTATCAAAAAGTAAACTTAGGCTAATCATTGCTCAATCATCATCTGACTCGACAGGAGCCGGGTCCTTGACACTAGAGCTAGGCATATCAACTTGGTGCATGGATTGTAATTCCTTCTTGATTCTGCCAAGGCGCACACACTGATGGTGCTGACGAAGGTTCATTTCCTGAATTCTTCTGTTGATTTTAGACAGAGTTTTTGTAGCCTTGGGATCCCCCCTAACCTCCTGTATCGACATTATTTCCTTGACAAGAAGGCATTTTATCAACCAATAGGTTCTGATATAATGATGAAACAGAGAAATTCTACCTCGAGTTTGACCCGGGTCAGTAATGATTTGAGTAAGTTCATCCTTCGCAATGTCTTCCTCTTCCTCCATCTTAGTTCTGGCATCGTTCTCCCATCCATGAATGAGATATTTGACAAAGAAAGGTGTCTCCTCAGAACAAACCTGAAATAAGGTTTCCATAACTTCCCTGTTGTGTCTCCTGCCACACTTGGCTGGAGGATTCAAGACTTTGGCCTTGCCCTTGTCCTTGATGTCCTTCTTTCCCATGTTCCCTTTGGCCATAAGTTCTATAGGATAGTCTTCCAACAGAGATATCTAGCAGAATGTATTGCCTACAAGACCTGTAGCAGAAACATGTTTACAACATCCCAGCAAATTAAAAATCAAGCAATTAGACATGGGCAGATTGCTACCTTCAGCAATAGGATAATTCCGCTTTACGGAGCACTGAGAAATATGAGTGCATGCATCATACCTATGCAAAACCAGATTGTACGTAGACCCGAAGGAATTGATTAAACAAAAAGACCGAAATATAACCATAAACAGAATCCCAGTACCCCTATTACTACTAACCCAATCACCCTTCTGAGAAGGACTGACAGAAGACAACGTAGTAGAGTAAAACGAATAACATACCAGGTGACAGTAAAACCTTAGATGCCCTCCCCCTCCGGCATTTACATCATTAATAACCATACAGGTGGTTTCCCATTCCATACTTGACGAATTTAAGGGATACACATAACGACTAGCATGTAAATTCAAAATTTTCCATTTCGCAGTCAGAGGATAAACAACTTTGGCTTTATAGTACCTCGCCCTAACAATTTTTAACATGCAGGACATGCAGAACAGGAAATTCATAGACAAGGACCTACAACCACCTTTCAGAATTCCTACCAGGCCCCGAATACTCATACAACCTTCATAATATTCAGTAAACAACCTAATTCGAACAAAATATATGCAGTAACTGACAGTATTGTAGACCAAGTAAATATAATCTAGAAAAATAAGAATTTTCCTTCGCATGCATCAATAAGCAGAAACCTATTTCATCATTATGGTGAAAGGCGAATTGGGTACATACCAATTCAAAAATGCAAGCCTTTGGCGTTGTTTATGATTTTTGCAGGGTTACTCGCGCCAGATACCAGAGAACTGAACCAGGCACTGAACAAACACTTTGTAGAGAATGAACTTCTAAGGAATAACCCAGAGTGAGTTAACACCCCGGGTCGATAGAGCCCGACGGCCCACTTTCCAACCTTGCTCTGACAACCCACCTAGCTTGTCGGGCTGTTCTCCAAATGAATTTAAGGTTGTCATAATGATCCGTTGGGGGAGCCTTCCTCTCCTCGTCCTCGTCGGGTGTGGTACTCCTCTGACCACATGCGAGCGCCACGTACCCATCCTCCTTCATTGCGACATGGATCTGCCCCTGCCAGTTGGCACCCTGATTGAGGGGGGTTGATTGTTATCTCGATCAATGTGCATACCATTTTGCTGAATAATGAGTCGAAGATTTTCAAACTCCGGTTCCATGTTCTGCCTCCAAGGTTGATCCATGAACCTATCCTCATATCCCGATCTTCTTACATGTAGAGGGATGATGTAGCTGATTTTTACCATTATTTCCCTAATATCTTGAATGAGTCTTGTTGTTCTCCAACTATTGATGATTTTCTCCCACCGAGCTCCCTGTTGTAGCTTTCAGAGAACTCCTGTAACCATGGAGGAATCTCCCTCAATTTCAAGTCAATTATACCGCTTACGGTTTGCAATTTCCAGGCATTGTTCCATAGAAATAAGCTCTGCTTCATTATGGCTAGCATACCCTATTTCAATTGCAAATATCCTCAGAATTCTTCCAGTACAGTCCCGGAAGATATCGCCAGCCCCTACCTGACCTGGGTTTCCCTTTGTAGAAATTTGAATACCTAATATGTTATCCACCGAGATTCTCCTGATCACACACTATTTTATCTTCATGCACAATACAGAATCTCTTCTACCATTGATCATCACATGCGGAAATAAAATCAATTGCATGCACACATTGAAACCATAAAATTCACACATATGAACACAGTATGTAATGGGAAAGCTTAAAGTTGAAAACCCCCAACTCTCTGTATATTATATATGTCATAGAGATCATGTAACAATAATCATACAAAGCTCCTCACAAGCTCTTAGTATAATATCCACTTGCTACACACTAATCAAGCTGAATCTAGCAAAACACATGCTCCAATATCTGCCACTTGATAGCCTGCCTCTACTGCGCAATCCCTGCTGAAGAATGCCTCTTGATGAGAATTCTTTACCCTAGCCTTGCTCACGTAGTCTTTATAGGCACCTCTACTGAGTGTTGGATGCAAACCATGCATCACTTATAGTCACAACTGATAGTCACACTTGCCCTTTCACTTATCTCTGCACTGGTCTCCACTGAAACTGTCCATGCACTGAAGTTAACTGATGTATTCTTTAGTTGATTAATGAGTTTATAATTAGTGAATTAATTAATAATTAATTCACACCACTCTCACTAGTGTATCAATTAGTTAAACAAGATACGAATAGCTCAACTATGTTTAGATTAGTTAAACTAAACACAACTCCATTAACTTCCCAAATCAACTCCACCAAACTCTGTCACATGAGTTCTAACTGAAGTATCCATGCAGTAGCTCCACATAACCCTTAGGAATAGTGTAATTCCTTCTTTCAGCTCCTGTGCCACATCTGTGCACTTAACTGAAGTGCTCCAACAGAATAAGATAATGTTTAAAGTCCAAATATTATTAAGAGCTAATAATATTCGACATATCTATTTTTAGACCGGCAATCTAAAAATAGATTCCGCCCCAATATGTCTAAAAATATAAATCCATCTATTTTTCCAACTCGACCAACCATCCACAAATAGCATCCCACAACTTATAGAATATGATCGACATGTCTAAAAATAGACTTTGCGACAAAAATTACCCGTGTGGCCCTTACCTAGTTTTGGTGATCACTTTCCAACTAGGATTAGGAATGCTGTTTCAGGAATGCCTCTCCTTCACTGCTTTCTTGTTGCAATATTCAACACTCTCTCTCAACAAGAAAGGACTGTCTTTGCATGCGACATGCAACTCCATGCATTCGCCCTGCAACCTTCACAAGCGCCATGCAACTCCATGCATCTGCTCTGCAACTCCTCTAAAACTGAACAGGCTCCAAAAAACTCAATAAGTCTGATGCATCTATCATCAAAGTCTTCAAATTTTGCTGGTACCAACTGCACATGTCATCAGGAACCACTGCGTTGTTGAACTCTTACACCCATGCACTCTGCACTTGCTGTCAACTTTGATCCGTGCTCCAGTATCTGACACTGTCACTTTGATCTGCCTGCATCAATCCAACTGATCACGCTACTGCTGCTCTATGGGCACCTCGTAGCTAGGTTCAATTCATGAGATCCACACCATCTCCATGAATCCTGCCCAGAAATCTCCTCTTGGTATTACTCATGCATTATGCCCCACCTCTCACCTGGTGGTATAGTTGCATGCACTCCCTCTACCCATTTGGCACGAAATTTCTCTGCATGAGTGGTTTCTTCCACTCCATGATCCTCATCTCGTGGTTGCTCCACATCCCGAGGTTCACTCTTACCTGCATGCAAAACTTTCTCCCTCTCAAGCTTCAGTTGCATGTCTTTCTTGCACTTCCCAACAGTAGGAAGTTTCGTAGAAATCCCATCTACTTTAAGTCTGTAGAGATTCTTTGCTCGAATCCCAACCTTCTTGACTTGTCCTTCCTCATCCACACTAACTCCTACACTCCCAAGCTCATCCCTACAGTGGACAAACTTTGTCAAGTATACCAGAATAGTGTCATTCTTATTTTCCATTTTTATTTTCCCGAGTTTATCCTAAAACTCAACCGCTTCAAATTTTTGCAATTGCTCCAATGATCAATGTTTCTCCGATACCATGTAGAAATTTATATAACTGATATGTTATACATCCGAGATTCTCCTGATCACACACTATTTGACTTCATGCACAATACAAAATCTCTTCTACCATTGATCATTAATTGCGGAAATAAAATCAATCGCATGCACACATTAAAACCATAAACATTCACACATATGAACACAGTATTTTATGGGAAAGCTTAAAGCTGAAAACCCCCAACTATCTGTATATTATATGTCATAGAGATCATGTAACAATAATTATACAAAGCTCCTCACAAGCTCTCAGTACAATCTCCAATTGCTACACACTAATCAGGTTCGATCTAGCAAAACACATGCTCCAATCTCTGCCACTTGATAACCTGCCTCTACTGTGCAATCCCTGCTGAAGAATGCCTCTTGATGAGAATTCTTTACCCCAGCCTTGCTCACGCAGTATTTATAGGCATCTCTACTGAGTGTTGGATGCAAACCATGCATCACTTATAGTCACAACTGATAGTCACACTTGCCCTTTCACTTATCTCTACACTGGTCTCCACTGAAACTGTCCATGCACTGAAGTTAACTGATGTATTCTTTAGTTGATTAATGAGTTTATAATTAGTGAATTAATTAATAATTAATTCACACCACTCTCACTAATTGTATCAAACAGTTAAACTAGATACAAATATCTCAACTATTCTTAGATTAGTTAAACTGAACACAACTCCATTAACTTCCTCAATCAACTCCACCAAACTCTCTCACATGAGTTCTAACTGAAGTATCCATGCAATAGCTCCATATAACCCTCAGGAATAGCGTAATTCCTTCTGTCAGCTCCTGTGCCACATTTGTGCACTTAACTAAAGTGCTCCAAGAGAATAAGATAATGTTTAGAGTCCAAATATTATTAAGAGCTAATAATATTCGACATATCTATTTTTAGACTGGCAATATAAAAATAGATTCCGCCCAATATGTCTAAAAATATAAATCCATCTATTTTTCCAACTTGACCAACCATCCACAAATAGCATCCCGCAACTCATAGAATATGATCGACATGTCTAAAAATAGACTTTTCGACAAAAATTACCTGTATGGCCCCCACCTAGTTTTGGTGATCACTTTCCAACTAGGATCAGGAATGATGTTTCAAGATGCCTCCTTCACTATTTCTTGTTGCAATCTTCAACACCCTTTGAGGCCCCATCATAATTTAATTTAATGAACCCTTGCTGAGGAGGTGTAAATTTGTCTCTAACTTCATAACCAATGGATCTGGGTTTCCAAGAGGATGGTCCAAACATCTCTACCTTGAGATTTAGCTGGTTGAGAATTCTTTCCTCTGTTCCCTAAGTATTCCAATCTTCATGACTCCATTTTCAGCCAGGATGGTCTCTCTGATATTCTGAACAATAGTATGCCAAATCTTTGGCAATTTCCTCTTCTCATTGTGAGAAATTATTCGATTCCTCTCCTTCCACACTGTCCATAGTAGGAATCCTAGCGAGAGGGTCCAGGCTCTATTT
Organism: Pinus albicaulis; assembly: GCA_034641835.2. Classification (NCBI taxonomy): domain Eukaryota; kingdom Viridiplantae; phylum Streptophyta; class Pinopsida; order Pinales; family Pinaceae; genus Pinus; species Pinus albicaulis. Next base: position 565,723,656 of record CM076569.1, on the reverse strand, counting down.
ATAACTCGATTTTAGTAACCTCCTTTCCTCCAATTTTCCATTGTTTGTCTAATATTGTTGATATGTTTGTCTATTTGGAGAAATAGGTTAAATAGATTGCGCCACATATGGTTCACCACTGGGCAGGTATTAAGCAGGTGTTCGAGGTTTTCTTCTTGTTCTCCACACATTACACAGCAAGAAGGTACGAGCATGCCGCGTTTCTAAAGCTGATCCCAGGTAAGGATTCTGCCGTGGCCTATAGTCCACAACAAATGTTCTATTTTGGGGCAGTACTTGATGGACCAAATTTTTTTCCCTAATCTGTTATCTGGTATGTTTACATAATTAGATTTTATTTGGTAAGCTTCCTTCATTGTAAACATTCCTTTTAGATTATACCCCCAGCAGAGTATATCATTTCCTATTAAGATGGGTATATTCCTGGAGTGTAATTCTCTGTCATAATTCCCCCATTGCTGAGTATCTGGAGCCGCTTTCCATTGTTGTTTTTGTTTCCATCTCCTCCTAAAGTGATCATTTTGATCTCCCCAATACTTTTTCACCTCCTTTGATTGAGGTTGATTTGTGAACAAATTTTTTTTTGCTAAATCCAACTTGCTAAATAGCTTTTTCCACTGTTGCCAAGAATCTTCCCAAAAACGGGAAAGATTACCCCCTCTAATCTCCCAGAAACTATGGTCAATAATCAAGTTCCTATTCTCCGATGCCAGGTTCCAAATGCCAGATCCTCTGGGGATAATATGCCATTGCATTCGATCTCTCGTGGCCTGAGGCATTTCATACTTTCGTTCCCATATTCTTTCCCAAAGGGTCGTACCTCCCTGCATCCATCGCCACCATAACTTCGCCCCCATAACCTAATTTAGGATAAAAGGATCTTGTAATCCTAGACCTCCTTTACATTTAGGCAGAGTGAGCTTCTCCAAGAATAATAGAGCCCATTTATGTTTCTGTTGTGACCCTTGCCATAGGAACTTTTTAAAAATGTTAACCATGTCCGAGCAATTAGTCTTCGGAGCTGCCATCCCATAGAGTTGATAGATAGGAATGGATTGCAGAACAATTTTTAGAAGGATAACATGGCTAGGGGCATTGAGAGCTTTGAAGGACCAATTCAACAACTGGTTTTGAATACGAGTGATAAGGTTTTTCTAGCGAGATATTCTTAGGGAATTCTCAGACAAGGGCATGCCTAGGTACTTAGTTGGTAAGGTCCCAATGGAGAAACCTAGAGTTCAAGCTAAGAACCTTTGAGATTGAGGAACAGTATTGAAAAAAAATACATTGGATTTATCATTGTTAATCAAGGTTCCTGAAGCGGCCATAAAAACTTTCACAATATCTAAAATAACTTTAGATTCCTAGAGACTAGCTTGGCTGAACAACATGATATCATCAACAAATTGTTGGTGAGATAGGGTAAGGTCCGAGTCCCATAATTTTAACCCTTTTAGGGTACCATCCCTAACTTTGTGGGTGATAAACTGACCCAACTGTTGGGTGTGGAGCCTGATTTTCTTCATGATTCAAAGATCCTTGTTTTAGCTAGATGTATACCCCAGGAAAATTGTACACCCTTGCATGTGGGGGGGCCGACCCCCCCCGGCTGGGGGGTCCGGGGGCCAGCGGTCCCCCAGCGGGGGTTTTGGGGGCAGGGCCCCCGAAGCCAAAAATAGATGTAAATTTGCCTTGTAAAAGTATAGTAATTTCTAGTCAATCTGGGCCGTTCATTAGGCAGATGATTTGATGGTAGAAGTTATGTTTATTTTAGGGTTTTTTTCCCTAGAAGGAAACCCCTCTCTTTTATGAGGGTATTGTATTGCGGCTGCGTATGATATGTGTATTCTCTGAGCGAGAAACAGATAGGGAGACTATGAGAGAGAACAGAGGATATTACAACGGATTTACTGTAGGTTTTGTCTCTTCATTTTGCTAGATAATAGAAAGAAAGGACTGGTTGTTCGGGGTGGACGTAGCCCAAACTAGGTGAACCACGTATATCTGTGTCTCTCTGGTTTTATGTGTTTTGTGTGCTTGTATTTTTTGCATATTTTATGTGTTGCATTGCTCTGTAATATATAATTTTCTAACAACTGGTATCAAAGCTGAAGGTCTATTTGGCTGATAAACTCGCAGGAAAGAAGGGTTCCTAGTTCGAGTGGGAGCAATGGCGGAAGATGGTAAATTTAGGGTCGAGAAATTTAACGGCCAAAACTTCCCGTTGTGGAGGATGCAGATGGAAGATTATCTGTATCAGAAAGATCTGTACCTACCATTGAGTGGAAAAACAAAGAAGTCGGCGGCCATGAAAGATGCGGAATGGAACATTCTCGATAGAAAGGCACTCAGAATAGTATGGTTGTGCCTTGTGGCATCAGTCGCCTTCAATATTTCGAAGGAAACAACAACAGAGGGTTTGATGCAGAAGTTGGCGAAACTATATGAAAAACCGTCAGCCTCAAACAAGGTATTTATTATGAAACGATTATTTAATATGAAGATGTCGGAAAGTGGATCTGTTGCAGACCATTTAAATGATTTTAATACAGTTACCAGTCAGTTAAGTTCTGTAGGGGTAAAATTTGATGATGAAGTTAGGGCTCTTTTATTTTTGTGCTCATTGGCAGAAAGCTGGAATGGTTTAGTTATGGCCATTAGTAACTCTGTCTCTGGATCTAGTACTTTAAAGTTTGATGATGTTGTCGGTGCTATCCTTAGCGAGGAAATGCGACGGAAAAGCTCTGGTGAGACATTGGGTAACGCTTTAAGTGCAGAGTCTAGGGGAAGAAGAATGGAAAGAGGAAAGAGCTCGGGTTATCGCAGTAAATCAAGGAAAGGCAGATCCAAGTCCAGATCGGGGATAGTGTGCTGGAAATGCAGAAAGAAATGAAACCTAAAGAAAGACTGTAGATCTTGGAAGGGAAAAGAAGGAGACACACAACAAGAAAAAAATCATGAAGCAAATGTGACAGGTGATGTGTTACAAGATGCTTTGATTCTTTCTTGTGAAATGTTACTGATTCTTGGGTTGTAGATTTAGGGGCTTCATTCCATGCCACACTTGATCAGAAATATTTTCATGACTATGTTCAAGGAGATTTTGGACAAGTTCGTTTGGGTGATGATAAACCCTGTAAAATTGTTGGAATGGGTAAGGTTCTTGTAAAACAGCAGAATGGAAACCAATGGCTACTAAAGGAGGTAAGGCATGTTCCAGATCTAAAGAAAAATTTGATTTCAACAGGGTAGTTAGGCAGTTAAGGTTGTGTTACAACTTTCACGGATAAAACTTGGAAGGTCACCAAAGGAGCGCTGGTAATAGCAAAAGGTGAAAAGGTTGGTACATTGTATTTATGCAATGGTATTTCTAACTCTGTTAATGCTTTAACTTCCGAAGGAGCAGATGCAGGATTATGTCATCATAGGCTCGGACACATGAGTGAGAAGGGAATGAAGATTCTTCACTAGAGAAATTTTTTGCCAGGTTTGAAGAATGTTGATTTGGATTTTTGTGAAAATTGCATTTATGGAAAACAAAAGAGAGTCAAATTTCTCAGAGTTGGGAAAGAAAAGAAGAGTGAAAAATTCGAGCTTGTGCATACAGATGTATGGGGACCTGCTCAGGTATCATCTCTCGGTGGCTCTCATTATTATGTTACTTTTATTGATGATGCAACTAGAAAAACATGGATTTATTGTATTCAGAATAAATCTGATGTATTTGATACTTTCAAGAAATGGAAAGATTTGGTTGAGATTGAGACAAGAAAGAATTTGAAGTGTCTCAGATCAGACAATGGAGGTGAATATTACAGCAAAGAGTTTGATAGGTACTGTTCAGAGCATGGAATTCGCAGAGAGAAGAGAGTTCCAAGAACACCACAAGAAAATGGTGTGTCAGAAAGAATGAACAGAACAATCATGGAGCGTGCAAGGTGCATGAGATTGCATGCAGGATTGCCTTTACAATTTTGGGCAGATGTTGTAGATACTATTGTTTATCTAATAAATAGAGGGCCTTCAAGTTCCTTGGATGGTGGTATTCCAGAGGAAGCATGGACAGGTAAAAAGGTAAACTACTCTTTTTTAAAGCCTTTTGGTTGTGAGGCCTTTGTTCATATTAATAAAGAAAATAGAACAAAGCTTGAGGCAAAATCAAAGAAATGTACCTTTATTGGATATCGTGTTAATGATTTTGGTTATCGCTTATATGATTATGAAAATCACAAAATCATTAGGAGCAGAGATGTAATATTCAATGAAAAGGTCTTGTATAAGAATCAGTTGCAGGAAAAGAAACAGGAAAAAGAAAGCAAGGAATACATGGTTCTTGATGAGATAACTGAAAAAGTAAAGGTGTCTGAAAATAATAATAATCAACAACCACAGCAGCAGCAACCACCACAACAGCAGCAGGCACCTCAAACACCTGAAAGTGGTGTTAGAAGATCTATCAGGATAAGTAGACCCCCTGAACGATACTCTCCTTCATTATATTATTTATTGTTGACTGATTCTGGTGAACCTGAATGTTATGAAGAAGCAATGCAAGTTGAAAGCAGGAAGAAGTGGGAGCTAGCCATGGAAGAAGAGATGGACTCCTTAATGCATAACCAGACTTGGGACTTAGTCAGGTTGCCTGCAGGTAAAACTGCATTGTAGAATAAATGGGTTTACAGGCTGAAGGAAGAAGATGGAGGAAAACAGAGGCACAAAGCTAGACTTGTGGTGAAGGGGTTTGCACAGAAGAAAGGTATTTATTTTGATGAAATATTTTCTCCTGTTGTTAAAATGACTTCAATCAGAACTATTTTAATTCTTGTAGTAGTGGAAGATTTACATCTTGAACAGTTAGATGTAAAGACAACATTTCTCCATGGAGATCTGGAGGAAGATATCTATATGGAGCAACCAGAAGGATATGAGGTCAAAGGGAAAGAAAAATTAGTGTGCAGGCTAAAGAAGAGCTTGTATGGCTTAAAACAGGCTCCAAGGCAGTGGTATCTAAAATTTGACAAGTTTATGTCTGAACAAGGTTATACTAGATGTCACTCTGATCATTGTGTTTATCTAAAAAGGCAGAATGATGGAAACTATATTATATTGTTATTGTATGTAGATGGCATGCTTGTTGCAGGATCTAACATGCAGGAAATAAATGTGCTCAAAAGAAAATTGGCAAATTCATTTGCAATGAAGGATTTGGGAGCTGCAAAACAAATCCTTGGTATGAGGATAACTAGAGACAGAAAAAATCGCAAATTAACACTGTCTCAGAATGAGTACATAGAAAAGGTGTTGAAAAGATTTAATATGCACAATGCAAAACCAATTAGTACACCTTTTGCTAGCCATTTCAAACTTAGTAAGGAGATGTGCCCAAAGACCTAAGAAGACATGGATTATATGTCTAAAGTTCCATATGCATCAGTAGTTGGAAGATTAATGTATGCAATGGTTTGCACAAGGCCTGATATTGCACATGCAGTGGGAGTTGTAAGCAGGTACATGACTAATCCAGGAAAAGAACATTGGATGACAGTAAAATGGATTCTCAGATATTTGAGAGGTACCACAAATCAAGCATTATGCTTTGGTGGTTCAAACATTGCTCTACAGGGATATGTTGATGCAGATATGGTAGGTGACAGAGATAACAGGAGGAGCACTACATGATATGTATTTACTGTAGGTGGAACAGCTGTCAGTTGGGTTTCAAAAATCCAAAGTGTTGTTGCACTTTCAACAACAGAAGCAGAGTATGTTGCTGCTACAGAGGCTAGTAAAGAAATGATTTGGTTACAAAGGTTTATGGATGAATTGGGTAAGAAGCATGATATGGGCACACTATACAGTGATAACCAAAGTGCTATTCATCTTGCAAAGAACTCAGCATTTCATTCCAGGACTAAACACATACATCTCAAGTACCATTTCATACGGTCAGTATTGGAAGATGGAGAGTTGAAGCTAGAAAAGATACACACTAGCCAGAATCCTGCAGATATGCTAACAAAAGTTGTAACCAGGGAGAAACTGAGAATGTGCTCAGCTTCAATTGGTCTTCAAGGATGACGATGAAGATGAGGAATAGCCAGGTCCAAAGAGGAGTCATTTTCCAGCAAATGAAGCAGCGGTGGAGTTGCTACAATCAGTCTCCAAGTGGGAGATTGTTGGGTGTGGAGCCTGATTTTCTTCCTGATTCAGAGATCCTTGTTTTAGCTGGATGTATACCCCAGGAAAATTGTACACCCTTTCACACGAGGGGGGGGTGCGGGGGGAACTTGTCCCTCTCGCGGGGTCTAGGGGGGCCGACCCCCCCCGGCTAGGGGGTCTAGGGGCCAGCGGTCCCCCGGCGGGGGTTTCAGGGGGAGTACCCCCGAAGCCAAAAATAGATGTAAAATTGCCTTGTAAAAGTATAGTAATTTCTAGTCAATCTGGGTCGTTCATTAGGTGGATGATCTGACGGTAGAAGTTATGTTTAGTTTAGGGTTTTTTGCCCTAGAAGGAAACCCCTCACTTTTATGAGGGTATTGTATTGCGACTGCGTATGATATGTGTATTATCTGAGCGGTAAATAGATAGGGAGATTGTGAGAGAGAACATAGGATATTACAACGGATCTGCTGTAGGTTTTGTCTCTTCATTTTGCTGGATAATAGAAAGAAAGGATTGGTTGTTCGGGGTGGACGAAGCCCAAACTGGGTGAACCACGTATATCTGTGTCTCTCTGGTTTTATGTATTTTGTGTGCTTGTATTTTTTTCATATTTTATGTGTTGCATTGCTCTGTAATATATAATTTTCTAACACCAACCCCTCAACAGCAATAATGAAAAGGAAAGGGGATAGAGGGTCACCCTACCTCAAACCACGGGAAGCATTAAAAGGACCAGAATGTTTACCATTAATAAGAATGGAGAAATTCGGGGTTGAGATAAATGAAAGGATCCACTCCACCCATATTTGGTCAAAACCAAAGGATAACAGAATGTGCTGGAGATAACTCCAACTTAGGCGATCATATGCTTTGACCAAGTTAAGTTTAGTAAGCATTCCTTTGGTTTTGAGAGAGCGAAGGGAATGAATGGATTCCTGGGTAGTCACGATTCCATCAAGGATTTGTCTTCCTTTAACAAACCCCGTTCGCTCAAGGGAGATAAGAGAGGGCAAAATGGGTTTGAGCCTATTGACCATAACAGTAAACAAAATTTTATAAATAAAATTACACATGGCAAGCCGGAAGCCTGAAGGAGCATCACAATTCTCATGCTTTAGAATCAAAGTGATAAATGTGGAATTCAGAGCTAGGTATACATGTCTTGTTCTTCTTGACTCTTCTGCCAAATCTAGGATGTCTTTGACGATGAAGGACTAGGAGGCCTGGAAGAATTCTGCAATAAAACCATTCGAACCTAGCGCTTTGTTTTTAGCTAAACCTTTGACAACTTTTTCCACCTCTTCAATAGTGATCTCCTTGAGAAGAGCAAGATTTTGATCCCTATTAACCAATGAGGGAATAAGTTCCTTAACTCGATTAATGAATTCCATTTGATTTCGATCAGGTTCCGTTAATATATCTCTGAAATGGTTAACCAACTCATTTTCCAAATCTTAGTGCTGGACCAATCTATTACCCCCGAGTCTCTAAGGGAGAAAATGCGATTTTATTAGTGTCTTTGTATCATTGCTTTATGGAAGAAGCTGTAATTCTTATCCCCTTCTCTTAACCATTGTATTCTTGATTTTTAATTCCACAATATCTCTTCCTGGATTCTTCATTCCTCCAGCTTTCTTATTAAGGATCCATCCTCTTTAACAAGGTCAGCAGATCTCCCCATTACAATCACATGTTGTTGGATATGTTGCATATGCCCTGGAGTTTTTCCTTGTCTTCACAAATATTTCCGAATTCTGTTTTGTTCCATTTTCTGATTTTCTATTTGATACCTTTGAGTTTTAACTGAAAAGTATGCATTCGATTCCTACCTTGAGTCCTACTTTCTTCTCACCAAGTTTTCACTTTATTGAGGAATGGAGGGTTTCTGAGCCAAAAAATCTCAAATATGAACAAGCGTTTCTTCTGATGCTGGTTCATATCCACCTCCAATCGAATTGGCCAATGATATGATCCCAAACACGACATGATAGATTCTTTATAGAATACATCGAGACTAATAAATTCTTCAGAGACAAGGAATCTGTCGAGATGGGAGGCGACTTGGTGAGTTCCCCCCCCTCCTATTATTCCAGGTGAATTTTCCATTGACAGTTTGAATATCTACTAGTCGGAGATCCGAAATGAGATCTCGAAACAATTCCATGTCTGTCTCATTCCTACCTATTCCTCATTTTCTTTCTTTAATGCATGTAATCATATTAAGATCTCCATCTAATACCCAATATTTTTTTGTATTCAAAAGTTTCAAACTCCTAACACTTTCAACAAAAGCTTCTTTATCTCCTGGAAGGTGCAGCCCATAAACTGAGGATACTGAAATCCTGTCTTTCGTCCCTAATAATTTGAACTTACCAGTGAGAATACGCAGAAGGCCAATCCATCCTTCAGCCAAAACTTCTATCAGGTTCCAAAGAATCGTTATGCCAATAGCACTTCCCCGCGAATCTATGGCCATAACTTCATTTCTTGGTTTCACAAGGCTCATAATTTCCTCAAGTCGTATCCCTGACACTTTGGTTTCTTGAAGGAGAACTAATTGTAGTTTATCTTTCTTCAATCTCTCTTGTAAGTATCTCTATTTGCCTTTACTGTTAAGGCCCCTTATATTCTAGGAGATAACTATCATTAAGGAATTTTATGTAGTTTTTGAAGCGGTATTACATGTCCCGAGTTAACCAAAATTTCTCCAATTGTCTAAATCAATTCTTGCAAGGTTTTCCTCCCTTTCTTTTTACCGGTTTTAGTCTTAGAAGTATTTTCCTGGTTGCTTCCCTGGAGATTAGAAGGTTGGCTTGCTAGTTCAACTACTCTTCTGGCTTGGGTAGTTATGTATTGTTCAAAGGTTTCCTTATATAACAGTTTTTGGTCATCAGGGATGAATCTATCATCCAAATTCCTCCATTCTTGCAAAAATTTCTTCATAACCAATTCCTCTTTACTTAACTCATCTTTGGTGATGTCTACCTCCATATCCGCCTGATATATTGGTTGGGATTGGTCCTTTTGCTCAGTGGCTTCTAATGGAGCTTTTCGCTTAGCTTTCGCAGGTTTTGAAGGAATATGACCCAAGCCCTCCTCATTCATTTGTTCAACCTCTTTTCCACTATCCCCATGTTCTTGCAATACTTCATACCTGTTTTGGTTGTTTCTCAGTGCTTCTAGTTATTATGCTGGTTTGCATGTTGTTTTCCTGGCCGTCGTTTTCTTGTAACAGTTTTAAAACCCTTGTCATTATCCGAAGGAACTTCCCCTCCTTGTGGTTGTTTCGCTTCAGGCTGATCTAGATTATTAAGAGAGCACGTTTTAAACAAATGGCCATATTCATGGCATCTCCTACATCTAAATGGAATATGTTCATAATCAATTAATTGCTGCCATACCTCTCCTTCGTACTCCAATTCGATTGACTTAGGGAGGGGCTATGTAATATTCATATACACACAGATACGTGCGAAATAAGTATACCTGCATCTTCTTGTCGTTTCAGCGATCTTCAAAAATCTCCCCAGCGAGTTACCTATTCCTTCGAGAATCTTTGGGTCCCAAAAATCAACAGGTAGGGAAAATAAATGCACCCAAATTGGAGAGGAAAGGAATTTTTCTTGATCTGGATTGTAACATTCCTCCCATTATCGAAGAAACAAGCCAGCATTATAATAGAAATAAGGCCCACCTTCAAAATCCTTTCTTTTTCAAGATGGTTGTTGAATATGACTGTAAAGGACCCTCTTGTTCCAAACTTGATATCAATATGACCTTTCAGCTGCCATTTAAGTTGGATCCACTTTAGTAAAACTTTCTCAGTGGGCCAGATTCCGATCAATTTACAGATGAGAGCATGATCTTTCATATAGCCCCTATAATGATCTAATTTATTTTCCGGTATAACAAAGCGGGGTTTTTTGGTGACTCTCGACAGACACTAGCCTCTGAGTTTTCCCTGCCATTGCACCTCCAACACTGGCCCTGAGTTAGAGCCGGCTCCCCCTGACATGCCTGGTTGTTTCCCACTGCAATCTTTGGTCGTTACGTTCCTGTAGGAGGGACTCTCACCCCCACGGAGTTCGTTGCCATCTTGTCTTGCCATACCACACCTACGGCCATTGTTCCCTCAGTCTGTACTGTCAAAAACCCTGATAAACCCTAGCACGGATCCATTCCCGAGAGTTCTTTCCTTAATTTTATTGATAATTATCATTATTAATTATTTTATTTAAATTATTTTTATTTTATTTTGATAAATGAGGCATGAATGTTTCCACAGTCAGATACATAATGTAGATTAGAGCTTCTGGAATCCAGTGTAATATGATTGAAGAGCTCGACGTTTCTAGTGAACACTTCGCCCATCTTGAGAAGGAGGAATATGAGAGTTTGCACCCTTCCTATCCTATCTTAGGCTCATCCTATCTTCCTATCCTATCTTAGGCTCTTCCTATCTGACGCTCGACTTCCTCTTCCTGAAGATGGGCGAAGTGTTCACTCGAAACATCAAGCTCTTCAATCATATTACGGAGTATTCCAAAAGCTCTAATCTACATTATTTTGATAAGTTAAAATGTTCATAAAACAATACATTAAGTTACAATATCTCCATCATACTATAACATCTCTCTAAACAACTATTTGAAAATATATATGAACTAATTTATATGAATATCAATTTCATATATAGGAGTGTGTGTGGATTGAAATGCTAAGCCAACTCTTTCAGAGCTAATGTGTGACACTGCTTCCCAACTTCTTTGTCGGTACATTCTTATAGAGCAATGGGTTAACTAGGTATATTTTTACACTCTTCAAAGTGCCAAAATAAAATCTTCACTTTTTCTAATGTACTAATTATGGCACCTATATTAAATAAATGGGGAAGTTATATTTTTTATTTCTAATGTAATAATTAAAGTATAAAAATAAAATAGTGTTAGTTATTTAATATATTTTTTGTTTTTTAATTTTCTTTAACCACTTTTTGATATATAAAATATTATTTTATATCACATTTTTTAATGCAATAATCCACAATATTTTTGTTGTGATATAATTTTAGCACTTCCTATTTCATTTTACAGAATTTTTTATTTTTATATTATTTTTTCAAGGAAACAAACATCCTATAAAAATAAGTAAGTTTAAAAATTTAAAAATTTATATTTTTATTAAAATATATATATAAAAAATTCAAAATTTTATTAAAATAAAAATTGTAAATTTTATTTAATATATAAATATTTTGATTATAAATATTTATTATTACAAATTTTAACCCTTTAAATTAATTATAAAAATATTAAATTTATTTATCATTAAATTATTTCTTATACATATTTAAATAACAATTTGAATATTTAATATTAATATATTTGTTATTTCTTTATCACAATAATATTAATATGTAAATTTTATTTGTTTTGATGCTAACTAAAAACTACTATTATTAATAAAAAATATTTATATATTTATTCTTAATATGATAATTTTTAAATAACATATTTTATACATTTTTTAAAGTTTTTTATTTTAATTTATTATATACAAAAATACTAAATTATATTATATAATTTTGTATTTTGAGATTAATAAATTCTATGTTATTATTAATTTTTATTTTTAATTTATATAGATTTTTCATGGGCAATATTTTATATTACTTAATTTTTCTATTATATAAAATTTAAAATAAATTTATTAAATTTGTATTTTAATATTTTAAAGCTTTCATTTGGTAATAAATTTCAATTTATTTCTTTTCAATTACAAAAATTAATTTAATAACAATTATTTTTATTCTCTATTAATTAATATGAAACTTAATCTATAACAACAATTTTCACTTAATTATACTATTAAAAATTTGAGCATGACTTTAATCCCTTATTCATTTAATATTTTATTCATTTAATATTAAAATAGTGAAGTGTTAACCATGTTGTGCTTTTCAAAATATATAATCATTTTGAAGTACACAATTCAATCTTTTAGCCTTACTTAAAAATGTGAGAGTTTTAATCCCCATCTATTTAATAGTTTACTATTAAAATTAAACATTAAAATAGTAAACACTAGTTAAGATGTTATGTTTTCTAAAATATATATTCATTTTGAAAATGTGATATTTTTCTTTCACTATAGCAATTCTACCCAGAAAGTCAAATGAAAATATAAGCTTTTTAAAACTAGAAGCTTCTCTGAACCTGTTTGAAATTATCCACTGATAGTGTTTGATGACAAATTCAGAGAGATTAAATGTTGTAAATTTGTCAAAGTAGAAAAGGAGTTTCAGCTCAAATCTAGGTTCTGAAAAAAGCTCATTCCACCAATTGAATCAGGAATTGCTCCAATATGTTTGTTACCTATAAATGAGAAATTATACGCATTTCACATACCACCCATTTCGACAGAAACAATCCCACAAAATAGAATGTCTGAAATATCGATATACTGAAACAACCTACCACGAAACCCAAAACCAAAAGCTAAATATAAGGGGACTTACTGTAACTTTCTCCAACACAGCTCTGACTAATGGTACTTAAACGCATACGATAACTTGCGCCGACGAACTTCTCAAACAAATTCTTTCACCGTTTATTTGACGTCGATACAGGTTCCGCGTGTACGTGTCAGACTTGAGTTGGAAGGGACGACGAAAATTGGAGGTATGTTACTTCAAAAGCGTTGGCGGTATGAGACTTCATAACTCAGAAAAATGCATCAGAGGTATTTGACAAGGAAACTGTGGGTTGGCTACGACAGCCCAGACTCCGTGGCAGCAAAGATTTCGTTCGCTAAAAAGAAGCATCTGTTGGGTTATTTCTTCTGGGCTATCAGTCAAGATAGCAACTGGATGCTTTCGGCTCAAGGTAAATCAATGACTCCCTTGTTAAAAATGAACTTATCACTTTGTGTTTTATTTTATTTTATTTATAAATAGCGCAGGTTATTAATGATTAAATCTGCGGATTTGGTGGTGCAGCTTCTGAGACATGGAACCAAGCACGATAAGTGATATAGTATGGAGACATTGTTAGTGCTGTGGCGTTGGAATTTTGAAGGAAAACGTTCGATGATCGAACGCAGGAATTACTAGCTTCTGAGCAAATTCTTTCACGGGTTATTTGACTTTGGTTTCGTGCGTGTACGTGTCCGAACCTAATTGGGAGGAGGAATCTTTGCCCCCAAACTCAGCAAAGAGAACACTTTTGATGTAATTATAAATTACAAATAACAATAATCGTAATTATAAATTACAAATCACAATAATAGATAAATTACAAATCACAATAATAGAGGAGACTAAGATGTGAATTACCAAAAGGGAGACGTTTTTTCAATCTTTACCATCTTCACAGCCATGAAGCTTGAAAAAGCCAATGGAAAAACATATTGACACAGAGGGTATTGAAAAACTTAATTTATTTACTTTTAGAAAATGTAGAAAATGAAGTCATTAAACATACATGTGACAGATAACTGTTCACTCAGAAGGCTATACACAGGCACGTGGCAAGTGTATATAAATATGAAATTACAACCTATGGTTAACAATGAAGAACGCTAAATAACAATAATGAAGAACACTCCAGAACAGGATTGCTGCTAAATCAAATCTGGTTGGTTGCACAGATCGCAGCCCCAGTTACAACTTACATCCACATCGCCCCCAAAAAAATCATGGATTTAACTTGGTGATGGCGTAGACGGCGTATATAATCCCAGGTATGTACCCCAATATCGTCAGCAGCAGACATATCCAGAACTCAGACTGTCACACAAAACAGTGAAAACCTCAAAAATATCAGCTACCAGTAACTTATCAATACATTTCTACAGACCCAGCTTCACAGAATTAGCATTACTGGAGAAACAAAAAAAATAAAAAAAAATAAAGAAAGCAGAGGAATGAGTGTTAGATGGATGAGAAGGTGCTCACATGGCAGCCGTATTTGAAAAAGACTCCCAGAGGAGGCAGAACTATGGCCAAAAAGATGTCTACACAGCTTGCAGTACTCTCTCTCATTATGACTGAAATAATAACAACTTTTGAAGAAAAGTAAACAGAGACCCAGAAAACCCAACTCACAGAGCAAACAGAGTGTGTATGAAATGAGCCAAAAATGCAATCAAGAAGATGGAAATCAAGATCCAGAATAATTATAAGAATCTATGCCTTCCGAGATAGTTATATATGTAAATACGAGTGGGGTCCGCGTGCTACAGACAAAGAACCAGCGCAGCAAACTTCATTAACACGGCAGACGTTTCCAACATGGTTAAGTTATGAGACTTGTGGGTGACTGGATGACACGTGGATAGAAAACAGTCATTGTTGTCACGCTGTCATCAAATGCCAATCCAAGCAAATTGCTTCATGATTACGGCATTCACGTCATCATACTGTAACCGATTGACAACGACTTGGCAGAAAAGAAGACGAAGAAGAAGTTTCTGTCATTTTTATATTATATTTTAAAAGGAGTTTTATATTATATTTTAAAAAGGAGAAATGGGATGTCAAAATACGTGAAGGGATGGGTTCCTCGTAAAATTTGACACGTATTTATTTATATTTCAATTTTTTATTATATTTTTAAAATGTAACGCTCAATTAGGCTTTAACTACTTTTTTCAACTTTGTTCGACGTAATTTAGAAAACGTTTGCGAGTAGGAACGAGTGGGCCCGTGATCTTGTGCAACTAGATTAGAGTCGGTCCTTCCCCTCTTTCAAGTTGGAAAACAAGATGTCGAAATGGTACTCTCAAAAACTATTGCGAATCGCGTTGGTAAAGTTCGAAAACGATTATTTCCGCAAAATGCCAATACGTCAATTACCTTTTAATAAATTTTTTTATTAAAAGTAGGAATCATATCCTTAAGACCTCGAACCTAGAAATATAGTTGTATTTATTAAATTTTAATTTTAGCCCTTTTTAATAATATATTTGTTATATATAATATTAGTTTTGTTATTATATAATCTAATTTTTTTATTATATTATATAGTGTTTAAAATGAAATAATTTAGTAGAGTTATAAATTAGTATGAATTTAATTTAATTACGCCGGAGGCGTTTTCTTTGCGGGCTTGGGGTGAGAAAACACTGTTCACCCCAGTCAATGAGAAACAGTTTTCCATCGCGCATGGAGCCAGTTAAATCTTCACATGTGGCAACAAAGCAAAGTATTGGATGCGGGTGAGTTAAAGTCTTGATCGTCCACTGTCCAGGAAATCTGCGTGCAGTACTCTAAACGAAATCTGCGTGCAGTACTGTAAACGAAATCCGCGTGCAGATACGCTTCCAGGTTGTGCCAACGAGAGGTCAAGGCGGGCGTTGTTTTGCGAGATCCATTGTATTGCTGCCCGTTACTGCTCATGTTCAGCAAATCCAAATATTGGGCTGCCAGAGCGTCCATGGGAGAACTCTTAGGCGTGATCAAGAAGGCTAATCCGCTTCCACCTGTGTTAGACGGAGGATGCGCAATGCAGAAAACAAATGTAGTGCTGAAGGAGGAAAGCGTCTCGTTGCTTTTCATCTGCACAGGAATCGAATATAGCGCGCGTCCTAACATGAAACACCAGTTATTTGTGAGGGAAAGCACCGATTTGGAGCGGATAACTGAAGCGTCCGCCTCCAAGATCAAGTGGGTTCCATTGAATCCGTCGAAGACGAAGGTAGTAGGCTGACAATACACTGCTTTCCTAACACTGAAAACCAAAAATTCAGAAGAGTAGGAAGTGCTCTGCCTCCAACACGGGCATCTGCCTCAATCTTCAGGTGCTCAAACCGAACTTCTATTGTTGGCAACAGAATCCCAACCCGCAGGTGGATGATCTACATCAGGATTATATTCTAAAATAGGATATTAGACTGGAAGGAATGCGCGCTATGGAATTGAATCTGGAACTAGAAATATGACAGAATGGAAACAGACAGGCACTCAGATAGTTTTCAAATTTGCTGATAATTTTCCAGTGGAATACAGTTAAAAATGAAAAAAAATCATAGCTATTTTTGAGTTGAACATTGCTTTTTGTTAGGATTTTGGACCTTCTCTAAATTGATTCACAGTTTGAAAATTTGAGAATTCAATCGATTCAAAATCTTAAAATTAGTGAAACTTTACCTTTGATATTTGGTTGAATTCAGACATAATTCACTGAGAATTCACTGAAAATGAAAATGAAGCCTTTTGAGTCCCTCTTATCCGTCTCCAAGAAGAGCAAGCTTTTCATTTTTGATTTTCCAACAGTAGAAGCTTTGCCCTGTAGTAATGGCTGACTGAGTCAGTACACTTGAGACCATTGGCCTGGTCATGCAAGAAAATACTATTTTTGGGAAGTTATCTATGAAATAAAGTCTGCATCTCTTTTCATCAAAATCTTCTGTTCAAAGGGTTTTTGATGCAGAATTGCATGGCTATCAGCCAATGTCTTGCCACAGGAACTGTGATGGAAATCTCAGCGGGGATGCATATATAGCGGGGAATTGAATAGGTAGCCAAAGGAGCCCTAATGGCAGTAAGCAGTGGAGTTAAGGGCGGGCTACCAGAGGAAGACATGTTGCTGCAATTATGCCCCAGAAGATGAGAGGGGGTCGAAACAGGGGTGCCAAATTCTGTACTCCTTCTGGATGAAAATATATTAACCTCGGCGTCGTAGAATATGCAGGGCCCTTCTGAATCATTTGACATACTGCGAAAGTCTTCACATTCATTTCTTGAATGTGAATTTGCCAGATCGCAATTTTTCCATGGCAAGGCCGAGCACGAAGAAGGGAACGATGAAGAAACATATCTAATTTAATCATTGAAAAAAGCTCAAACTCGACGCCAGATACTCTGTTTTACCTGTCAATCCTCTATTTCAGCTTCGTCAAGAACCACTCGTTCTCCAGTTCCGCCACCTGCAGCACTCTCTCAATGAACTTCCCTCTTGCCACTGGGCTTCCTTCAACTGCAGATCATAGTAGTTCCTCCATTCAACTTCTCTGGGCATGCCAGAAAACATAAACATGCTTATCTAACGCACCTGGCATTAAAGCACTAACTCATTTTTGTATAGTTGGGACAGGTGGTATACATGCATTCAGTTTGTCCTCTTAACGGACTTTTAGAACTTTTTAAATTTCTATAAAATAAATAAACTACATATATTTTTATATCTATTAATGCTGGTCACTCTGTTGGTTGGTCATTGATTTTGGAAAAAGAGCTCCTGGGACCTACTCTCATGTACTAAGTATGATTGTATCTCTGTGCGTTTACACACAATACAAATTACAGGACTTTCAACAATGATAGCATTTAAAGCTAAAATTTATGTTTCCTATCCGTGTTTTTATTTTGATATGAAGTCTTCGGTTATATTGGGCCAACACAGAGAACATGACATGTTTTTAGTTGTGGGCATGTTCTTCTTATACAATTCGTGTCTATGATGCCACCTATTTTGGGCCAACACAGAGAACATGACATGTTGTTTAATATTCTAATTGTATTTTCTGTTCTTGGCTGCTAAATTGAAAAAGTTTGGAAGCAATTTTGTTAAATTTCCTGGATTAGTTCTTCTAAAAATAACTGTATAATTTTTTTAGTTTAGGCTGGCCAGGAAAACAGGGTTCAATCTTGTCCATTACAGGTTACAGTCTTTGGCATGTGATATGAAATCCTTTATCCACGTGAATATGTTAATCGCTCTAGCAAGGATTCATAATTGGTGCATAGAGAATAGCAGGAACAACTCCGTCCACAATTGTCCATAACGTGTGAATATGTTCTCCAAATCTGCACGACTTACATTTTTAGGAGTCAAATGTTATGGCCTCATTCACAAATTCGTTTCTTTCTTGAATTTCGTCGCATTTCCGAACGAAAAACTTGGTCGATCTCTCTTGAATTTGTCTAGGTTTCTGTGAGATTATTATGCATATGATACAATGTTGTAAAAATCTTTTCTTGAATGTTTCGGAGGTAAATTATATCTTGGGTGATATGAACTTTGAAAAGTTTTACTTGTTTCAGCCTTCTTGCTCTGTAGGGGAATTTTTGGTGTTTGAAGATAACATTCGTGTATTTGAACTACCTTGAAACAATCCCTCTCTCTTTCACTTGTTTTAGCCTTTGCTCTATTGGGTATTTTTTTGTGTTGTGAAGATAGCATTTGTGTATTTGAACTAAAATTAAAAATAAAAATAAAATAGATAAAGAAAATTCTTAATTAAAAAATAAAAATAAAATAAATAAATAGAAATAGAAATAAAATAAAGATTAATAAATAAATAAATAAAATGAAATAAAAATAAAATTACATAAATTACAATTTAATAATATTAAATTTAAAAATATTATTTTTATTAAAATAAATATAAATATTTAAAATTCAAATTATAAACTTTTATCATTTGGTTTACTCTTTTTAAAATAAAATAAATTAATTTTTATTATCTGAGGCAACCTAGCCGTTATTTTACAAACGGCAAGTAGGAGCTATACTTTCTATTTAAAGAGGTTACTTAATCAGATTCTCCATCTTGTATTGATGATGAACTACACAGGCAGGGTTTACCACCTTAGACAAAATTAAAGGTTCTATGGGGAAACAATGTATGATAATGGGTTCGCTCATCCTATTCGGCCTTCTGCAAATCAAAATGAGCACACTCAATTCGACCACCCAGACATAGCATCAAGGACAGGCAGAGAAAATACGAGAAATTCACATCAAGGTCTCATTGCCTTCTTCATATATGAGGATTCCATCAATCTCAAGGATGTGCAGCCATTTGAATAGCTAGTTTGTCACATGCCGTCAAGTTGCTTCTTTAGTATACATTGTAGATAGTTTGAACGTGAAAAGAATCGAGACATTAAAACCTATAGGCTTTCCATCTTAGGTGATCATATTTCTACTTACCATTTATGATTATCTGTTCAGGTTTGGATTTTCTTCTGCTAAATCACAATTCAGTTTTGACCCCTCATAGCACAAAACAATTCACATCTCCTCCATCCAGCGTTCCCTTGCACCCCCGGTGCAATTGCTAGTTTTAGATTTATTAAGTGTTGTTGAGAGGCTTCAAATTTATTGAGATACAAATATTTTTTAAGGCAGTAGATATAGAATTAAGATGAATCTAGGTTAATTGATATAGAATTAAGACAAATCTAGATTGATTTAATTATTAATTATAATTATAATTATTATATTTATATTTATTTAATTATTTATTATAATTATAATTATTAAATTTATATTTTATTTATATATAATTTGATCTATCAAAATGCTTACAAGACAATGTTTTAAAGTGAGTATATATGGTATTAAGATGAATCTGGGATGATTTAATTATTAAATATAATTATAATTATTAAATTTATATTTTATTTTATTTTTATATAATTTGATCTATCAAAATGCTTACAAGAGATTATATTGCATTACAACATCTCTACCATACTGGTTTTCATATAACACCTATTTATATGAGCCATCCACCTAAATTAAATGGATTTTCTTATTCATCAGGATTTTCAACTTGTCAAAATTTTAGCCACAAACTAACATGTCTCCAAAGAGTAGAAACCACAAGAGCTATTGTCCTTTGACATTCACTCCACATTTCCATGGTGTTTCATATGATATTTTTTAATTAATCAATTTAATTAAAAGTGTAGGAAAAGTGTAACTACTTTTAATATAAATCTTAAGTTTTCATTTGTGATTATTATGGTAGTTAAAATCTACCATCTACCTAATAATTATTGATAATTTAATTAAAATTCTAGAAGCTCTATTTCAAAATAGTCACTTATATAGGTGTAATTATTAATAATTAAATTAAAATATTTTTGAAATTAAAATGAATTGAAACTTGATGAATGGATCAACTTAGTCTAAATTTTAAATTATATCTCTTGTAAACATTCATCAAAACATTTACCTCATGTTACATTTCACACTGCCAAGATAAAAAAATTCATAAAAATTAACAAAATTATAATTTTATGGTAAATTATATTATTATTATCATCATCGTGAATTAATATATGAAACCCACACACATGTAACAAGATTATTAACTATGAAGATTCATCTCCACTTTATTATGAAGATTCTTAGCTTGTAAATAGCCTTTGTCAAAATACCATGGGTCAAAACCATGACATACTAATACCATATGCCCAACAAACCATGCCTCATGTTCATGAGACATCATTCATATGACTATTGTTTTTAATTATTTAATTTAATTGAAATGATAGACTAAAATAAATCTCAATCTTTGATATATGATTACTATTAAGAATGTTCTAGAATATTTCATGGAAATTAAATCCCTACTATCCTCTTAATAATTATTAAATTAAAATTCTGGAAGTCCTATTGCAAAATAGAAACGCCTATAGACATAATAAATAAAAGAATAATACATTAAAATTAAATATATTAATGTAAATTCAATTTATTTTTCGATATTAAGCATTAAAAAATGGCATTGGATCTAGGGGTCACATCACTAGAGGGAAATAGTTACAACCCCAATGGTTGACACATTTGTTGCATCCAATCCAAGGGAACAATAGTGCATTGGGCATGCCCCCTCATCTGTTTATCACTCCAACATATGCCACAGTGGCACCCTCCTTTGAAACAAGCATTTATGGTCATTCATGTCGTTGTACACTCGTCATCCTATTGGAAATTATGGCTCCTACACAAAGAATGTTAAGGGCACCAAAAGCAGGGATATCAATTGGCAGAAGCGATAGTTGTTAATAGTCAGAGGTAACATAAATCAAAAGAATTGGTCACAACACTTTTTGCAATTGCAATGGTAAGGGAACATGGAAGACCTCGTAAGGGCAGCAAAGGAAGAGGCAATTTGCCTCTTCCCCCTTGGCACAATTAGGGAATAGAGCAATTCGATGAGAGTATCCCTCGTCATTACCATTGCCTAGTATCATACCTAGAAACCTATGAGATGTGCATCACTAGTGAAAATGCATGGGCTATCTACAATATACTAGGTAACCTCCTTCATGACTAGGAATATGACACTATTCTGTGGTAAGGAAGTGTGTGGGATTTGAATTTCACCTTCGACATGCATTGGTTGCCCTACAAGGTGTTGCAAGTACCTTGGCCTCCAAATCCAACATATTTTTTCATCCTTGATCTATATTGGATCATTATATTATTTTTCATCCATATCAATGATTTCAAAGTGGAAAAAATGGAGGAATAAGCTCATAGGACCATTTTTAGCGGTGGGGCCAGTTTGGAAAACTGGGGTCTTAAACCTCTCTAGAGCATTTTGGGGCATTAAACAATGTTTTTTGGGGTTAAAACTTTGTTTCTTTAGCATGAAACAATTTTTTCATATTGTACATACAAAGATCTTTCCAATGATGCAAGAATTGCATTGATTAGAATCTGTATGCAAAATTTATGTCGCTAAGAATTTAACCTTCATGTTTTCACCACCATAATTCGAGAGGATGCCACATTAGCCCCCATTATTCATGGAAAAGGGGCAAGCCACATTATTATGATGAAGAAGGATCTATAAGAGTACATAGAGGTAGTCAAACCTAACCACTACTAGGTTGTCGGGTTGTCTTATAACCAGGCCACTAAGAGGAAAAGGGTCCCCATTCTTTCGAGTGAATTTTCTCGTAGATGATAAAAAAATAGTTGAGAGGGATAGGAGATAGAGCACTTAGAGAGGATTTGTGCACTATAGTATCCCACAGGCTACAAGCCATACTTCTTTGTACTCATGACCATTTTATATTCAAAGGAAGAGAGCAAAGCAACCTCACCTTCTAGCTAGGTTTTCTCCCTAAAGGGTTTCCCAAGTCATATCTTGTGTCAAATCATGGTTTGTGAGTTTTTATTTCAATATTGTCTATTTTATGCATAATTTTAATTTTTCATGCATATGCAATTAAAAATAATATACAAATCATTTTTTTTACTGGGATGATGATTTCATGACTGTAGAGGAGCTGTGCAGCGATGGCGAACTAGAGTTTTCTAGGTCTTAAGGTTTTTTCTGTCTCTGACATGTTGTAAGGACTCGTAGCGTCCTTCAAGTAGTTGCAGGACTGTCGCGTTGGTGTATTCTGCTAGAGTTCTTGATGTCTGAACCATTGGAAGGGCCACAAGGGCCCCACTCCCATCCTTGTCTCCTTTTGCGAAAGCGGAAGAAACTAAACCTCCTAAAGTACCCTCTGCATCGATTCACGTGAACCCTCAAGATGTCCTTACTCCTACTTAGAAAGTGACAGATGGACCAGAGGAGAATGCTCTAGTTTCCTCCACCTGTATTACGAAGGAAACTGAGTGGCCCAATATTCTCTTACCTGTGCATTAGATTAAAGCTAAAATCCAATATATGAGGGACTAAGCCCTAATTGGAAAATTTATTGGCTTCTGGCCCATGGAGAAATCCCTTCGAGGTTGGATAGTAGCCAAATGGAAACTGAAGGGGCACATCAACCTATTTTTGGGGTCTAAGGGCTTCTTCAATGTTATCTTTACTTGCTTGGAAGATAAAAATAGGGTAATGGATGGTGGGCCTTACTTCTTCAACTCTGTTGGGCTTTATCTCTAGAACTAGCTGGAACATTTCAACCTTGATAAAGAAGACTTCATCTGGGCCCCTGTTTGGGTAAGACTCTACTCTCTCCCACAGGATTATTGGGATGAACACACATTGAAGGAAATAGGAAATAGCCTAGGTGAGTTAATCAAGATTGTTGATGAAACAAGAATCAACAAAGATACAGCCTATGCCAGGATCTTTGTGTATATGCATATCGCGAAGATGCTTCCTAAATTTGTAAGTTTATTGCATGATGACTTTGAATGGATTAAGACCATAGATTATGAACATGTGCCTTTCTATTGTCGTCGATGTTACACCATTTTTTGGTCATCTAACCTATTATCATTAGATGGACCCAAGTACACCATGTAAGACCAATTTTACCCTAAGTAAAATTGCTTTTCTATGTAAAATAACTTAATAAAACACATTTATTAAGTTGTTTATGGTCCAAATAGGAAACCCCAAAAGGAAATATTAATCAAATCTTTATTTGTTTGATTTTCCTCATGGAATAATCAATTAAACAATAATTTAATTATTATTCCAAGTTATATTTAACCCAAAACAAGAAAATTAATTAGATAAATCCTTATTTATCTTATTATTTTCTAGGAATAATTATTTAAATCTTATTTAAATAATATTCTTTGTTAAATATGACTAAATCATTTATAAATAATTATTTATTTAATTATCATTCAACCACTTCCTTAAAATAACAAATAAATCATCTATTTATTTATTATTTACAAATAAAGGGATTTGACCAAAGTTAAATACCTTTTCCCTCCAACAAATATAATAAAATATTCCTAAAGGGTGGTTCTAGAATTTGGTTAATAATATTTTATTCATGCACCAAGTTCTAAGACTACCCTAATATTTTGTTATAAAAAAAGGGTTTTCCCATTCATTTGTCACCTTTTGTTGCTCATTAGATCACTCTAGATCTATGCTCTTGGTCTGACTTTGAGCCATTATCATTGTCACATTCTCTACTTTTTACTTTGTGAGCTCCCTTTGAGTTCTATGTTTGTCTGGGTTTTCTACACCAACAAGAGAGAGAAATGCTACATCTGAAGCGCTGAGGACTTTCAAGAACCCATCCCATTGAGGAGAATTGGAAACACCTTTCTTGTTTTCCTCTCAGGTGCCCTTAATATAAAAATTGCTTTAAAAAATATTGTTCTTTTCTTATCTATTGGATGCATGGAGCAAAACCTTATTTTCACTGCTTAATGTCCTTTTATGCATAGATCTGGATTTGTGCAACTTTGTCTTGATCAAATAACTGCAGATTTGAAGATATTGGCAGCCATAATTGATGTTAGGGCTATTTGTTATGCGTAGCTAAAGTGGTCTTTTTTCGACAAAATATTCATACTAACAGTCGATGTCACAACCATGGGCATCTCTTCAGAGATTTCCCTTTGAATCAAAGTTCGAAGGATCCCAAAAGCTCTGATTCAAAGGATGTTGAGGGGTTTTCCAAGGTTACAGGGAGACGACGACAATCCAAGAAGACTAATGGAGCCCCAATCTAATAGCTACCAAAGAAAAAAAAAAAAATTATGCTCTGGCTTGTCTTGTTTCTGACGCTCCATCTTCCTCGGCACCGATGGAACCTCCCTCCAAGAAACCCCATGCGGTCCTTTAGAAAGAAATTCCGGAGATCTTTTCTAATGTTCCAGCTAATTTTGTGCCCACGACATCCCAAGAGAAGCCCAAAGATATAGCACCTATGAAACAGAATAACATCGTTGCTATGGATTCTAATGAGATACTGAAGAACAAGGGGAAGCATACTACAACATAGATAGAAGCCCCATGAGGAAGCATAAAGCATTGATTATGGAGAACTAGATATCCTCAGTTTAGAAGATGCATGTCACTGCAAGGAGTTTACCTATATTCTGCAACAAAAAATCCAATGTTTGGAGGAGGTCCTCGCGAGAGCTCTGCATCTCCCAAATTTGGGAATCCAAGAAGGGCTAAGCCAAGATGGCGGGAACAAATTTTTTAGAGAAACCAAGAAAAGAGGGCACTAGACAGATTAAAAAAGACTTGTCATTCTGAGAAGAGAACTGTTCACATCAGGGTTATACCCAACATTGACCAGGTTCTATTTCGTCCAACCCCATAGTTCTTAATGAAGATCATCTCTTGGAATATTCGAGGGCTCAACAGCCCCTCCAAGCATCGTCTTATCAAAAAAAGGTTAGTTGAAGATAAACCCTCTATATTCTTTATGAAAGAGATAGAATGTACCAGTTCCTCCCTAGATACTATTATGAATCCCCAATGGAAAGGTTGTAGAACTATTGTGGTTGATGCCGATGGGGCCTCTAGTGGATTAGCAATAATCTGGAATCCACAGTTAATCCATCTAGATGAGTTTCAAGCTTCTCAAAACTTTATCCAAGCCTCTTTTCATCTTCTAGGCACAAACACTAGAGGGAATATTACAAATGTTTATTCGCCTTAGAAAATATTAAATAAAATCCAACTTCTAGATTCGCTAGAGTCCCTCAAACCAACCCTCGGTCATCCTTTTTGGCTTTTAGGAGGATATTTCAATATGGTCACAAATCTTGAGGAAAAAAAGGGGAGCAGAGGTCATTTAGATATGGATAGTCTCATATTTAAATATTTCATCCTAAAGAAAAATCTTATGGATCTACAGACTACTAGTGGCATTTATATCTGGAACAATAAGCGAGGTGACCATCAGCAAATCTCTTCAAGATTAGATAGATTCCTTATTTCAGATAACTTCTTTCGCTTTGGAGGGGATATTTCAAGTGTTGTGGGATCAGACCATTGGCCTATTCAACTTCACTGGACCTATCTGGATTCCTATCAGGGGAGGCCCTTCAGATTTGAATGACTCTGGTCCACCAACCCTGTCTCTAAAGATCTGTCAACACTTGGTGGACAAAATTTCCCCCCTGTAATACCACAAAAATGCATCAATTCCAGATAAAGTTCAAAGCACTTAAAGAAAAACTTAAGGAATGAAATCAACATGTGTTTGGGAACATCAATCATAAAGGAAAATATCTGGCTCTAAAAATGTCAAAACTTTAATAAAAAATTATTAAGGAAGGTAGGTTGGAGGAAGCAGATGTCCTTGAAGCTCGCCTCACTGAACTTCTGGCAAAAAATCAGCACCAGGAATAAATTTTGTGGCAGCATAAATCACGTATAAATTGGCTCAAGGAAGGTGAATTTAATACAAAATTCTTCCACAAATATACCATTCAACACCGTATGCAGAACCAAATTTCTGTGCTAAAGGACAATGATGGAAATCGGTTGGAGACGCATGAGGAGACAGGGGAAGAACTTCTAACATTATTTCAGGATACTCTCAAGGAGACCAATATTTCTAGAGAATATGCCATCGACGAAATCACTCAACATATCCCAAGAATCATCTTAGAGGAGAAAAACCAAGTTCTGCTTCGCCCTACCACCCTCCTTGAGGTTGAATTTGCGGTTTTTCAACTGAAAGATGGTAAGGTGCCCGGGTCGAATGGTTTCACTTCTAATTTCTTTCACCAATTCTGGGACATGATCAAGCTGGACATATGGAAAATTGAGGAGGAATCTCGTAATACTAAATGGATTCTCATATCTCTCAATGCTACTTTCCTTTCCCTGGCTCCTAAGGAAGATAATGCGTCCTCTCCAAGTAAGTATAGATCTATCGCCCTTTGCAATGTAATACACAAAATAATTTCAAAAATCGTTGCTAATAGGCTCAAACCTCTTCTTCCCCTCCTTATCTCACCTAAGAAAACTTGCCATGTGGAAGGAAGAAAAATTTTGGATGGAATTCTCCTCACCCGCGAGATAATTCACTCTTTAAAGATCACAAAGAAACCCAGAATACTCCTAAAGCTAAACTTATCTAAAGCCTTTGAAATGCTTAGTTGGAAATATATTAGGAAGGTTCTTCAAGCTTTTGGCTTCATAGAACCCTAGATAAGATGGATTATGTCTCTTATATCTTCTACCTTCTTCTCCATCCTATTCAATGGCTACCCTTTGGAAACCTTTATGCCCACCAGAGGCATTAGGAAAGTGGATCCTTTATCCCCTTCCTCTTTGTCATCATGGCGGAGGGTCTTGGTCACTCTTTGAAAGCAGTTGCACATTCTACTTCCCTCAAAGGTATTTCCTTGCATAAAGAAGAGCCTCATACTCACCAACAATTTGTGGATGATAATATGCTCATGGGATACCCTTCAGTCCAAGAAGCTTGCTCTTTCAATTCTATTATGGACACGTTCTCCCTTGCATTAGGGGAATTTTGAGGTCTAAAATGGGCCTCCTAAGAAAATAATAAATAATAGCTAAATCAATAAAATAATATTTATGAATTTGCAATTCACTTTTTGCACCACAATTCATGTAACCATGGTTAATTTAAATTGAAAATTCGTACCAAAATAAAATTAATAAAAATTGTATTGATGTGACTATAAATAAGAATGAGTGTTTCAAGAAAAAAATCATTATCATTGAACAATTAATGCATTTGTCCTTTGTACTTAAATAACTTAAAATAAAATATAAATATCAATTCATAAATTCTTAATTATATAATATGTTAATAATTAAAATTTATATTATTTAAATTGTATAATAACATGTAATTAATGTACTATATAAAAATACTAGCAATTGCACCATCACCAAATGTTGCAAAGGAAACGCCGTAAGATTCTTAAAGAGATCCAATAGTTGCTAAGCAAGATAGCTATTGTGATTTTGGTCAATTTTAGTAAAGGTAGGAGAAGCCATCAGGTTCAGTAATAATGTTGTCTTTCATTATAAATTTGATGTACTTTAGGGGTTGTCAATTGAAAATTTTAGAATAATTTATTATGTGAAATGGAGAAAAACGTTGTCAATTGAAAATTTTAAAATAATTTATTATGTGGAATGGAGAAAAATGTAGATTGTGCCCTGTCCCAAAAATGTAGATTGTGCCCTGTCCCAATTTTTATTTTGATAATAAGGCAGTCGGAACAGCACTTCTGTTGGTGGTTGTTCATTCATTTAAAGTAGAACAATAAAAAATTAAAAACATTATTATACACAAATATGGCTTAATAATTTACAAAGGTTTGAATGGTTGATAACTTACATATGATTGTTGTAACAAATTGTCAACATTTTGTGGAGAAAGGTAAACATGAGGAGACAATAGGAAATTCGAGTCCTTTGTAATATCTCTTCCCATATCCTTAATATGATCATGCATCCGTATATAATTTTCGTTGTCTAACTCTATAAGGCATTTGTTGAATATATTTTGAAACCTGAGAGAACCATTCTATGGAGAAAGGTAAACATGAGGAGACAATAGGAAATTCGAGTCCTTTGCAATATCTCTTCCCATATCCTTAATATGATCATGCATCCGTGTATAATTTTCGTTGTCTAACTCTACAAGGCATTTTTTGAATATATTTTGAAACCCGAGAGAACCATTTCATCCTGATCCTTTCCATATTCTTATAGCCTAGCTGGATCCTTTCCATATTCTTACACCCTTATCCTTGTTTTCTACTATGAAAAAACAAGCCATATCTAAGAATGTATGTTTTTCCTCTTCATTCAGTGTATCATAACTCGAACTTTCTCTTTGTGTCAGTACCACGATGTTTAATACGAATTAAAGTAGAGAGGGTTGCAATAAATTTATGATTAAGATGCTCATATTATCCTTATAAATTAAAGGTATATATCCTCTTTTAAATCTTCTGTAAAAAGGTACCATATTCCATCTTACTTTTGTCAAAGAATATGTGTCTTCGTCTTCGACAATATTATCCTAATTCGCTTGCATGTAATTTAGAGTTAATGATAGAGATCTAGGATCAAAATCAAAGTTTAGATGTAAGAGAACTCATGAGTCGGAGTTAATGATGGAGATCTACCAATTATAGTAGAGAGGGTTGCAATAACTTTATGATTAAGATGCTCATATTATCCTTATAAATTAAAGGTATATATCCTCTTTTAAATCTTTTGTAAAAAGGTACCATATTCCATCTTACTTTTGTCAAAGAATATGTGTCTTCGTCTTCGAAAATATTATCCTAATTCGCTTGCATGTAATTTAGAGTTAATGATAGAGATCTATGATCAAAATTAGAGTCTTGATGTAAGAGAACTCACGAGTCGGAGTTAATGATGGAGATCTATGATGAAAATCAAAGTCTAGATGTAAGAGAACTCAGAAGACCACATTGGGTTAGCTTTTAGTTTCTAGATTTTCAGCATAATTAAATTATTTAATTCACAATAATTTTAAATTGATAAATTGTGTCCAAAAATAATAATTTAATGCTCAAAAGAGAGTTGACAGGTTTTATAATTAATCTCTACTTAATCAAAATCTCAATTTTTTTTACTCAATTAGTACTCAAATAAATAAGAAATTTATATAATCATGTTTTTGGAGGCTTGGCTATCCCATAAGTGATAATATATATATTTCTATATTGTTATTATCTAGAACATTTCTCCTCTTGTAACAAAATTTCCTTTACTTTTTAAAAATCAATAATGAAAAATGGAGTTTTGAGTTTCTATCAATAAAGTTGGAGTTTACGGAAATACATATTAAACCTAGCTCGGGAGATGCTCTGCGCGTAAGCGCCGCAGGCCTCGCGCAGCCCCGGCATCAGGCGCTCTCACGCCCTTCACGCTCGGCCCTTCTCACTGGGCCCCGGGCCCCGGCTGGACATGTCTCTGATCCACCTCTCTAGTCAGACTCGCCTCCCATCTACGCACCGATCCGCTCGCTCGATCCGTGTCGTTCGATCCGGATCGAAATCGTTTGATTTCCATGATGTCCGGGAGCGTGCCTGCGTGTTCTTTCTGCTGATCATGGAGACACAAGGATCGCCTCTAGGGCCTACCCAGTCTTCTCCTCCGGATGCCTCAACCGCCTTTTCAAGCTTGATCGCCTCGCTGCCTAAGAAGAAGAAATCAGATGCCTCTAAGTTCGTGAAGAAGATCGATGATGTTCCGGAGGTAAACCTACCTCCTGAGGGACCGATCCAGGTCGCCTTATCTCTAACTGATCGAGCCCTGGTGGGTCAATTCACGGGCCTATGGCCCTCACCCAAATCAACGGAAACCTGGGTTATTAAGAATTGGATTCCGCTGATCAAGAATAAAGTCACCTCATATTTTCTGGGAAGAGGCTACTTCCTGTTTGAATTCAACACTAAGGAGGATAAAGACCTGATCTTCAGGAATGGGCCCTATTTCATGGGACCACAAGGTCTATATCTCAATAAATGGACTCCAGATTTTGATCCAGCTGTGGATGTGCCATCGGCTGTCCCTGTTTGGGTCCGGCTCCCTAACCTACCGGTTCACTGCTGGAACTGGGATTCCCTTAAACATATTGGCAACACACTGGGCAAGTTCATCGACAGAGCCAACAACAACGATCAATATGACTGCGCCAGGATCTGTGTCGAGGTAGATTTAGAGGTAGGTCTTCCCGAGGCCATCAAACTAAAGGTAGGCAGCTGGACGCATGTTCAAGTGCTGGATTACGAGCAGCTCCCTTTCAAATGCCGCAAATGTCACATCTACGGCCATTTTGCTAGAGGATGCCCGAACAAAGGTGAAACAGAAAAAGGGAAGGATGAAGGATGGAATCAAGTAAAGAGATCAAAGATAAATCATAAGAAATCCGGGGCACAAGGATCTCTTCCTGCTGCAGCCCAAAATGTTTCCTCGTCAAGAAATCAAGAAAATAGGTTCGAGATCTTAAGCACAGCGGAAGAAGCACACAGGGAAGAGGAGAGGCCTGTCACTCCAGCAGAAAAAATAAACTCAGTAGAAATAAGACCCGAAGAGAGTAACATGGCAAGGGACAAGGAAAAGCAAATAGAAACCTCCGAGGAGGAACAGGACTCAGAGGAGTCCGAGGAAGATGGAGAAATCAGAGAAACGCAGACGTCGGTTAGAAGATCTGCAAGGGGCCGAAAATATGCAAGAGAAAAAAGAGATCAGGAAACCTACAAAGATAAGCTCCAGGGTAGTCAGCCTACGCTGGAAAAACTCCTTTGTAAGAATCCGAAGGCAGTGAAAAATCAAGCTCATGGCTCCAGGGGAGCCACACACCAAAGAAATAAATGATGAAGACCATCTCCTGGAACTGCAGAGGAATGGGGAGTACAGTAAAAGAAGAAGCAGTGAGAAGCCTTATTAGAAGAGAAACCCTGGATATTCTGTTGATCCAGGAGACCAAAATGGAGGAAAATGAATTTCTCCAAATCAGCAAAAAGCTATGGAAAGGAAGTAGTGGACTAGCAGTGTCATCAAGGGGAGCATCGGGGGGACTGGGCTCTCTCTGGAACCCTCTCAAGTATAGATTGGTCATGGAGGCACACAAAAGCCATTGGCAGTGCTTGAAATTACATGCAGTAGAAACAAGGGAGACAATCTGCCTGTTCAATGTTTATGCTCCTAACAACATAGGGGAGAAAAGGGAGTGCTGGGACTCCATAAGACAGCTGGCAGAGACAGAGAACCTGGAAAACATCATTATTGCAGGGGACCTAAACCTCACTCTTCGCTCGGATGAAAAACGAGGAGGCACAACCGTAAGGGACCCAGCAAGGGAGTGGGTGGAAGACCTCATGCAGGACTGGGACCTTCTTGATACCCCTCCAGATAACGGTAAGTACACCTGGACCAATAAGAGAATAGGCCCTGGTCATATTGCTGCTAGACTAGATAGATGTTTGGTGCAAAGTTCCTTTCTTTTGCTAGGTTTAGAATCTAGATTGCACATCCTCCCATGCAGTGTCTCAGATCACAAGCCCATATTGTTAGAGGTATCAGGCCACAAGGATCTCGGTCCCATCCCATTCAGATTCAATGCTCTTTGGGTTAAGGAGCCTGAGTTCTTGCATGTGGTCCAGGACAGCTGGAAACTGCCAGTAAAGGGTTCTCCCTTCTTCATTTGGGAAGAAAAACTTAGAAGATTGAAAGCTGCCCTCAAAACATGGGCCAGAGGCCTTCCCACCCCTGCAAAAGAAAGAAAGCAGGCCCAAGATAACCTTATACTGCATCAAGCCCAAAGTGAGGAGGTGGAAATTACCACAGAAATATTAAACAAAGAGGTGGAGCTTCAACAAATCTACCACAAAGCCTGCCTTACAGAGGAAGAGCATTGGAGACAAAAATCTAGGAGTCTATGGCTTAAAGCGGGAGATAGAAATTCAGCCTTCTTTCATAAACAAGCACAAGCAAGAAAAAGCTTTAATACCATATCAGAAATAAAAGAGAGCAACTTGATTCACAAAGACTTTGAGAGTATAAAGAAAACAGCCTACAATCACTTCAAAACCTTGTATAAAGAAGAGGGAGAGACCGATCCAAATTCCAAATTTCTGGAGGTAATACCTACAAGGATCACCCCTCTTATCAACAAGCAGCTCGAAGAGAAGATTTCCATACAAGAAATAAAGGATGCTCTGGCCAGTATGGAGCCTGACAAAGCCCCAGGCCCGGATGGCTACACGGCCAGATTCATTCAAACATGCTGGCAGATTGTGGAGAAAGATCTCTTCAAGATGATCCTGAAATCTCAAAATTGTCCAAAAATTGGGGGCAGCACCAATTCTGCCTTCCTCGCCCTAATCCCCAAGGAAAAGGGGGCAAAAGACTTCAGCCGGTTCCGCCCAATCTCTCTTTGCAACATTGGATACAAATTAATTACAAAGGTAATAGCAAATAGGCTAAAAGGCATCCTCCCAGCGATCATACCTGAGAACCAGGGGGGATTTGTTCAGGGGAGACAGATTGTCGACAATTACATTCTGGTACAAGAGGCGATTCATTCGAGTCAAATTCGCAAAGAGAAGGGTATGGTGATTAAATTAGATCTGGCAAATGCCTTTGATCGGGTCAGGCAAAGTTTCCTTTGGGAAGTTCTGAAAAAGTTTGGCTTTGGGTTGGGGTTTGTAAATTGGATCCGAGCAAGTATTGCAGACCCATGGATCGCCCCCTTGGTGAATGGAAGAGCAGCTGGCTTCTTCAAAGCTTCAAGAGGGCTCAGGCAAGGCTGCCCCTTCTCTCCGCTGCTCTTCGTCCTCCAAGCCTCTGCCTTAAGTTTCTTCCTTGATCAGAAATTGGAAGAACAGGAGATCCCGGGGCTTAATATAGCCAGGGGGGTGAAAAATGTAAACCACACTCTTTTTGCAGACGACACTCTTCTGTTGGGAGCTGCCACAGTTAGATCTGCCTCAAGGTTTAAAGAGGTGTTAGATGATTTCAGTGAAGCTTCAGGTAGTAGTTTAAACAAAGGAAAATGTAAAGCTTTCTGCTGGAATATTTCTGCTCTCACTCTGTCTGCCATCTCCAGAACTTTGGGGTTCACTGCTTCCATAAGCTGGTCCTCCTTCATTTATCTGGGCCTTCCCATCTTTCGCAATCTTGCTTATAGCAGAGATTGGGACCCTCTTTTGGACAAATTCAAGGCAAAATTCCAGGCCTGGGGCTTCTCTTGGTTGAATCTAGCAGGCAAACTTGTTCTAATCAACTCAGTCCTCAACAGTCTTCCCATATTCCAATTTTCTGTGCTTTTAGCACCCTCTGGCATTATTAAAAAGATGGAAGGCTACGTGCGCAAGTTTTTTTGGAAAGGAGGCAAGCTTAATGACAGAAAATTCCCTTTGGTCAGCTGGGAGAAACTGGGTAAGCCTCTGATGGAAGGAGGTCTAAATTTTAAAGATTTTGGCTTGCAAAATATAGCAATGGAGGCCAAGCTTTTCTGGCGAGTTATTGCTCCGCACCCAGGCTGGGCACAACGAGCCATCTGGAGGAAATACCTCTCGGGGAACAGGAAAAGAGCACTGGAAAATTTTACTCCATCTACAGGATCACACTTAATCAAGCGCTATCAGAAAGCAATCTCACTCATTAATGACTCAGCGTTCTGGATACCGGGCAATGGAAGATGTATTAAAATATGGGATGACAAAATAATGCAGCAGCCTCCATTAGCGATGAACAAAACATTGCACGAGCTGAAACATTGGTTGGACAGCGCTGGTTATGTCACGCTGTGGGACATATCGAAATGGTCTGGCAGCGTTTGGCAGCAATGGTGCCTCCCTCCAACGCCACCAGAACTAACGCAAGCCAAACATATGTTGCTCGAATCATTAAATGGGAAAGCACCTTTAAACGCTGGTAAAAGAGATGTTCGTGGATGGGGATCCGATACAGGTAATTACACAGTTGCTCAAGGGTACACGTGCCTCCAAAAACGCCCATATGTTGCCCCCGACCCTGCTGTATGGAAGGGGCTGTGGAAATTTAAATCTATGCCAAAGGTTGACATTTTCTGTTGGCTACTTTGCCACAGAGGAATACTAACAGAGGACAGATTGAAAAAAAAAGGTTTTCAAGGACCATCAAGATGTCATCTTTGCTGTGAAAATGAAGAGAGTGCCCAGCATATTATGTTGGACTGTAGTTTCTCAAGAAGAATCTGGCAGATCCTTATGAATCACTGGAAGACAGAATTCATTCTTCCTAGGTATATTTCTGACTTATTTGCTAACTGGCACACTTGTTATCCAGGAACCCTTCCAAAAAATGAAAGATTTAAAGCAGCATGGTTTACCTTACCAAAATTCACATGCTGGCAAATCTGGCTTGAGCGCAACAGAAGAGTCTTCAGGGATGAAAAATTAAATCCTCAGCTCATCACCAGCAAAGTCAAAAGCCTCTGGAAAGAAACCTTGGGTGAACAGCTAATGGAAGTCAATTTAAATCCAAATGATTTAGATTGGGGCGCCTCGATGGGCCTTCAGTTCACTGGCGAAACAAGGCAGCCTAAGAGCATGAAAGAGTGGCAATTCAGAGGAAATGAGCAAGAGCTGTCAGACTTTCTCACCAGACAAGACAGATCTTGGCTATTCTTTGATGGGGCTGCAAAAGGCAACCCCGGCAGGGCAGGGGCAGGAGGAATTATAAAGCATAAGGAGGGTATATCAGTGACC
The DNA here is from genome assembly GCA_034641835.2 of Pinus albicaulis. Classification (NCBI taxonomy): domain Eukaryota; kingdom Viridiplantae; phylum Streptophyta; class Pinopsida; order Pinales; family Pinaceae; genus Pinus; species Pinus albicaulis. The sequence continues at coordinate 565,688,803 of CM076569.1, read as the reverse complement.
AAATATGCTTGGGGTCTTGGACATTCCACCAGTATCCAAGCTGAAGCATTGGCACTTTTACAGGGTCTTAAACAAGCAAAGGCAATTGGAATTGCGGATTTAAGTGTAATAGGAGATTCTCAGTCCATCATCAAAGTTTTAGTGGAGGACTCCAATCCGGTGGATCTTAGATTGGCTAGAGTGATCCTAAGAATAAGAAACATGTTGAAATCTTTCCGAACTGCAAGTTTCCTCCATGTATTGAGAGTAAATAATAAATATGCAGACTTGGAAGCCAACAGGGCGGTGTCCCTTTCAGCAGGTTCCCTCCTGATAGATGAAACTGAGGAGTGGGACTCTATCCCATAATGCTGCAATGTTTTTCCGCATCATTTTACAACAGTTTGTGTGTCTTTATAAGTTAGGAAAAATAACAAAGATAGACTCTTTAGCCTCTTGTAAAAATCGTGGATCTCCAAATTTTGGAGTCTTTGATCAGACTGAGGATGAAAGAATAAGGGCTAGCCCTGACAAATTGTAATCGATGAAGGCTTTGGCCACTCTATAATATAAACTCATTACCCGTTCTTGTAAAAAAAATAAAAAATAAAAAATAAAGTTGGAGTTTCTATAAATATTAAATTTTGATTAAATATTTAATGATTTTGTTTGATTTAAAATTAGGAACCATTCCCATATGTATGATTCAACACTGCAAGGATTTAGAACATGGTGAAACTTTCTTATTTTTGAATGCTTTGTTGAATTGTTATCATATTTGTAGCGAGAAACGGTCTTGAAAACTTAATTTATTTAGTAAAAATTCTCACCATGAAAGCTTTCTTTTATCAACATTATAAGGTATACAAAATGTAGGGCTTCAAATAATACATTGCTTTGACAAGAATATGAGATATTATACATGTAACAAGAAGTTTTAATATCTTCTTTCTTTTAGAATGTGAGAATTTAGCAACTAGTAAATATTATCATAATTTTAAAAAGATGTGTGAAATTTATCAATTAAATGAAAACAAAATTATTTGAAATTTTGATTAGAAAAGTGTTTAGTTATATATATGTATATATATAATCTAATTTTTAAGGTCATATATATATCAAATTGTTGTACGAGACTTCTTTGTTTGTGGGGCAAGAGACTTATCTTCACGAAGTTACTTGATTCATAAATCTAGGAAGGCATCCATAATCTACCCGTCTAGTTTTATAGTCCATATGTTCATTTAGCCACTAAAAAATCATATATTTCAAATTATGTTTCAAATTTTATCTAAAATTTAGTTAAATTTTAAATTATAGGGGTGATAGTTAAATGTTAGATTCTAGGTGTGAAATTTCTTATTAAATTAGCATTTCCATAATATTTTATTTAACAAATTTAGTCAATACTTTGTAAATCAATATACCACACTTTTTTATGTTTTCCATTTTAATTTTTTTTATAATATTAGAATTTTAAAACTTGACAATGAAAATTAATAATAATAAAATTGAAAAATAAATTAAAATAATATTACATATATATATATATATATATATATATATATATATATATATATAATGCAAATTAATATATTGAGTTATTTGAGCATTCATAGAGGTGTATTATTTTTTTCCTGTCTCAAAATTAAGAAATTGACTGGTCAAAATTGAGATCAATTTATTATATATTTAGATATTAAATTTTAGTCTTTGAAAGTTTCTTTTTCTTTACCAGGTAAAAAGAAAATACATAAAAAGTAATATACTTAAATTTAAAAATAATATGTTATTTTTATATATTAAATATACATATTTAACGATCGAAAGAGAAAATGTTATGGATAAAAACAATGCAGGTTTTTTTTTTTAATTTCTCTGCTCATTTTTATTTTATCAACGATCTAAATATATTTTTTGTTTCTCATATATAATTTGTTGTATTTTATGTTTTACTTATTCGCCTTGCTCTATTGCATAAAACAAAAGTGTGAGAAAAAGATGGAGTCCAACAACACAGCAAACAGAAATACTGGAAGGTATTTACAGAAATGGCTGCAGTCGCCCTCCCCGGAAGACATCTGGAGAATCACTTCCCTTCTGAAAGACCACAAAAAAGTGGAAGGGAAAAAATTGAAATGGTAGTTTTAGAATTTTAATCAAAATAAGACAACCGACGCACAAAATCACCACACCCATTCGGTGGAAACTATAATAAATGCTTCCATATCCAAAATTACAATAAAGTAAACTAATTAAAGTGTAAAATGCACAAAATCAAAAGAACAAAGACGATAAATATAAAGGCACCTAAAATCTGAAAAACACAAAGAGAAGACTAGCATGTAGCAGTGGGGTCGGTCGATGGTTCGAGAAGCTGGTTGACGCTCACGAGGTGGAACCGAAGCAAGCGAGCTAATTTAGTAATGGATTCCTGCAAAGTTGTCACATATTTCTCATAACTAATGAATCCCATGAACCAGAACTCGTGGCACTCCAAGGTCATGATCTGTATATACCTTTCAACAGCATTGGCTTGCTTAGAAGAAGGATTCATAGCCGTCAGATTCGCTAACGAGATCGCAACTTGCATTAAATTTTATCACTATTTCAGTTTTTCCCCAATTTGAATTTTGTATACAAGAGAACTCGAAAAGTTTTCCCTAATTTGAATTTGGGGATTTGTATACAAGAGGACTCGAGAAAGTAGGCATCACTCACCCTGTAGTAACTCCAGGACGCCTCCCCTGAGGGAGCGCCGAACGACAAGGGGCACTATGAACGAGGGGTTATCGCTGCAGAACGCCATCTTCACGGTGGAGAAGTACAGAGTTCCGGAAACGGGGCTCGTGCATGTCGACAGATAACAGCCATACGCACTCTGTAACTTCTCATCTGGAAAAGCAGGGCTGTGCACAGGGAAAGAAAAACAGCATAACCAAATACTGAAATTGATGCAAATTAATATACCTTCACGTGATAACCATGGCCAGTAGGGGAAGGATTAATTGTTTTCAGCCAATATAATAAGAAGTATCATCAAATTTTAAGAACAGGTTCTCGGCATTCCTAGCACCTCTCATCCGTAGACCCATAACTTCCAGTGTCGCAAGGTTTATAGTACCACATAAGATCATATTCAGCTTCCCACTTCAGAGGCCCGCAACCTATCCAAGATCTTCAAATGCCCGACATTGGGAAGCTCTTAAAAAATGTCTACTTCTATCCGGCAGTGGCGAGCTTCTTACAGCTAAATGTCTGCAACTTCTTCAAGGACTTCAAATGTTCAAGCCTAGAAGCGACATTGAGAGAGGATTTGGTGGATGCGGATTGTTGCTGATAGATACTTAACGCTGATGGATAGGTAATTTGGAATGGAAATGCAACTATCTTGCAACTGCTTTGCAATTGTTGCCACCTGTTAGTGTTAATCAATGGCTGTGCATAATCTAATCGTCTAACATAGGATCTAATGGTACATATTAGGACAGAAAGGCGATTAGGAAAGTTGTTTTCAAATAATAACGCCTTACGGTGTAAATATATTATTTTACTTATGGATTTTATTCAAAAAGTGTGAAATAACATTTATTATGAGTACTTTACTTTGACTTTAAAAGTACTTAGAGCACTACCATGGTTAACCATGAGTTCTTATCCACCATTGAGAATGTGACAAGTAAGTACCTTTAACTCAAGCAATGCCACCTCAACCATTAGGGATGATGTCATCTCCTAAAATGTGATTGGTTCTCATAAAGTGAATTTTGATTGTACATTTTCCTTATGAGGCCCATTTTAGACCTCAAAATTCTCGTAATGCCTCTAGTACTACAATTGATGTTGGTAAATCCCAGATATTATTTTTCAACACACCGACTTTAACTCAAAGGAACATTGCTTGTATTTTAGGTTTCTCTATTGCCTCTCTTCCCTCCAAATATTTGGGAGCTCCCTTGACTGATTCTACCATCAAGCATTCTTCCTTGAAAGAATTTCTTGACAAAATTGATCAACGGATCAGCACCTGGACTTATCGCTCTTTGAATGTTGCATGTCGTATTGTGCTAATAAAATTTGTTTTGCAATCAATGCCCCTCTATCTTTTCTCTATCCTAGCTGCTCCGAAATGGGTCCTAAAAGCTATGAGGAATCTACAAATAAATTTCCTCTGGGGAGGTAACAAACAAAAGAGGAAATGGGCGTTAGTTAAATGGACTAATGTTTGCACTCCCAAATCTCAAGGAGGATTGGGGCTCAGGGATCCAGAAGTTAGCAACGAAATTATGAATGCTCGACTTTGGTGGAATTGGGTATCTAATCAAAACTCGCCTTGGGATAACTTTTGGACCTCAAAGTATGCACAGGAATGGAATCCTAATGATTTTATTCGATATGATATGAACCCCAGTGGCTCACCTATTTGGAATTATGCTCGAAAACATAAGCATCTCATACAAATTCATAGTTTCTGGGAAATTTGTAATGGGCAGTCAGCGAGATTTTGGGAAGATTCCTGGCAACAATTTCCCAGTCTCGCGTCTCTCTTCAATTTTCCTTCTTGGAGAAATGTGTTGCAGCAGAGAGGTCACAATATTATCAATCATTTCTGGGTTCAGACGCCCCCTTTAATTTACCAGAATCAGAGTCACCCCAACTCCTGGCTCTCAAACTGGGGTATGGAAATTTCTTTGGTTGCATGGGAGGAACTGAAGAAATGAAGAATAAAGGTTCAGGAGGACTCTGATATCATCAGATGGAGATACACACCTAAAGGTTCCTTCTCTATTGAAGAGGCCTATACTATCTTGTCTAGATTGAACCAGACAAATCCTGAACTTATATGGCTCAATGTCTGGAAGGTCAATCTTTGGCCCAAAGTGGCTTCCTTCCTATGGCTCCTCAGAAGAAAAAAAAATTCTCACTTGGGACAATATCATCAAGAGGGGATTCATAAGGCCCTCACGTTTCCCTCTCTATCAGTCTGCACCAGAACATGTTGAAAATTTTCTGGATAATTTTCCTTTTGCCAGTTTTCTGTGGGATAGAGTCACTAGTCTATGCAGAAGATCAGATCGTTCTCATGAGGACATTGTTGGTACAAATTGGAACTGGAAGGTTGACCCCTTCTCCAACAAAATCATTAATATACTTTGGCAGATCATTCTAAGGTTTCTTGTCTGGGTCATTTGGAAGGAATGAAATCAGAGAATATTTGATCATGGTAGCTTGGTGGAGGTGGTTTGGGATAAATTTCGTCATCACATCCATGAAACTTTAGCTCTTCTCCAATGGACGAATTCTGATCTCTCAACCTCTGTTGTCGAAAAGAACATTTGGAATAATTGGGATTTGAATATCAAGAAGCTCAATATGGCTCCTTCAATGAGAAATGGAAACGTTGATAGCTTGTTGTGCTATACAACAACCCCCCATTTCATAAAATTTTACTTTAGAAAACTATAATATGAAATGGGTCCCTTTTAGATTAAATTGGTATTAACTCATCATTCCTCTAAAAAATCTGAAAACAAACAAAACATTATAAAACCTTTTGAGTTAATAAATCATCGGCAATCGGGAAAATAAAACAATCACAACACAAGGCCCCTCTCCTGGCTCCGACGCGATATTACTATCGGCAATCGGGGAATGCGATCTGAACTCAACAAAACTCCTTCCTTAAAAGCTCCCGATGCGAGTTAAGCGATATCGCTATCGGCGATCGGGGATTCTACGATAACTCAAATAAAACTGCCCAAGTCTTCCTCCGATCGCCGATCGCGATAAAGCCAAGCGCGACTTTCAAAAAGGATTGATATGGCTTCGGCATATTATGTTAATTATTATTAAAAAGCCTTTCCGCTTCCCAATAGTGATTCACTTGCGCCCAACCGCCAAATAAAAATCAAATCCGCGCTTAAATAGACTATTCGGCAAATGAAGGATATAATGAGCATTTAATTGATTGACAGGTTTAAACGGCTAATTAATGGAGCAGTTATGCCTAAATCCCTTTAGAGATTATATCCGCGGGAGTCTTATGATTATCTTCCATTATTCATTGATTGACATAATTCTTCTGTACTTAGTTTTCGCCGTCTATTCTCCGCATTACGTTCATTTTATCTCTTGTGCAGAGCTTCTCCGCAGTAGCAAGTTCAGACCAAATGGGGAAGAAATCTAAGAAACCTGGAACAGCTTCAGCTTCTGTGGTAACAGAACAACATGCTGTCGATCCGGGACCGAACAAGAAAGGATTAATCTCAGATACCACATGTCTTGGTCTCGGTAATACTACTTGGCAGAGCATTTACAACCTGGTTGAAGGCGAGGAACCTCAGCAAACAACGGTAGAAGCTTCAGCAGGCTCGAGCCAGAAATCTGACGCTACTCTGAAAGATTTGGTTGATTCCTACCTGCACAGGGTAGCGGCTCGGGAGCAAATTCTTCCATATACAGATGTAGTGAGATGGGCCATTGAAGAAATTCCAATTACGAACAAAATATTCTGCACTATTGATGGGAGAGTTTTCGGTTCGTTTCAGCCTAATGATTTGAGACAAATGTACCATTTGCCCGAACCAGAGAAGAAGTATAATAAAGCATTCCTGGAGAAGTTTAGAGATGAAAATGAAATTGATTCAGAACCTATACGAGAATGGAGACAAAACCCGGCAAAACACAAACATGAGTCTTCGGGTAAGTACTCCGGCAGTTCCTTATGTTCTCCTTATTGTTATGCTGGAGCTATGATGTGTCGAATGTGGGGATTGCATGATTCTTCAAAATTTTCCATAGAGATGGTACCTTTGATGGAGGCAGCATGTAATAGTGAAATCATGGATTGGGGGAATATATTATCGGATAAGTTAGCAAATGCTATTCTTGACTTCAGAAACAAATCCCGTGTTACTGATAGAATCATCCCTCCATTTTACTTTAGTGCCTACATTTTAGATACCCTCTGTTTTAATTCCGAGTTTTCTGTGTTAGGGTGGAGATGGACTCCACAGGACCCCATGCCCATTCATATATATCACCAGAAATTATGGAAAGCCCATTATAAACACCACCTATATCAACTCTGCAATGGACTCATGCTACCTATTTACTATGCAATTTTTGCTAGACCTACTCCAAAGATCTCCTCTCAAGCAGAAATTGACTTGACAGCCCTAGGAACCTGGTTCGGAGAACAAAAATTCACTTATGTAAGGGTTTTCGGCAGCCATGCTAGACCTCATGTCCTCCCCTTGTATATACTAGACAAACTTTTAGCTCGAGAGATAGCATATCAGCTTACATCCGCATCAGCTACAAAGACTCTCAGGAATTCAAAGAAGCAAGTCTGGCCTCCTTTCCTTCTAAGGTGTGGCGTCTATACTCTGCGTGATTATAAACACGCAGAGAAAGAGGCGGAAAAGATTAATATGTTAAAACTCGCCACTCTGCCTAACAGACGCTTTGATCCTAAAAAGGTAGTCTATAATGTTCTAGATCAGACCAAACTCACTAAATTTGAACATAAGGAAGACGAGTTTGATGACCTTTTCTCCTCGGCCGAGTCTATATTTCAGGTTCAAGAGATAGCTAAAATTAGATACCATGACGACGGGTTAGTTGAATTTAACAAACTTAGAGAGCAGAGGTTGCAAACTCTGCCTCTAGATTTGTTAGCCACTGCCCCGATGATACAATCAAGCGAGCCTGACCAGCAGCTTACCAGCAAACCTCCTGCTACATTCAAAATCTCTGAAGAATTCCAAAGAAGAGAACAGGAGGAACTCTGGAGGTTAGAACAGGAAGAGGCAAAGAGGAAAGAACAGGAAGAGGCAAAGAGGAAAGAACAGGAAGAGGAAGCACAGAGAAAAGAACAGGAGAGAATACGTAATCAGGAACAGGAAAGGCAGCAGGAGCAGAGCAGCAAGAAGGTGAATGTCGACACTCAGATTGACCCAAGATTGCTCCAGGAATGGCAGCAATTTGATTCAATTATAAGCAATCTTGAGAGCTCAAAGAATGCCGATACATCCAAAGCGGCCAATACACAGGATACAGTATCAAAAAGGGTTCCAAGCAAAGAAACCAGCGGTCTACCCCCGACTACAGAATTAGAAATAATTCCCAAGGATCCTTCAGATAAAATTATTTTGCAGGTAGAGGATATTCCTCCATGGGATGTGTTCTATAGCCCAAAACACAAGGCTGTAATAAAGCAACAACGGAAAAGGAGAAGGATTGATCAACCTTCCCTGTTCCCTGAACAAACAGTAATAGCCAATGTAGTGTGGAAGGAAGAATTCAACCCCTCCGATGACCTGACAAAGTTGTCCCAATATGCTGGTGCCTATTCGGCAGCCACCATGGATAAGGCATCAGAGGTGAGCAATTTGTTGAAAGAAAAGGATCAAGCGATCGCTTCACTACAAACACAGCTATTGGAGGCACAACAGAAAGCAGATTCAGAAGCGATTCAGAAACAGAAAGAATCATCGGAGGCATTAGCAAAATTGAAAGCAATGAATGAACAGATGGTAAAAACAAAAGATGAGCAAATTTCCCAATTAACAGCTCAAGTAGAGAAGTTCAAGAGTCTTCCCCAGCCTGCCAATTTCAGAGAAGAAGCAATACAGATTAATAAGGCACTCATAACACAAATAAGATTGTTGTGTCATGAAATTTCCCAAGTTGAACCTCTGTGTGACATAACAACATCTATAATAAACAAATCAGTTGATGCCAGGCAGGACTTAGAGCAAGCCGATGAGACTTTAACAGATTTTCTTACTTGGCAGAACACTAATGAGGGACAGGCAACAAACTTGCCTAAAATCTTAGAATCCCATAAAGAAATTCTATTCATGGAATGGTAGTCTCAATTGATGAAAGCAGAGAGAGAGGTTTCTAGATGCAGATTATCTACGAACAATTTGATTGATTTGATTAATAATACTCTCTATTTGTCTAACATGATCTCTCAATGTACACCAGGTAAATTATTATCACCCAAGACATTGGAACAATCATGTTGTCAAGAGCTAGAAAAGAATGGGAAATTGATTACAGGAATTACAAGTTTAACTTGGGACACCTATTGGTTGTTCCTAGTAAAACCATACAGCCAGAAAGCCGCCCTCAAATGCTTAACGGATGCAATCGGGTGTATCATTCCCGATATACACGATGCCACCTATGCTGCTCAAATCAATTCTCGTCTTAGCCGCCCTCAAGAAGTGGAACCAATGCTGGAAATATGCCAACTCAGGACAAAAGGCAAACAGCCAGAGTGATGAATCATGCTGCTGATTACCAGATTGCTGTGGGGGAGATATTCAAGATCGGGTTATACCAATTTAGTAGCATTTTAATTTTGTAGTTTGTTAGTTTAATTTAGTATTTATAGACCCTTTCATGTATTTAGAAAAGGTCGTAAGTTTTTGTATATGACTGAAACCTGAAGTTGCACTACTGTACTTCAGGCATATTTTTTTATGAAAACTGGACCAATTTTTCCAAATTTTGATAACGAAGCTTTTATGTGGATGTGCACTATTGCCTTTATTTAAAAGTATTTCTGAGTCGGAAGAAGGAATTCAAATTGCGATTGACGTTGGGAAAGATTTGCAGCTCATATGGTACTATTATCTATGTCTGAATTCATTCTTTTTATGTAAATTGTTGTTTGATTACTCTTGCTATTATTGAATATATGAATGTGTTTTAACAACAGTCTTTATACTTTCCACTACTGGATGTTTACAGTTTTCTATTCTTCTAATCATTCATGTATCAGTAATATAAAAAGATAAGTGTAACAATGTTTTATCAATTACTTCGTTCAACTAATTGAACGAAGTAATTATTATTTAAATGAATGTCTTTGTTTATTGAATAGTGTCATCTATATGCCTATCGACAAACATAGATCACCAAACGTTGCACTTAAGAATAGAAGCTTCCCGGGATAAAATAGTCATTTACGTTTTCGCTTATAGATTAAGTACTCCATTCATTATCACTTATTAGAAAACCAATCATTCATCCACCCCTTTTATTCATTACTGGGAAACTAGTCCCATTATATCCAGTCGGAGCCACCATCCCAAACGGAAAAGGAGCTGTCTTAAGGTCCGGACCGGGTGGTTATCCCCCAATGTTGATGAAACGATAATGATTTTCAGGGCATCAACATGGCACTTTGTCGTCGGAGGCACCTCTGTTTGACAATTTCAAACTCAATTTTGATGGGGCTTCAAAAGGAAACCCTAGGTAAGTAGGTTTTGGAGGGGTTTTTAGGGGCTCTCATGGGAATATTCTCCATATTTATTTTGGTAACATAGGTTGGGATAAAAACAATGTGACAGAGCTCAAAGGTCTTCTTCATGGTATCCATATTGCCAAGGATCTTAATCTCTTTCCTCTCTAGGTGGAAGGAGACTCAACGTCATCATTAATATGACTATTCTCATTCTTCATGGCTCTAATCCATCCAAGGTGTCCACCAGATGGAGGCTTGGTTCTGGTCTTAGAATGTTGGCTAATCAATTAAGAGATATCAATGCTATGACCTTTCTTCATGTTCGCAGGAAGGCTAATGCTCTGGAAGATTATTTGGCCAATAAAGGGGTAACCTTGGATCTCAGTTTGCATCTCTTCCCTTATGAAAACATCAACAACAATGAATTCTATTCTTCTTTCACTCAACTAGATCATTAGGACATGCAACCCCTAGATGCAGGTGCTTAAATGCATTAATAGAGGGCTCTTAATGCCCTGGCCCTTCATGGTTTTGACGACAGGGAATAGGAGGAGGTAGGTGGAACGACTACAACGCTTGTAGCACGAGTGCCTCCTCTCCCATAATATTCCTTGGCATGATTGTGTTAACCCTCCTCATCTTTCGAGGTACGATAATTCATTGCTCACCACCCTTTTCATTATGAAAAATCTTGTTCTCCATCGATGTCTTCATTTGCGTTAGATGTGTGTGAGAATCTGCAGAAAGCTGGTTCGAAAGCATCCCTAGTCTGATTTTGTGTTGCGATGTGTTCTTTGGTTTTATTTCGCCAAGCCGAGACATCGTATGGTTTCAAGGTAAGGGGTGGTCATGGTTCTAGTGGTAGTCGTGATGGTCATGGGAGGAAAGAAATTGAGATATCCATGGCGAATTTTGCAGAGGACAGCCCGTGCCATATCTGACAACTGACAAATGATATGGAGGCTCAAGTAATTGACCAGGATATTTCTTTGGAGGCTCGTTACTAGCGTTCTAAAAACCTTCTAGTGCGTTCGTTCTGGGAAAAACATCATCAACATGAGGTTTTGCATTCCTTAATTCTCATTCCAGTTACTCCCTGGTCCAATCAAGGCATGCCATTATTGTTCTGGCCAACAATGCTGTGGTAGCCTTTCCAATTGGTAGCCATCTATATTAATGAGCTCGGCTCTCCCTACTAAGCTTCTCCCTCCCATGGAAAAGGTGGATGAGCTTATGTCTAAGTGTAAGAAGCTCAAGAGGAAAGCTCTCAAGATCTTGGAAGCCCAAAAGACTACTCGACCTGGTCTAAAGCTTCCAGTCCGAAAAGGTAAGGGTATTCTGGATCATTTGACGTCCTCCTCCAATGAACTTGAGGACTCTCTTCAAGGTAGTTGTTTGATCAATGAATAGTCACATGAGGATTTTCATGCATAAGTGTCTACTTTGAATTCCAGTGGGGAAATTGACACGTCTAAGAAGTCTACCAGGATACCCTATGGGTCAATGAGCCCTCCTTGTTGAAAGCTGTTGTTGCCGACCTCCCGGACCTAATTGCGGGAGTGGAAGAACTCCCGGACCTAAATGAAATATCATATGTTGAGAAAATTTTCAAGCCATAAGTTCTGCTTCTTCAGGTGTTTTTCATTTTAGGCTATAGTTATGAACAATCTTTATATTTGTGTTTATAGGGATATTTCGATATGGTTTAGAGGCCCTTATTTCTCTTCATTTTTTTCTGTCATCTTGTTTCCCAGTTTTGGGCAACATTTACATGGACAGGTTATGATTTTGGCTTGTTGGTTTCCCCATAGCAAGCAACAATCCAACAGTATGCTTATGATGGGATATTAAACATGGATTGGCTAGTTCCTCCAAGCCACCCTGTTCAATCTGAACTGTATCACTATTTTTTTAGTATATGACTTTACTATTAATAGAAGTTGTCTTAATTACAAAAAAAACAATAATCTACAAATCCAAAAATCTAAAAATAAATAAAACCCTAATATTGTATATTTCAGTCTTATCAGATTGGTTGTGACAAACTATCCAATGGAATATCCACAAAAATTTACGGATCATGTTGGTATCAAAACATGATTCTTTGGGTATATTTTGGATATTTGTAGGGCATCTAGATCAGCTAGTCCAAAAGTTGTAAAGCCTTAATCATGGCCGAGGAATCTATGAGTGACCCTTGTTATCCTATAAAGGAGAGTTTTTTCTGACTGGAAGTACAAGTTATAGACACAAGTCGTAATATGAATCTCCTCATGTCAGCCTTGAGAAATAATATCACGATATTTGGAGATGATGGGGGTTCTAATGTAGAGTACAAATCAGAGGGGAGATCAAGAGATCAGGAAGAAACAAAGAACCAACCAAAGAAAGGACCCAAAAAATATCAACCCAATTCAAGTGTCATGAATCATTCATAGCCCATATTCAAAATGGAAACAAAGTTTGATATCAAGTTTTACCAAGGTGAGATTGATGATTTGAATTTAAATCACTCGTTGTAGCAATTAGAATTTTATTTCAGTGTCCATCGTGTTGAGGAAGAACAAAAGGTTTCATTTGTGGGGCTAAAATTAGAGCGCCATGCCTTCAATTGGTGGGAAAGCCACATGGAGACCCTAAGGTTGGAGGGATATTCTTCAATGGCTAAGCGAGAGGACTTCAAAACCCTCATAAAGTCACAATTTTACCCTATTGAGTATGTAAAGGACCAGTGGATCTGGTGGCGCTACTTCAGGAAAAAGTAGGGGCAAAGTGTACATGAGTACACCACAGACTTCAGAAAGATGGCCATAATGTTTGATATCTCCCCAAAGAGCCCAGATGTACTCCTCAAGTATCTAAGGGGTCTACACAACCATCTGTGAAAGAAAGTGATTTTTTCAAGCATAGATTGATGGACGAGACTTGTGTACATAATAAATACCTTGAGAACATATACCTAGAGAAAGGGAAATCAAGTGGATCCAAGCATAAGGAGAAACAAGATGCTTTTAAGGAGGGGAAAAAGAGGTAGAAAGGAGAAAAATATAAAAATACGGTATCCACAACACACTAATGAAAATATCTCAACAACCACTACAACATTGACGGCCACATGGAGGAGAATTTCTAGAAGTTCCATTTGGAGTTTAACCTAAAGAAAAAAAGGAAATAAAATAAGTAGAAGAACCTCATGGCCACCGATTCGAGCAACCAAGTTGAAAGCACCTCAGATGTGGATGAGAATATTTTTTGTACATTAGTGCAGAAGGAAGTGAATCTATGTAGTCTTTAGAAATAGGAAGATAAAGAAATGATAAAAATATTCAACATAAATATACAACTCAAGAAGACAAAATTTGATGCTTTATTTGACTTAGGATCATAGGTGAATCTCATTTCAGCTGAGTTTTTCAACAAATTTGGATTGGAAGTTCGTGATCATACAAACCCATATCCATTGCAGGGATGGGTAAATAAGGATGCAGAGTTAAAGGTAACAAAACAATGAAAAATTAGATTTGTTATTAGTGTTTATTTTATTGATGAAGTAAAACTAGATGTGGTTCCCCTTGATGTATGCAGAGTGGTATTTGGAAGTCCTGTCATGTACATGCATGATCCAATATTCATGCAAAGAGCCAACCAATACTGTATCCTCAACGATGGAAAATAGTTTACCATCAATGTATAGAGAGATAAGTAAAAAAAATCACTAATAATTGTTAACCAAGCTAATAAATTGATCAGTTCCAGAAAGAAGTATGTTTTACTATTTTTAAGAGAAAATCAAATTGTACAAGAGTCTGTAAGAGGCAAGGCATCCCTGGAAGGATGCATTAATAGATAGAAAGAAAAACTAGAATAGTTTCTACACAAATATAGGGATGTGTTCCGAGAGCATAACGGGTTACCACTCAAGAATGAAGTGGAGCACGAGATCCAGTTATTGACAGACTCCCTATTTCCAAACATTGGGTTGTACAAGTAGTTTGTTATATAAGCAAGTGAGGCGAAGAAACAATTGTAGCAACTATTGGATGATCTAAGATCTTTAATTCGATGAATTTAAAGAAAATTGCACAAAGAGCATGAAATAAACATAAGTGCAACACACATGAATAAATGAAAATATGGAAAAATGCACCAGGACCTGATAACGAAATTCACCTATTTTGTGTGATCTAAGTTTGAGCTCTGCTCAACTGCATAGCCACTTCATTAGTTGCTCTTGAATAAGTCTCTTGTTTGTCATAACAAAAGGAATAAACTCTCACTCATGTGGCAATGTCCCTCCTTTAAAGAGACGTTCTAATTAGACAATAAAAAATGAATGAATTCTCACAAACAAGTGGCATAAAGTGTTAACCCTTTCTTCAAGTTAAAGGGGTTAAACTCTCACAATAGGTGGCAAAGGTCCTCTTTGAATTTTCTACTCAAACCAAAACACATTTGCAAATGCATGCTCTCCCTGATACAAATATTGGAAGGAGAAAATCAATAATAAATGATATTTTCATTGGTTTATGTGCCAAAACTCTTAATCGGATTCTCAAAACTTAACAAACCCAACACCAACAGGTTCATCTTGTCATTCTGTAACTTTTGACTGTAAACACGAACAATTTTTGAAAAATGAAACTTTGTCTAGAACTTTGTGCTAAGCATTAATGACACATGTGGGTTTATGCCATGAGCCCTCAAATTCACTGCTAAAAATATAAAAAACAAAGCACCAATAGATCCATCTCATCATTTTTCAACTTTTGTCTTTAAACGCGACCAACTTATGAAAATTACATCTCTGTCTCGAAATTTGTGCCTAACATTAATGGCACATGTGGGATTTAAAGCATGAGCCCTTAGATCCACTGCTCATATCCAAATTTTGTCTACATCATTGGTATCATCTCATAAAATCATGAAGAAAGAATATAAACATCATCCATTTTCTTCACCATCACCTTTGGTCTCCTCTAGGCTCCACTGCCTCGAAAAGCGTGTCACACAAACTAAATATTCCCTACATTAATTGAAAATATTGTCTTTAAATTCATGCCTTAGTATGGGTGCATTGGCTTTGTCTCCTCTCACGGGTCCCCTTGGACAAATGAGGATGGGTTTATATAAGCTTAACATCAGGTGGGATTTCCATAAGTCTGTTGGAATTACCCCTAATGGCATATTAAAAATGGTGCATAATTTTAAAACCTATAGTTATAACAACCATATGTAACCCTGGAGTTTCGTTAAATTACATATAACTATTTTGAATGACCTCCACTAAATATTTAAAGCTAACATAATTTGTCATTTAGTCCAATGAACCATGTCACAAACCATAAAATATACCATGTGTTGACCATGTGCTTTTATTATTATGTTATGTTGGATGAGGAGACATGTTGGTTTTGGTTGGGAGGTCCTAGGGTCAAACCCACCCCCCACCATGCCCCCATTTTAGGTTTGGTAGCATACATAACCTTCCAATAAAACTATGCATGTTATGTTTAACACGCATTAACCCTTGGTGTTATAACAAACTTTTTTTAATTGGTAAACCTACGTGGACAACCATGGGGTACCATGTCATGCCCATTAATTGGGTCACATGTTTCTCATGGATTGGTCCACATCAAGCCATGTCATTTATGACTGTGTACACCTTGCATGTTCAACCGCATGGTGCCACACAACTTCCAGTGATTGGGCCACACATTGCTCATGGGCTAGTCCATACCAAGCCACATCATTGTTGACTGCGTTGATGTGCTGCCACATGGATAGGTCTTGAGATTTCCACGTCATCACCTATAATATTGTCACGTCAGCTATTTGGTATGCCACATGGCACTTCCTGGTGTTGCCATGTGGCAATGTTAGTGCCCTTTCTTTTTTTATTTGGCTTAAAATTCATATTGCGATATCTTCCTCATACGAGCTATGTTTGACGCAATTCAAATTGTGTTGGAATAGTCTCATCGAGCTCTTCAACATGGAGTTGTCTAATAAAATTTTGAACACTTTGGTTTTTGAGGTTTTCCTATAGCCTCCCGAATCACTGGAACAATGTGTCATTTGATTGAGCGGATCAACATGTGGGTCACCCATCATCATTGTGCCAATGGAGGATGGGAATTGGCATATGTGTATTGATTAGAGGGTGTTGAAAAAAATCATGCTCAAGAGTAGGTACCCCTTTCCCAGGATAGGTGATCTGTTGGATCAGTTGTAACGAACAAAATATTTCACCAACCTAGACTTAAAGTTTGGATATCACCAGGTTTGAGTCAAAGAATAAGATACCTGGAAAACCACCTTGAAAACTAGGAAAGGTTTGTATGATTGGTTAGTCATGTCATTCGACCTATGCAATACACCAACTAAATTTATGAGTTTAATGAATGCTATGTTGTACCCTTTTACATATTCACTTGTTAATGTCTATTTGGATGATATGTTGATATACAATGCTACCTGGGAGGAGCACACCTCACATTTGACATAGGTGCTAAAGACATTAAAGAAGCACCAACTTCTACTAAATCCCCAAAAGTGTGAGTTTGCACATCATTCTTTGGTGTATCTAAGGCATGTGATTGGTGGAGGAGATCTGAAGATATATCTTGCCAAGATGGAGGCCATCATGAAATGGATGGTGCCTACTAATGTTTCTGAGGTTAGGAGTTTTGTTGGGGAAACATAATACTTCAGGATATTCATAGCCTCATTTTCAATGGTAGTAGCACCACTTCACACCATAACATCAAGTGGCAACAGTTTCCAGTGAGGAAAGGGTCAATAAAGAGCCTTTAAGGAACTAAAGACGAAGATCAGTAAAGCACCAACTATTCCATTACCAAAATTGTAGAAACCATTTGAAGTGGAGATATATGTGAATGCATATGCTATGTGAGTGGTCTTAATGCAGGGAGGAGTGCTTTTAGGCTACCATTATGAAGTATTTTGTGAAGTATTGCTTAACTACCCTACATAGGACAAATAGGATCTCTATTCCCTAGTGCAATCTATGAAGAAGTGGAAGCACTATATCATGGGAAAGGAGACATTAATCCATATAGATCACCAACCACTACAATACTTGTAGGCATAGAGTAAGCTACAATAGGTTATGCATTAAAAGTGGATAGGGTTTCTACAACAGTTTCATTGTTGATCAAGTATAAGAAGGGAAACACAAACAAGTTGTCCAACATGCTTTCAAGGCCACCCATATCAAAGATCACATCTTTGAGAACTCTGATGCGCATGGAGTCATTCACGCATGATGCATACAAAGAGGCATATTCAGAGAATGAGGACCTTAAGGAGGCGTTTTACCAGTT
Organism: Pinus albicaulis; assembly: GCA_034641835.2. NCBI lineage: Eukaryota > Viridiplantae > Streptophyta > Pinopsida > Pinales > Pinaceae > Pinus > Pinus albicaulis. The sequence continues at coordinate 565,671,217 of CM076569.1, read as the reverse complement.
GCAGAATTAGAGTCATGTGCATGATGGTGATAACATCATTGACTTCCATCTCTAAGACAAGTTACTCTATAGGTTGGATAAGTTATTTTTTCCTAAAGGTGAGTGTTTACAGCTAATCAAGAGGCTCACAACTCTAAGTTTCCAATGCACTTTGGTGCAGGGAAGACAATGACCAACTTGTAGAGGTTTGTGTATTGGCCCAAGATGCAAGAACATGTCATTAGGTTCATAAGAGGAGGCATGCTTTGTTGTAGCAACAAGCCTAGTAATAGGAAACAGGGCCTATATCATCGCTTATTTGTACCCACTCATCCTTGGTAAATCATTTCCATGGAATTTGTGGGAGGTTTACCAACAACCAAGAAGGGACATAGCTACCTGTTCATGGTAGTTAATAGGTTCAACAAGATGTGTGTTTTGATGCCTTGTAGAAAGACTATCAATAAGAAATTAGTAGCAAACTTGTTCTTTGGAAAGGTCTAGGTGCACTTTTAGATACCAAGGAGCATCATTTTATATAGGGACATGAGATTTCTCTTTGATTTTTGGACTACATTTTGGTAGAATATGGACACGAAGTTCAAGAGGTCTACATTATTCCATCCTCAAACAAATAGGAAAGCATAAGTAGTTAACAAGACTTGGTGCAACTTTTGAGGGGTTATAATCAAAATCATCCAAGGACCTATGATGAAAATTTGGTATATATACAACACTCTTATAACAAAGAAATCCACACTTCTATTGGTAAGTCCCCATTTGAAACTTCTTTTGGATATTTGTCGCCTTCACCTTTAGATATTGCATATGGAGAGGAAGGAGGAGTGAGGGAGGATCTTGCAGGGGATGCCTTAAGGGCTGAAAATTTTGTTGAGAAGATTAGGCAAATCCATTTACAAGTACATGAGACATTGTAGAATTCATAAGGAAAATACAAGACCAGACATGATTAGCATAGAACAAAGAAGTCATTCAAGGTGGGACACAAAGTATGGTCATAGTTGAATAAGGAGAGGCTACAAGGTCATAGTAATAAAATCAAGGCTCTATGGTATGGTCCCTTGAAGATACTTGAAAATGTGGATGATAATTAATATCGACTCAGCGTACCACCATACATGTGCATCTACTTACTTGTGAATGTAAATAATTTGAAACTCTTTGAGCCTTCCATGCTAGAGCAAGAAGAGGAATAGGTCCTACCTTCTGTGGAAGATTTGGCACCAGATGCTCAAGAAAAGTTGATAAAGGGCACAATTTTATATAGGTGGTATAGAACTACAAGATAAGGGCAACATGACCTTTGGCAGATTGGGTTGAAAGGACAACTTCCAAGCAAAGCTAAATTGTACACTAGAGATAAGGTGGAGGAAAAATATCTTCACCTCATTCAGTAGAAGCTTTTGGGGACCAAAATCCTTCCAAAATGAGGAGGTGTGATCTAGATTGGATCATTATATTGTTTGTCATCCATCTCATTTCTTTCAGAGTGGAAGAAGTGGAGGAATTTTCTCACATGACCATTTTTAACAATGAGACCAGCTTGGGAAATTGGGGTCTGAAACCTTTTGAGAGTATTTTAAGGAATCAAATGACATTTTTTGGGGGTCAAAATTTGTTGCTTTAGCACAAAACTTTTTTTTCATATTTTACACACAAAGACTTTTCCAACGACAAAAGAATTGCATCAATTGAAGTTTTTGTGCAATAGTTATGCCACTCGGAATTTGATCTTCCTATTTTCACCACCGTAATTCAAGACGATGTCGCATTAGCCCCCATTATTCATGGAAAAGGGGCTAGCAACATGATTATGATGAAGAATACTCTAGAAAAGTACATAATACAACTCTGGTTAAAAATTGAGGTAGCCAAGAAACGGGTTGAAAAAAACCCTATTGGAGCCCTGCACCAGGCTGACCTCGATGAACTAGGGTTCACTGGTTCTGGCGTCAGTTGCCCTCGGTAGTCCTTCTCCCCCAGTCATATCTACTAGAACCCGCTACCTGGACAACTTCAGGCTTTCCGATGATCAACTCTAGTGGGGGGGCGATTGCTCCCCCCCCCCCTCCCTATAGGCCAGCCTCTAACAGGGACGAAAGCAGGTGTTGAAAACGTCATTCAACACAACTCTGGCCCGTCTCAAGAAAATGCAAGGGTGACACCCACAACACAGAAGAATAATAAACAAGCAGCAACAACCATGAACATGAAATCTGCCACTTGCATACCAAAGGAAAGCAAGAAAACAATAATTTAACTCCCTGCGCATGGCATCAATGGCATAATTCAATTCATGAAATATCATGCATTGATAGGAAATTTCATGGGCTTTTGGCCCATAGAAAAAGCGTTGAGAGGATGGATAGCCTCGAAATGGAAACCTAAAGGACACATAGAACTGAAATTGTGCGCTAAATGCTTCTTCAAAATTCTCTTCACCTACTCTGAAGACAAGGATAGGATTATCAATGGAGGGTTGTACTTCTTCAACACTGCAGGCCTATACATCCAACCATGGACTAAGCGCTTCAACCCAGATAAACATGATCTAACCTGGGCACCGGTACAGATCTGGCTCTACTCTCTCCCCAAGACTATTGGGATGAACTCACCCTCCGAGACATATGAAATTCCTTAGGGGAGTTCGTCAAGATTGCAGAAGAAACCAAAATTAACCACTATGCAGCTTATGCTTGCATCTGTGTCTACATGAATCTAGTTGAACCGCTCCCAGGCGAGGTAAGTCTCTTGCATGAAGAATTTGAATGGAATCAAACTGTTGATTATGAACATATTCCTTTTAGATGTAGGAAATGAAATCAACATGGGCATCTCTTCAGAGACTGTCCCCTAAACATGAAAGCAACAGCTGAAAAGGATACCAGCGAAAAGGAAGAAAAAGGATTCACGAAGGTAGTAAGTAAAAAAAGACACAACAAGAGAGCTACCCCACAGCAGAACAAAAAATGACCTACAACCAGAGACAAATTCACATCCCTTAATCAGTTAAGCGAAAATGAAATTGTACCAGTCAATGAAGCAGGGAGAACCTCCACAGCGCAGGTCCAACCCTCTAAGGTTTAGCAACACAAGCTTCCACTAGAAAATTTCTTAATATCTCCCAACGCCAATATTTAATAGGACAATAGTCTGATAAAGGGCAAAGAACCGATCATGGAAACGATCCCAGAGGAAATGGAGGAAAAACCAAAAAACATAGATATGGAAGGATTGGATCTCACAGGGCTAGAAGAAGCCTGCACCAATAAGGACTACACATCAATCCTAGAGCAACAAATCCAAAAAAAGGAGGAAATACTAGCTAGGGCATATCAGCTCCCCTCTCTGGGTATACAGGGAGGTACGCTAATCAACACTCAGTACTTCGCGAAAGAGTCTCGAAAAAGAGGAAGAAAAACATCTCTGCAACAAACCATAGAGGAAGAAAAACAGCTCAACAGCCCTACGAAGCATAAGATCTTAAAAAAAATGATCTCGGAGGAACATCCTGCAATTTTCTATATGCAACAAACCAAATGTACCAGCTCTACTCTAGAAACCATCTTTAAAAAGATATGGAAAGGTAGTAATGCTATAACGGTTGATGCAAATGGGGCATCTGGAGGACTGGACATCATCTGGAACCCTCAAATCATCACCTTAGAGAACCTTCATGCCAATTCAGGGAAATTTTCACCTGACTGGCACGGACATCCATGGAATACTCACCAATGTCTACGTGCCTCAAAATGCACAACAAAAATTGATGCTCCTGAAAAATCTAGAGTAAATCAATCTACAACGATCCCACCCCCTCTGGCTACTGGGAGGAGATTTCAACATGATAACCAACCTCCAGGAAAAGAAGGGTGGAAGGTTGCATCTGGAATCCGATAGCAATGGATTAAAAAAAATTCATCCAAAGTAACAACCTCATTGATCTTTAGAACTCCAATGGAATCTTTACATGGAACAACAAAAGAGGGGGTGCCCACCAGATAGCCTCTTGGCTAGACAGATTCCTTATCACCAATGATCTCATCTGCCTAGGAGGCAACTTGGATACCACCATCATCCCTGCAGCAGGATCTGATCATTGGCCAATACAACTTCAATGGCTCCAACCAGGTAAGCATGCTCCCAAACCTTTCCGCTTTGAACATTGTTGGTTCAGGCACTCGAGATTCAAGGAATTGGTGTCTAACTAGTGGTCTTCCATAGAACCCCCTCAAGGCACCAAAATGCTCCAGTTACAAACAAAACTGAAACTTATCAAAAGAAAACTAAAAGTCTGGAACAAAACAACCTTTGAAAACATATTCATAGAGCAGAAAGACCTCACTACAAGGAAAATACCCTTTACGAATGTTTTTGAGGAACCCCCTATAAAAATACCAGATACATCTGTTTCTAGCGGAGGTTACTAGAGGAGGTTGGTGGGCGGAGGGTTTTGCGGATGTTTTCCGCTCGGTGCACTTATCATTCAACATCGCACCGGTGCTCCTTACAAGCAAAAGCACTGGTGCGCACAAAAAATTGGCACACCAGACACCATGCGATCCGTACACACCTGCCTAGTGCATCATATTACTATAGAGCACCAGTGCTTCATAACTCTTCCACGCCGGAGCATCATAAAACACCGTGCCAAAACTGAAAACACCCGGTGCGGTATTAAGAACCCACATTGGTGCATCATAAAACAACGCGCCAACACACAAACTGACCAATGCATTCATAAGAAAAAGCACTAGTGCACCTATAAAGCACGTGAACTGGAAAAGGTTTAAAAAAAAATTAAGGCCAAAAAACCGTATTTTTCACTTTCTTCAGTGCTCTAGAGCTCTTAATTACCTATTCACTCTACAAGAGAAGGCACCAGTGCGCACAAACTCTTCTGTGCCGCTGCATCATAAAACACTGCGCCAAAACAGAAGCGGGCCAGTGCATTCGTATAAAACAACACTGGTGCGCCTATAAAACACGCGCACCGAAAAAGGTTTAAATAAAAAAAAAATTATGGCCAATTTACCGCATTTTTCACTTTTCTGCTCTCAATCACCAGGGCGCTCTACAAGAGAAAGCACCAGTCGCACAAAACATTGGCACACCAGACATCGTATGCTCCATACACACATGCCCGGTGCATCATAAAACACCGTGCCAAAACTGAAACAGCCCGGTGCGTTCGTAGGAAACTGCACTGGTGCGCCTATAAAACCTTGTGCACCGGAACAGGGTTAAATAAAAAAAACATTACTGCCAAAAAACCACATTTTTCACTTTTCTCAGTACTCCAGAGCTCTCAAGCACTAGTGCAATTTCTCCTTCTCTGAGCCACCCTGACATCGGTGCTCCCATTGCACCCATTGCACGCACTGCTGCTGTGCATTGGCCACCAATCTCCAGCTTGCATTTTGCAAAACAGTGGGCAAATTTTCTTTTGCAAATTCTACAACCAATATGCCTCCTCGACGGCAAAATATACAGGTATTTTTCTAGTTTTTCCATAATTAAGCTTTCTAGCGGATTAGAATTTGAAATAACCTTAAAATTAACCATTTAAAAAAAAAAAAATTGTCGCACGGTGCGGATGAGCCATTTGGCTCACACCGGTAAGCGGTGCTGCCTATAAAATTTACAGGCTGAACCGCAACTGGTGCTAATCGAAAGGCGCCCCATATTACTTTAAAATTAAAATTAAAAAAATCGGTGCGGTCATTTAGTTGGGCACACCATTGACCATGGGAATAGAAAAGTGATGTGTTGATGGATATATCCGCCCTGGGATCTGTCAGCACACCACATTCGGCATTCTGATAGGGTCAATGGTGCGGCCGGGAAAAAGACCGCACCGTTAAATATATAGTTTGTCAGGAAGTCAGTGCACTGACACAACTATATGCACCGTGGCATATATTTTAGTCAGTGCACCACTCTTTTGACACCATGTATAGTCAAAAGGGCTTGAAAAAATTTCAGGTGCACCGCATACGATGCGTTTTATGTCATCTGGGGCACCACCTCCGATGCTTTACAAAAAACAACCACACTGGAACCAGTGCATGACTATTTTTATGGCGCACGGACTGGTTTATTTCTTTTTTCCAAAAAAATTGTATATGTATATTCCTAAATACATGTCTGATTTAATAAAAAAAAAAATTTGATATGTCAATGATTTAGAGAGAAGAGGAGGAACAAAAACAACAACAAGTAGAGCAGTATGACATGCTTTGCAAGTGGGAGGCACGAGAGAGGGAGAGAGATGCATACCCTTGCCCTATTACAATTGATACCCAGGGGCTCCTAAGGTAGGTAGGCCTCCTCAAGTTCTATGAGGAGGCTACTTCCCTAAAGGCCCATAGTGTCTTTTTGAGACATCTTATCCACAGGTGGAATGCCCACCGACATGATTTCCAGGTTGGTCCTGACCAGTGGTACACACCCACTGAGGAGGATATTTATTTCATTACAGGGCTCTCAAGGAGAGGGGTGGATTTTTCCTCATTCCCACAGGTTTCAGATGGATGTGTCGCAGGGAGTCAGTTAGTTTACTCCCAGATATACATTGGAGCATATGTACTGTCTCCTTCAGAGTTTCAGGTCCCTAGAGGTCAGCTACGTATTGGTGCATTTGGTAGACAGGACGTGCAGTGCCTCTCACTTCTCATTTCGACCATTTCACACAACACCAGTGACGGGCAACGCATTAGTTGCCTACTTCTATAATATGTTGATTCTTTAGTATAGGAGCCACGACTTGTCAGGTGGTCTGCCATTTTTTTGTGGTAGTTTTGCACGGCCTTAGATACATGTTGTGCTCATGCACAAGGGAGGGTCAACTTCCCTTTTGCTTCAGAGATTTTTTGTTTATTTTTTGAGAGGTTTCCAGAGATGAGGCTTTCTTTTGTTCGGCAGCCTCGTAGGCCAATGTTGGTGGCCCGAATGCACATGTGGGGGCAGATGATGCCCAAGAGGGGAGAGACTATGTTTCCAGCCAGGATATCGCATGATGCAATGGACTTACTAGCCAGTTTTGACGAGCTGCATCCCTTCATTATGGTCCCCTATCCTTATGATGGATTGGATTGGCAAGGGTGCGCCAACATCCTCTTCACCGATGATGAGCCGCCAAATGATAGAGGTAATATTACTGTTTTATTTATATTTATTCTAACATGTTGTTTAACTTGTTTTTATTAAATTGTGTAATGAAATTGTCTAATTATTGTTGTGTACTTGTATATATTTTGCAAACATTGGCTCTTTTGATGGCGAGGAGATGCCGGAACCACCACATGATCCAGGTGTGGATCCTGATGACGATCAAGACATGGCAGATGCTAAGGATCATGAGGAGGCCGGTGGAGAGAGACATGCTCCTCACGCTGGTGCGTCAGTAGCGCATTTTTCTAGGCGCAATGGACCTGATACTCGATACAGGATGGAGTTGGGCGACCAAATCAGTGCATTGATTGTTGAGGTGGGCATCAGACTTGCTCATTACAGAGACATAAATGCTGATGATAGGCTAATATGGATGTGGAGAGGCATGCCGCGTGACATGTACAACTTGATGCAGCATGTCGTAGGAGCTAAGAAAACTGTTACACGACTGAGGAGGACTGTTACAGGTTATAGGCGTGGTCGAGCCTCAACACGTGATAGACAATGCACAAGCAGTGACTCATCTTATGATCGTTCACCTCGCGCCACACCTGATGAGCATGAGGCTCCACTAGCATCTAGCAGTCATCATGGAGATGAGGCTGGACCATTGGCCACGTCCAATCATCAGCAGTCTGCAGCATCCATCAGTACTAGTCATGATCATGAGCAGGCTAGACCATCGAGCGTCGAGGCTGCACCATTAACTGAGCAGGCCTCCACTAGTACTATTATTGATGTTGTACTACCACTAGGTGATCCATGACATTTATATTACAGTTGTATATTTTTAACATTATTCAGTTATATATATATGGTCCATGTATTTTATGTTCATGTTGTAGTTGTACTTAATTTACATGTTGGTGATCATCATGATGTGTGTATTGTTAGGTCATGTTAGATATGTTCATTTAATGTTTAACTTGCAAATAGATGTGTATGTGATAGCATGAGTTATTTGACATGAGATGTATATTTGATGTTTGTGTTGTGATGATGTTAATACATAATTTTAATTTGATGTTTGAATGTGTTTTTTAGTCGAATATGATGTTTATACGATGGTTGATGTTTATTAATTAATTTAATGTTAAATGACCATGATATTTATTAAATATTATGTCGTGATTGTAATTGAAATTGAAATTTTAATTGTATGTAAAATTGTAAAATTGTATTTGTATATGTAATTGTAATTTTAACTGTAATTGTATGTAAAATTTTAATTGTAATTGTAATATTTAATTTATTGTGAAATGATTGTAATTGTAATTTTAATTGTAATTGTATATATGACAAGTTGTAAAATTGTGATTGTAATTCGAATTGTATGTAAAATTCTAAAATTGTAATTGTATTTGTAATTGTAATTTTAATTGTAATTATATGTAAAATATTTGTAAAATTGTAATTGTAATTGTAAATGTAATTCTAATTCTAATTCTAATTGTATATTGTAAAATATTTGTAAAATTTTAATTGTATTACTCTGAAATGATTATAATTGTAAATGTAATTGTATGTAAAATTAAAATTGTAATTCTAATTCTAATCGTAATTGTATGTGAAATTGTAAAATTGTAATTGTAATTGTATGTGAAATTGTAAAATTGTAATTGTAGTTCTAACTGTAATTGTATGTAAAATATTTAATGTAAAATTTTAATTGTAATTGTAATATTTAATTTATTGTGAAATGGTTGTACTTGTAATTTTAATTGTAATTGTATATATGACAAATTGTAAAATTGTAATTGTAATTCTAATTGTATGTAAAATTCTAAATGTAATTGTATGTAAAATTAAATTGTAATTGTAATTCTAATCATAATTGTATGTGAAATTGTAAAATTGTAATTGTAATTCTAATTGTAATTTTAATTGTAATTGTATGTAAAATATTTGTAAAATTTTAATTGTATTAATGTGAAAATTTTAATTGTATTAATGTGAAATGATTTTATTAAAATATTTAAATTTGTAAATTTGTAAATAATTGTAAAATAATGAATCTACAATAATATGAATTTTTGTAACATAATAAAGTTTAGAAAATAATGCAAATAAATTCATGTACTTTAGAATTATCATTATTTTATTATGATCTTACATACAAAAAAAAAGAACTTTATATAGTCCAGTGCGCTTATCATTATAACACGCACACGTGCGTCTTATTAGTCCGACGCACCAGTGCGTCTTATTACTCTGACGCACCAATGCTTCAAAACACTTCTGCACCAGTGTGTCATAAAACACCGTGCCAAAAAAAAACCTCGATCTTACAAACCGCCACGGTGCGCCTATAAAACAACGCGCACTGGAACATGGTTATTCTGTAAAGTGCAGTATTGGAGCAGCGGAGGGTTCAAATTGCGAGCAAGAATTATTTTGAGGAGATGAGAGTTTGAAAAGACGAGAGTTCGAATTTCAGCTGAGAAGTTTATAGCAGAGAAAATGAGCGATTGAAACAGAAAGACAAACAAAGACGCTTACAGGGATGTAGACAGCTATAGAGCTCGACAGAGTACAACAGGATTATAGGTTGAGACTGGAAGAGAGCATTCGGTTGAGGCCAGTGATAGGGTTAAGAGGTCCCATGATGGAGAAATGGAGAGCAGAGTTGATGGTAGAGAGATATTAATTGAGGTAGTTTATAAAGCCAAGAGGCACCATGAAGGGAAGGATTCTCATTCCCTTAAGGACAATAGAGAAAGATCAATTGGCATTGTTGATTGGGCTAGTAGGTCCCATGAAGGGAAAGATTCTCCAGAATGCATTTAAAAGCAATTGGGAGTATTGTCCTAGCTTTGGTTGGCTTACATAAACTTTTACTAGCAAGCTGACGTCACATAAAATCACATCTTCGGCTTTCAATTGAACCTGAATGACATCTCTAACTTGTTTGAGCTGTGGTCCTGTGGATGAAACCAGTGAAAATTCTGCTTGTATTATAAATGGAAATCCAGTGACCATTTCTGTGGGAAGAAAAGCATAGATACTTGCAGCTACCATTTTTCCACCTGCAAATCGGTTTCCCATTGCAAAAACTAATGTAATAGCCTATTTTGCAATGTGTTTCCTCTGCTCAACCCTATACTCATTTTCTATGGGAAACCATTGCCTCCACATGTAATAACTACATCGTCTAGTCGAAAATCGGTGTTCTTCTGCTAACAAATGCAGAATGAAGGACTCGTTGTCATTGCTCCCAGAACATTACCCTTATGTAGATTATATGTACTAATTACTGGCAGGTCATCTGTCTATCTGCAGATTATACAATTCTAAAACATATTGGTTGTAAATAGTTAAGTTCTAATTATGACAGGTTCACATGCCACAATTGCCCACTTGAGCCCTGTAGTATTGCATCTTCACATGCCCCACATTGCATTCTTTCCACATAATCAGCGGGGACCTCTTGCAATAAACAAAATGCATTGGAAGAATAGTTATTTCCATCAAGAATTTATCCAATTCCAATTCTCAATTTTAATTCTAATTCTAATTCTCAAGAATAAACAAAATTATAATTCTCAATTTCTATGGTTGGAGTTCACTAAATTTTGGTGTACACACCTAAAATTCATTTTGGTGCCTTAACTGCAAATCGGTGCTACTGTACATATAACTGCACTGGTGTTAGTGTTACAAAATGATGCACCGCTGCGATGCTATTAAGTTACACACCGGTGACGAATAAACACAAATAAAAAAAACACAACTCTATTTTCTTTAAGTGAAAAAAAAGCGACAAATTGAAAAATGGGCAGAAAAATATTTTCAAAAATTTAATTTCATAAAATAATTCTTTAAATTCTAAACACTTTTCATTATTTCACTATTTTTGCTAAAATTTTCAGCCAGATATTTGTAGGAGACATACCTAGAGCAAGAGAGCATGAGGGCACTGTGGAGCAGTGAAATACATTCAAATAGAAGTATTCAGACAATCAGAAGTCAAACCTCTAGTGATTCAAACCCTGTATCATAGAATTTCAAACCATCTCGTGATTAAATTTGATTATTTTTTTACTTTTTCTGCAGTTTTATCCATTTTTACCCTAAACCCTTAATTTTTTTGTTTTTTCCCTTTCTTCTTCCTGTTTTTGTGATTTCAGAATTAGGGCTTTTCATTTTAGATTGACATCCAACCCACGAGACGACTTGCATAGTCGAATCCCAATCCATTTGGCCATTGCATGAATTTTTGGAAAAAAAATATTTTTTTTATCGGTGCACCCGACATAACCTAGCGCACCTATGTGCTTTATTATAAAGCGCACCGCGCAAGTACTGTGTAATAAAAAATTTGAAAACATTTTTTTTAAAATCAGTGCGCCATATCTGAAATAGGGCACCGGTGCTTCATGTTACGAGGATAGCACCGTATGGTCTATTACACTGTTTGTGCGGTGCCTTTATAATAGCCCACGCACAGTACGGTCTATTATACTATTTTGAGGTGTGTTGATAATACCCCCACGCACCGGCGACAATGCGTATATCAAGAAAGGCGCATCAGTGTCTTGAGATTTATTTTTTATCTGAAAAGTTGACAATTTATTTATCAATATATTAATGAATGATATGGTATAGGTTTCAGATTGATAAAGAAATGAATGAAAAGAGATCAAGTAACAAAAATACTGATAACACATCAAGAAAAGAAAAAAAGGAAAATTCTTTGTAAATTATTTATAAAAAATATTATTTTTGAACTATATGTAAGTTTAACTAATATGTATTGTTTATTGTGTATCATGCAGAGCCACAAAATGACGAATCTCGATAAGATTATTTTTGATCTAGGACTGGATGAGCGTAAAAGCTTGATGGAAAAATTGCAAAAGGATGAATCAGGTGAATGAAAAAATACTATCGATCCAATATGAGTTTATTTTTTTAATTATCGTTAATAATATACTTAAAATTTTTAGATAACGTGTGTCAACCAGAAAATTAATTCACATTTGTTTAATGTTCTTCAGGGACCAACAACTCAGAAAATGAATGTTGTTCTAAGAAAATAAAAGAAATAGAACATGCAAATGAAAATGAATTGCTCCTTAGCTCATCTGGAGTGGTGTTGGAAGTTAACGAAAGGGGGAAAAACTTTTACAAAAGTTTGAGGGATCTAGTGGAACGAATATATAGACGTTCTTTCCACTTACGATAAAAAAATCAATCCAATGATTCCAAGAACCAAATTTTATCTAAACTAGAGAAAGAGTTTCCAGATAATTGGTCAATGAGACATGTGAGACTTTTAATAGCAAAAACGTACAACAACAAAAAATAAGGAATGAAAAAGTAATATTCCTTTAAATGTTTGTCTAGAATTATTTATAAATATCACTTTTGTTATATTCACTTTTCAGATATCAATATAAAAATTAAATATTTTATTTTCATGTTACATTTTCAGGAAGATTATGAAAATTTCAAAAGATGAAAGAGTTGATATCAGAAATATGCCAGTAGGAATGTCCAAATAGGTGTACAAGGAGATGGTCAAAGAAATGGACAAAATTGCATTGCAGGAGGAGCCATCTCAACAACAACGTGCTTCAAATGTAATATGTAATCATTGAATTTTTTGATCATTAGGTACTATAAATAAACAACTTAGCATTAAATATTAATTCTCAATAATTTTCTTGCAGAAAAGAAAAGAAAATGGAACTCATTCAGCACATAAAACTGGACATCAAGGAAGAAAAGGGTTGATATCTAAGTTTGTGAGTAATTGTTACTTCCTTATAACAACTTAACTAGATTTCATTCTTGTATTTTTTAAGTTGTTTTACAAAAATCGTCATTGAATGTCTTCAAATAGGTGCTAACATATAAAGAAGAACCATCAAACGAATTGATTGAAATTGGGTTGAAGTCTGTAAGGGTGGCATTGAATGATCTTCGCACGGAATTGTGTGTGGAGCTCAATCAGCTGAGCAGGCGCAGGGGAGTAGGAGTGACTGCGATGCAGATTATTCATCATGGACATTAATGGTGGTATGGGAGAGGTGATGGTTAGATTCAGGTGACGTAATGCCTGTCCGCTCGGCATTATCTTTGGTTCTACGTGGAACATGTGAGGAGTTAACGGTAATTGGATCCGTCGCAGGTGTAGAATTTCGTTGGAGATTTTCGCAGTCCATATTGGTTGAGATTTGATATTCACTTGTGTCAGGCGTGTCACCCGCATCCGGGGGGAGCTAGTCTTTCTGAATGAGGATGAGATAGTTCTGTCTAAGTTCCTCTACTTTGTCTTTCTCAAGGGTGGAATGATGCAGAGCATAGTTGCTTTCCACCCCTTTGTTAGCAAGAAGGTCCACAACAGCATTGGCTTTCCTACGCACATGACCGAAAGTGATGGCTCTGTGATTGTGAAGCGGAAGTTCCAACATCTTGAGCTTGTGGGAAAGTCTCCAGCTGTTGGAAATTTCGAGGATGTCGTGCCTTGAAGGATACAGGTAGCATCCATATTTATTATTTGCGAGTCTCCTTGCACCTCCAGGGGGAAGTAATGGAATTCTATGGCTATTTGAATACCCTGTATCATTCTTTCCAGCTCAGCAAAGTTGTTGCTATCCCATATGATGTTCCCGTAGTAAATTTTGAGAGGATATCCATGAGTGTTCCTAATAACACCTCTGAAACCTGCTGTGCTTGGGTTTCCTTTAGACACCCCATCAAAATTACATTTGAAGAAGCCCATTGAGGGAGGAGACCAAGTTTCTGGAGCAGGAGATCTACCCACACTTCTGGGAGTGATATCCATGGGAGTATTGAGACTCATTTTCCAGTTGTTCCAAATGTGAAATTCAGCTTCCATGATGGGTAAGTCCTCCTTACTCCAAGCATCTAAGGCCAAAGTTTCAATGAGGTTGTTGTGAATTCTGTCCCAAAGCTGATCAGGAGTTGAGGCCTTATCCTTGAATATGCGACCATTTCATTCCTTCCAAATATTCCAAATGAGGATACCTGGATTGATTTACCATAATCTATTCAATAAGTTACTGGTGTAAGGATTGTCCTGCCAATTACTGATGGTTTGAATGATGTTGCCTCTAGCACAGTTTGACCGATAGTATAAGACAACAATTCTATCCCATAGGGAGTTTGAAGTATGACATTGGTCCAACAGGTGATCGAGGGTTTCCGAATTGATTTGACAAAGAGGACATCTGGAGGGCCTTGCAAACCCTTGCTTCAAGAGATTCTCCCACGTGAGGATGCACCATTTACTGAGTAGCCATAGGAAAGAAGCTATTTTGGGCCATAGATTGGCCTTCCATATATTTTTCCAGATGTTGTTGGCTGGTTCAGGATCTTTTTGATGGCGGATGTTGTAAGCTTCTCTCGTTGAATAAGTTCCGTTGGGCATGTGCCCCCAGCACAGGATATTAGGACATGTTTTGACCTGGATTTTTCCTTTTATGCTGAGCTCATCCCAGATTTCAGTGTGGCTTTCATTTTTCCAGTTTTCCTGCCATCTATTTGTGTGAATACATTGCCTGTAGCCTTGAGAGGTGTCTTCCGTCCAGAAGTCTTGAGCCTTCTGTCGTTGCCTACCTTGGAGCGCATCATTCCAAAGAGGTCTGTAGAAGATGGAGGAGAGGCTTGGCATATGTTGCCAGGAATCCTCCCAGAATCTGGCTTGGTTATTGTCTCGCAACTCCCAGAAGCTATGATTTTGGATTATACTTTTTTGATGGCTACCTGCTTTCCAGATTTGGGAGCCTGGCAGGTCTAAGTTATATCTAATGAGATCTTATTTTAGCCAATATTGTGCATACTTGGCCACCCATAGGTTGGCCTAGGGGGTTTTGGGATTGGAGACCCATTTCCACTAGATGTTGGCTCCCATTATGGTGTTGTTGTGTTCATGATCCTGAAGACCTAGACCTCCCTGATTTTTTGGAGTGAAAACATCCTTCCAATTGACTAAGGCCCATTTGTACCTCCCCAGAGGAACCTCCGTTACATATTGTGCATAGCTTTAAGAACCCATTTGGGAGTAGGTGGGGAGAGATTGCAAGACGAAGTGAGGACGGCTGGCAATGTTTAGGGTTCGGTGAGTCCAGTTGGAGAGTTGGGTTTCCGTTTTGTCAAGAAGAGCTCTCCAGGAGGAGTGATTGTTGGCCGAGTCAATTAATGGATCTCTTAGGTATTTGGAGGGAAGAGTGGAAATGGAGAAGCCGAGGATATGAGCAATATTGCATTGGGTTTGTGGGGGGGGGTATGGAAGAAAAAAATATGAGATTTGTCCTGGTTGATATCTGTACCGGAGGCTTTAGAGAAGGAATCAAGAACGACTTTGAGGGTACGGGCTTCCTAGATTGAGGGGTAGCCCATGATCAAGTTGTCATCCACAAATTTCTGGTGAGAGGAGGGAGGAAGATTATGGATAGGTAAACCAAGCAAAGTTCCTGTCAGGATAGAGTTTTTGATAAGGTGGCCCAAACCTTCAGCCATGATGATGAAGATGAAGGGAGAAAGAGGATCCCCTTGTCTTATTCCTCTAGAGGGGTTGAAGGTGGCAGAGGGGATGCCATTGACTAGGATGGAGTGAAAGGGAGAGGTAATGAGGCTCATAATAAATTTGATCCAGTCGTGACTGAAGCCAAAAGCTGCGAGGATATTTTTGATGTAGTCCCAACTTAGTTTGTCAAAAGCATTGGAAAGGTCAATTTTGAGAAGCATATCTGGTTTTTTGGTGGTTTTGAGGGAGTGAATGACCTCATGGGTTAAGATGATGCCATCAAGGATCTGTCTTCCTTCCACATACCCAGTTTGCTCCAGGGAGATGATGAGGGGTAGGAGCTTCTTTAGCCGGTTAGCTATGACTTTGGAGATGATTTTATAAATGACATTGCAAATAGCTATAGGTCTGTACTTACTAGGAGAGGTGGCTATATCTTATTTTGGAACCAAAGTGATGAAGGTGGCATTTAGCACTGGTAGCAGCTAGTGAGTGGACCGAAATTCCTCGAGAATGTCCCAGACTTGGTTTTGGATGATGTCCCAGAAGAAGTGGAAGAAGTTGGTGGTGAATCCATCAGGCCCTGGACCTTTCCCTACTTTCAGTTGGAAGACTACTCGTTCCACCTTTGATAAGGTGGTCGGAATGAGCAGCATCCTGTTGTGATTTTCTGTTATCAACTTGGGGATATGTTGGGTGATTTCCCTAATGGCTTCCTGCCTCTGGTGGTTGGGATCCTGGAGCATGTCCCTGAAGTGATTATGCAGATCCTCCGTAATGACCTCTTATGTTTCCAGCCTTTCCCCCATTTGGTTCTTGATGACAGTGATTTTTTTTTGCATCCTGTGTTGTATGGTGGAGCGGTGGAAGAATTTGGTGTTTCTTTCTCCTTCTTTGAGCCAGTTGATTCTGGATTTTTTTTCTCCAAAGGGCTTCTTCTTGGTTCCTTTTTTCCTACAACTGAGTTGTTAAGAGTTTCCCCTAGTGATTTATCTCATCTGTGTGTCCATTTTGGATGATGTTTGATTGTAGGGTCTTTATTTTCTCCTCCAGGAACTATAAGGAAAAGACCCTCTAGCGGAGGTTATAAAGGAGATTTTTATTGTTATAAAATCAGCCAAAATTTTCAAAAAAACATTTTCTACAATATCCGTTTATGGTTATGGAGGTTTTGGCGGAGCTTTTAACGGAAATTCAAGACAACTGAAAAAAAATGGTCGGCCAGAGGTTATTACAGATGTTTTTTTCATCGATGTGCTACTATGGCTTGAACGCACCGGTGCGTACATATATAAGGGGCCCCAGGGCGGTCAAAGGAAAATGCACTGGGCCGTTAAGGTATAAAACCGCACCGGGCGTAGTATTGGTGATACAACGCACAAGGCCGTTCTAATTGGTCTTGGGATTTGTGCGGTGCCCATAGGTTGTATCAACGCACCAGTGCACAGTATCACAGAAAGGCACTGAGATTTATAATTGGTATCGATATTTGTGCAGTGCCCATAGGTCATACAAATTCGCCGATGCTTGTAGACACATAAACACCCCAGTGCACAGTATCACACAAATGCACCGAAGTTTATAATTGGTATCGGTATTCGTGTGGTGCCCATAAATCGTACAATGGCACCAGTGCGTATAGACACATAAACGCACTGGTGCGTCATACCGCACAAACACACCACTAGTTTTAATTAGTTTTGGTGCTTTTTTGGTGCTCATAGGTTGTAGATACGCACCAACACGCTTCTTAATACAAACACACTGGTGTATAGTTACTGACACACACCGGTTTTCATTTTTTATTTTTTAGAAACATCGACCTGTGACAGTGCAATTATTGTGATTGTTTTAAATTCATTACTCATCAAAATTCGACACATCTTATAACAATATTCATATTAATTAAATTCTTATTAATGCATTTGAATGTGATGTTTGGATTAATTTGTAATATCATTTCATAATTATTATGGTTTTTTAAAATTCATTATTCATCAAAATTTGACACATATATATCTCATAACAATATTCATATGAATTAAATTTTTATTAGTGCATTTGAGAACAACAATGGAGAACACAATAGTGACAATGGAGAACATAATAAAATAAATTAAAACATATTTTATGATATATAATATATATGAATAAGATAGTCTTTATCATACAAAATGGGATAGTTATTGGTATCCCTTTGTCTTTCAATTGGGACACTATGTCCATTACATTAAACAAAATGTCTGATTTCACAGACATATTTCAAAAAATACAACACCTTGCTTTGATATCCAAACATAGTGATCATCATTCTTCGCTTGAATTGCTGTCACTACTAGAGCTACTTCCATGACATGTTATTTTCAGGAATGTTTTATTCGCGGTGTTGATTGTTTTCTTCTTCTTCACCTTCCATCTACAAACATAAAAATAAACTGAGATGAGTGTATATACATTGGTGAGAAAAATGAAAATTGCAATATTAAATAATATACATCAATGTAAATCGAAAAGAAAAATGATGTACCATAGCAACAATTGACTCATAAACTATACACATTCTTTCAAAACCATGTAGCATGCCATCTTTCAAAATTTCATCTGTTGGCGCAGTTCCATACGTTGTTTCCTGCAAGTTTTATATCTCATAACAAATCATATATTTAATATAAAAGATGTTTTTGTTCTATTAATTATAGATGGAGCTAAGTAAAACAATATCGATAGATGCTTAAAAATTCCAAAATTAATTTATGATATGCCAACATATACTCACAACCCATTCTCGCACCTATATAACCCCTAGACTTTTGTCCCTTTTCTCACTCATCTGGTCATCCTTGCATTTCGCTCTCCTCCTTCTGATCTGGATTCTCCCTGATTCCAATCAGCTGCAAAGCCTCAGTCCCAGAGTGGAGTTGCGCAGACTCCCTCTGCTTGTTACTCTTCATCCTGTGAACCTGCACCCTAGTCTTAGCAGCCTCTTCAGCCCCAGTGTCACTCCTGCCTCCCCTCCCAGGTGCACAATGGCCCCTAGGCTGTGCCAACGCACTATTCGTGGTGGTCAGAGAGGGGCCCTCCCAGTTCGTTACCATCGTAACGAGGATAAATGCCTTGAATCGATTGATGACTCCTCGTCCAACACCTTAGCAAGCCATAAATCTGATCCCGAGCAGTGAGAAGAATCCTCCAGGAAATCAGTGCAAAGAGGAAGTTGAGAGGCGAAGTACCTCCTCTTGCATCACCGTGATCTGTTCCTACACGGTGAAATACATATTTATTTATTTAATTTATTAAAACCCTAAATATATAAAAATATCCCATATATTTGTTAATATAATTTTCCTATTAAATTAAAAAGAAAAAACACTGAGTAAAACACACACACACACACATATATATAATACCACATTAAAACCCTAAATATATAAAAGTACGCAGGAAGTTGAGGAAAATACACATATTTATTTATTTAATTTATTAAAACCCTAAATATATAAAAATATCTCATATGTTTGTTAATATAATTTTCCTATTAAATTAAAAAGAAAAAACACTGAGTAAAACACACACACACACACACACACACACATAATACCACATTAAAACCCTAAATATATAAAAGTATGCACACTTTTGTTTATTTAATTTTAAACCCTAAATACACGAAAGATAAAATTTGTTCCTAACCAAAATTTTCAATCCTTCAAATATTTCATTTTAACCAATGCAAGTCTAAATATGAAATATGATATTACAATTTCAAATGTGGGTGAAAAAAGAATGAAAAATGTACCCCGGGATTGCAATTGCTAGCATATAATTCGTCCCCAAAGAAGAATTGTACTTTAAAGACTAAATGCAAACTTGGAACTTGGAAAAAAGTTGTCTGTTTTTAATGATGTATTTAAGCTTGTTGGGACAAATCGATTAAATGCAAACTATTTTGTTATTTTATTTATTCAAAAGAATAAACATTTATTTAATGAAATGTGATTAAAAAAAATGAACATTAATTATTTATGTTTTGAAATAACATTAATTATGGATTGTGGTTCCATAAAAAAACACTGATGATAAAGTATTTCAAGATTTGAGAGTAGTTGAGAAAAAATAGTAAAAAATAGTTACTTTTCCTTTGGAGATAAAGTGTGCATCCCAGTGAGGAAAGGGGGTTTTGTGACTAAAAACAAAAACAGTTTGAAATAAAGGAAGAGAGTTAAGTTCCAGAGCTGGTGGTGACCAGTGGGAAAACTCAACATTCCTGAATCCTGGAAAAGAAGAGTGTTGGACTAGTGGTCCCGAGGTCTCTTCTAGGATATCTGTTAAACAACTGTACTGCAGGTGCAAAGCACGGGGGGGGGGAGATGAGGACGTAATCGTCTATCTTATGGTAGGGAGGACATCATCAGCAAGTTCTGAAGTGAGATAAGTAGTCACAGTACAGAAGAAGTAAGAACTAGAAACGTTGTTTAGACATAATTCTGTTTAGTATGGAATAATTATTTGAATATGAAAATGATGATTTATTATAAAAGAAATTATTGTATTCCTACTTATTTATTTTATTATAAGCATTCAGGTCTACAACAGAAAATCTAAGTTTGGTAGATTGTGTATATTTATATTTATGCAAAACAAATGGGCATTTACAAGGGTAAGGATTGTAAAAGAATGAATTAGATTATTGTTTGAGTTTAAGAAAGAATAGGGTATTATGGTATCAGGAAAAATAAACCAGAGGTAAATACTGAACCTATTAATATAAAAAATGTTTGTTTAAAATCCAAAATTGAAAACCCTAGACCAAAAACAGGTTGTTTTTCTGTACTATCTTGTGATATACTCGGACACAATGAGTTACAGAAATAACTCAAGGACTTGGATGGTACAGACATCAGGCTCTCTACTTAACTAGAGCAAGGCGAATACTATTAAATCACAATAAGATAACTAAAAATAAAACAGTATCCATTCTTAAAGAAATGATAATACTCGTGACTGGAAATGAATATATACATAGGAAATACCAGAAGTAACGTAGGAAGTGAAACCCCGAGAACAACTTCCATGGTAAATGTATTTAATACAAAAATAACCTTACCATAAAAATTGAGAATTTTTTTTTTTACAAGCCAAGAAGGAAAAATAAGCATTACAGGGAGTGAAACCCCGAGAACAATTGCCATGGTAAATGTATTTAATACAGAAATAACCTTACTGTAAAAATTGAGAAAATAATTTTTTTACAGGCGAAGAAAGAAAAATAAGAATTACAGGGCAGTAGAGATTAACATAAATACAAAGATGTAACCGAATATATTACTCTCAAATAAAATTGAATAACTAGAAAATTTACGAACCAAATTCATCGAAGAGATCTTTTCATTAATAGAAAAACCAAATAAAAAGGAAATTCTCTAATTTCAAAAATATACAGGAGTTCAATTTAATAAAATCGCAGCAAATAGATATCAAGAATCCTGTTACACTGAGAAACAACCCTCTTGGGTTGGGCCGAGAATTCGACCAGCAAAATGATAGCGGATGAAATATCATTTACACAATACATCTCTAAATACATGTAAACTGTTCAACCAGGGCGTAGCCCTCGAAAATGATGAAATCTAAATCTTTAAGTAAATGACAACTAGTGCCAAGATAAACAATCAAGCTATGAAAATTCCGCAAACACCAGAGAACCGAATCTGGAAGACCTTGCTCTGGAATTAAAAACCCCAAATTGATGAATCATAGTACCTATGAGGGGAAATGACAGGGTCGGTTTATGAAGTATTAAACATTCAAATAGCAAAAGGAATTCGTAACCTTGCAAGTCGATCAATGTGCAATTACCTGCATCAAGCCAAAACCCCAATGTATTAGAAAATATGCTTTCTTTGTTCGTAGAATGAAGGATAACTAACTATGAACGTAGGAAAGCTTATGCGGAGCTATTACCTTGTCGTTAAGCCACAACAGGATCTGATTGAAACCTTGCACATGCATAACACAATGAGAAAGGTAAAACAAATGAAAAACAAATCTTAACCCACAATGACAGATAGAGTAACTGATTTATGAAATTAAAAACTGGAATTATGAGTTACAGGGCGACTTCCTAGTGGTGAAGGTAAGGAAGCTAAAGTCTGGAAGTTGGTAGCGAGGACCAGAGAAATCATGAGCCATGGAAAAAGTTTGCCACATCCATTGTGTAGATATAAAAACTCAAGTGAACCAGTAACTCGAGACTAAGCATAAAGAACTAGAGAAGAAGTAAGCTACCAAGCTCACCTATGAGAAAAGGAGAAAATAAGAACACTTGAATAAGATTAATATCGTATCACGGTCTCGAATAATAAAACACAAATTGAAAGAACTATAACATTTACCTGCTATGATGAGCCATAATATGTGTAAGCTTGAACTGTGAACTGATTGCAGGTCGACAGAACAAGAGCGACGACAAGGTTGCACAGCGGCAACGCTGGCCGAGCCAGAAGCCCAAATGGAAATTTAGTTAGGGTTGAGAGGTAATTGATACCCTAAATGGGTACCGAAAGATCTCCACCGTAGATCTCAATTTCCAGATTTGACGTTTCTAAAGTTGACAAACGTCACTATCCACCCCATATCTTTAATGCAAAGGGTATGTACAATACTTCATATCTTACCAAGCAAATCATAGCCTATGACGTTCTAATAACAATCAGATGAATCATAGTATTGTTTAAATTATTTGTAAACCCTCATACCAACCCTCCAGAGTATTAATGCTATGTGATAAGACTTAAAATAATATCTCCTAATTTAACAATGTTATATGTGAATGCATGACCATGGAACAGTTACAAAGTATGGGTGTCAAGGAACCCAAAATAAAATTTAGGACATATGTTTATAATCACAAAACGAAGGTCCACGTGGAAGGGTAGGAATTAATAACTAAGGAGTTCCATTTACATTTCCGAATAGTATCGTGTAACATTATACGTTCAGGAGTAACCCAGCCTTGGTCATATTTATTAGTATGGAATTTCATACATATGAGTAAAAGAAGTAATTTTTTTTTTGTTCTTGTATTAACTTTGTATGTTACAAGTGGTATCAGAGCGAAGTTCATATGCTGGGACACAATGGGCCACTTAAAATAATAAATCGCTGTGTGTAAATTTGTGCACAGAAAAAAAACATAGAAGTGTTGAACCCTTAGTTAAACTGAGAGGGGAGGTGAATCAGTTTAATGCATTCATGGAATTTTAAACTTTCTTTTATACTTATTTATCTTTAAAGCTTTTGGGTAATGATATGAGGCTAGTTATGAAGTCCGAGGGTTTTTTTTTGTTTTGGATGGTTGAGCATGATTATTGCTTGAGGGGAAATTTCTAAATGGAAAGAGTTTCAAAGGTGAGAAGTTGCAAGCAATTAGAACAAGATTTGGCCAAAAGATAGATATAACGCTAGTTTTAGTCCATTGGGCTATGGAGTCATAATAGGGTTTAATTGAAACAACAAGGTTCAAGAGTGGTCCATGGGGCAAGTCATCTATGTCTAAGGATCTCTTTAAAGTTGATTTTATGGAATGAAATGATACAACAAGAAGGGGAATTAAACAAATGAAGAAAAAAGAGCAGTCGAAGATCTGGTAAGTACTTTGAAACTAGCTATATTTTGACATACACTTAAGAAAGACATAAAAGTAATCTAAGATCTGGTAAGTACTTCGAAACTAGCCAACTTTTGATGCACTTTCAATAGAAAAAAATTTCAAACACAAAGGGAAACCTTAAAAGTAACGGTGGAGAAGAGAATAGAGGGCAGGGCACACCATAAACCTCCCTAGCTCTGCTTTACGTGGTAAAATTTCAAGACAAACATATAAGATAACAAAGAATGGTCTACAGATCAGGTAAGGACTTTGAACCTAGCCTACTTTCAACACACTCTTAGGGAAACTTTCAGACAGTCTTTGGGGATAAAAATAGGACAGGGCTTGCCATAACTTCCTTAGTTCATCTCTACTTAACATAAACTAAAAATAAAATTCAAGAATAACAATTAGCTAAGACAGTAGGACAAGGGAACACCATCATTCCTAACTGCTTAAACTGAATTAAATCATTCCTAAACAACACAATTTGGAAGAAAACATTAAGATAAAGCTTATTAGTCAGAAAAGGGTACTGATATACAGTAAATCCTAACTCTATGCTTGTTGTTCTTTATCATAGAAGATGGACAAAGTGAAAATAGAAATAAAATAAAGATTTACAATAAGAATAACATCACCGTTGACATAGACCAGGATCCCTTAAATCAGCTTGTATTGATGCTTCAAACCAGTTACAGCTTTAAGTCCAATGTTTCAGTTCAACAATCATCTTCACTTCTCAGCCTAACTTATCTAATCACAAGCAAAGCTTCAAGAGCCCGTGAACACTATTTACAAGTAGAAGTTTCAGGCTCAAGTATATTTCAAAGTTTAGCAACCAACATTTTCTGATCTTATACAAAAGTATTTATAGAAGGAATGAGGAGGTGGGATCTGATAAAAGATCTCCTTGGTCAATTAATACAGACTTAATGCTTCTCGGCCTTTGAGGGGCTTGATGAAGAAGCTTACAGATGTTTTGTCTGTATTAATTGTTTTACATTTAAGAATTAAGCTCAGTGGGAGCTTTGTTGACTTTAAGGCTCTGTTTCATGCTACAGTAACTCTGTTGATATTTTTTGCATTAAGTTTGTTTGGCAGAATTAACTATCCGGTTGCGCTGAGGCAAATATCTGATGTCCTGATAATAACTCAGCCTCTGTTGAATGCTTTGAGGCTACAGGTGTCTTTGTGGTAGCTGGAAGGAATCAATTTGCCTCTGATGTGGCAGTGGAGGCTCTTTCTGACTGATAAATCTTTTGATTTGCTTTAACTGTGTTTAATCCAATGGATTAGGCTTTTGATAATCGATCTTAGCCGTAATCCATTAAACTATGGAATTCATCCCCAATCTTCAGTTCTGCTGTGGTAGGTCTTCAACACTGATACTCTTTTGTTATGATTTAATTCACTATGTCTTGTTGATGTGTAGGTTCTGCAAAGGGTCCTTATGGCATCAATGCCCATGAAGCATTGACGAAATGTGAAGTTTGAATCGTGAGGATGGCTTCTCTTTTGTGAACAAAGGCGCGGGGATTGTCATCCTCGACCTTTGGTTTTCATTTGATATAATGGAAAAACGATAAAAACCTGCAAAATACAAAAAATATTATAAAATCCTGCGTTATTTTGGTGAAACTGCTTCAGAGGTTGTGGGGAGGAGCGTGGCCATTGGATGGCAGTGTCCAACGGTGGAGATCTGCGTGCAAAGGTCAAAGGGAAGTGGTTCGATGAATTAGCGGTGGAAAATTATATCGGATACGTTGATCTATGGTTTGACCAAGAAAATCAACGGTCGAGATTGGTTTTGAATTAACAGTGTGAAGGAGTCAAATTGTTTGGAAAATAGAAGAGAATACGAAGAAATGGGGTCAAAACCTTTGTTTCGCAGGAAATATGGTTAAAAATAGAGTTGGAGGTTCAGGATGATCGTGGGCCGTCGGATGAGATTGGCCCATGAGATCAATGGTGGATATTGCACGTTTGAAAACCTTTGGTAGAGGCAGAGGGCAATAGTGCAAGGCCTGATTAGATCTGGGCTGTTGATCTGCAAAGATTAACGGCGGGGAGCATGCGTGATAACACATAATGGAAAATGAGGAAAGTGGTTTCGGGAGGGCAAAACAATTTTTTTCGCGTGAGAAAAAGGCGGGTAGGTGGTATTGCCTTTTGAACGCGATATGCATTAAAAGGCGACGTGTCTTTTGAAAACAACCTATATCGTGTTATTTTTGAAAATTAATGAAAATTAACCTACTGCTTTGAAAGTTACGAAAATGCGCGAACCATTAGATGCGGGGTCTTAGATCGACGGTGAAGCGAGCGCAATCTTGGAAGATGCGCGGAGGAAGTGGGAAGGGCGGTTTTATTATAGGCCTTAGATCAAGGATGGATAGCTAGGATTAAAACTAAGGAAGGCGGGGATCCACCGGGGAGCGGGCTTCATTGGGATTAATAAGAATCGTTGGATGTAGCCGTTAGATGTATAGGATCAACGGTCAAGATTTGCTCTGGGGTTTGATCAAAATAATATACAGGTGGAGAAAGGTCGAAGAAGAACCGTTGATCTACAGAGATTCAATGGTTGGGATTTTACCAAAAACATTATGAGTGGGGCTGTATGTTTTTAACCAAAGTCAGGAGATGCGATCTGGATCGTCTGATCTAGACACGTGGACGGCCCAAATGCAATCGGGGCTCGGCGATCGGCAAGGCAAAAACTCGAATGGTGCCAATGTGATTAACTGTGGGCTGTCGATCTGCATATCAGATCGACGACGGATGATGGATTGGGGAAACGCCAATCAGGGGTGGCATAGAGTATAACACACCCAATGAAAAATGCTGATGCGATTTTGCGCAGTCTGTTTATTGGTCTGGGATCAATGGTGGATATTGTTTGAAATCATGCACCGGCGGAAACACATTAATACATATGAAAACCTGAAATTTCATGAAATACAAAGGTTTTGGCTGTCGGGCGGGTTATCTATATGAGGCTGGCTTGGTGCCCGTTTGCGGGGCCTTTGGTTTATATGGAGTGCGATAGGCCTAGGGCTTATGTATACAAGGGCCAATCGCATCGGAAGGTTGGGCTTTTCAATCTAACCATTTTGATTTTCTCCGATGCGATTAGCACTTCAAGATTTTAACTCTCGGTCCTGGGCGGAAGTTTATATGGAGAGAAGCGGAGAGCGGGGTTTATTCAATGGGGCTCAATCGCATCAGACCTTTGATGCAGGGCTTTTCAATCTACCCATTTACATTAAAAACATTACTCCTACGAGTTTAGACCAAAACTTAGGAAAAAGTGGGTTTTAGAATTAACAAAGGGAAATATGCATCAGAAATGGGTTTTAAACAATGCTTAGCGCTGAATGCGGGCTATGAGGTTATATGAAGTGGTTAATGGGATCGAGGGTCATGTGATAAGGGGCCAATCGCAATCAGAGGCTTCACCATAAGAAATGGACTTGCGCGCCCCGATTTCTCCGATGTGATAAGTGCCAAATGGGCTTAGCGCTTGGTTCCAGCACCAAGGCATATGTGGGGAAGTGGTTCAGACTTAGGCCAAGGGGGCTTAAGCCTGCAATAAAAAAATGTATTTTTCATGAAAATTTCAATGTTTTTTGATGGATTTGGGGTTTTCAGCAAAGTTTAAAAGTGAGTTTTAAACTTTGTAAAGAGAATCTTATAAAGGGGAAATGGAGAAAAATGGAAAATAGAGGAATTTCGTGGGGAATCAAAGGGGTAAAAATGAAGGTTAGTTTTGAAGTGGAGGGAGGGGAAAAATGGATTTTGTAGCAATATTTCCTCTATGAAATCAACAGAATTTCAGAGTTTAAAATGGAAACAGCGGTGAAGATTTGAACAAAGGGCAAGATCTCTTCATGAGTCTTCAAGAGATAACATTTTTAGCAATAAAACTTGTTTCTTGAAGGCTCCAAAAATGATTTAGCCACCATTTGGTATGACAACTTTTATAGGTGGCTAACAATGGCTCCACTTGGAGATGGTGCCTTCTTGAAGGCATCAAGAACTTCAGACTTGCATTCTCTGCGAGGCTGATCAGTTCCTTATCCATTGGGCTACCTTTCTTTACTTGGATATTCTACTTTTTCTCTGGAAAATGTTAGCAGCCATGGAAAACAATGGATCTTCATCAATACAAGCTTTCTACCTACCAAATCCTACTGATCTAACATTTTTTTTTTTTCATTTAGAGTGCACTTGGATTGGCAAACTCTTTTTACAACATTTTATTCTTTTGAAAGCATAAAACTAATCTAATTCTACTCCGTATTTCCCCATGAACTTAGATTAAACAGTTGAGTTCATATATTTCTCTACCTAATCTACTAATCTGTTAGGATTAAACAGTCTAACAGATTTTTATTCTCTTATTTCTAAAACAGAAATTTAAAAGCATACAAGTTAAGATTGAATAGTCTAACTTGATGCTGATCTATGGCATAAAAAACAAGATGCACATAGACATTATTTTGCAGAAAATTAAATAAAAAATGGAAGGCTTAAGATCTAAAATTTCAAAGCACTTCCTTCATCTTTTTCCAGCTCTGTTTTTACTACTGTGTGAGCTGTTTTTCTTTATAATTTGGTTCAGATTTTGAGCTGATTAGAACCAGTTATCACTCTGTTTTGACCCAGAAATTAAAACATATTTGAGTCACTCTTCTTTTGGATACTTAGGTTCAGATTTTGAGCATGTTTGAACCTTTAATTTCTAGCCTAATCTACCTACGGATAAGCCAAGATTAAATTGTTTGGCAAATCGAATTCACTAACCTATCAACAGTCAATTTAAAACTAATTAGTCAAGATTAGGTTGTATGACTAACTAGAAGTGTGTTCTTCAGGAGTGGCATTTAAGCTTGCACACTTTCATATTTGTTTCTCTTTTTGTTGGTATGGAGTTGTACCTTTATTGTTTTTACAATCTACCCTCTTTTCTTTCTTTTGTTGTTTTTGCATTTTTGTTTTTTCTGACTTTGAATGCAATGATGGATGAAATATTTATAATGAGAAAAAAGATAAAAAGGCTTCAAAACATGACATGGTTCAAGAGAAGTAATGTTTGAGCATCCTGCCATTGACAGGACCCCCAAACACTTCTGCTCCATTCAACTCTTGTAATAAAAAGGCATTATTACCAGCAGCTAAATGAATGGAGTAAGGGCCAAGCCATAAGTTGTCAAATTTTCCATGCTTGCCCTTGTCTTCTCTCCTTGAATCCCACTTTAAGACTTTTTCCCCAACATTGAAATTGCTGGCTTTTGTTCTTTTGTCAAAAATATTTTTGAAGTTTTCTTTAGATTGAACCTCTTGAATCAACTTCATAACTGGTACACCAAGGCTGGTAGGAAAAATTGCATCTGTAACATACACAAGATGGTAAGGTGACATGCCAATAGATTTTTTCAATGTCAGTCTGTCAGCCCATAGTGCATGAACAAGCTTTGTGTGCCAAGACTTCTTGTTGTCTTCCAACAACTTCTTGATGATGTTCACCAAAGTTTTTTTTGAGGATTCTGCAAGTCCATTACCTTGAGGGTAATAGGTCGTGGAATGCCCCAATGTTATCTGATACTTGTGACAGAATTCAACCATCTTCTTTGAACCAAATGCTGCTGCATTATCAGTGATAACCTTGGTAGGATAACCAAATCTAGAGAGAATATTAGTCCCCATGAATTCTATAATGATAGAATCATTGGCTTGCCTACAAGGGATGGCTTCTATCCATTTAGTGAAGTAGTCTATGGCAGTGAGAACACATCTATGCTGGGCAGAGGATGGTGGATGGATTTCTCCTATGAAGTCAAGTCCCCACTGTTGAAATGGAGCTTCAATAGTGATTGGATGCAGAGGTAAGGGTAGAAACTTCCTTTTGCCTTCAAAAAGTTGGAATTTATGACAAGCAATGATCATCTTATGTACATCAAGAAAAAGAGTGGGCTAATAGTAACCAGCCCTTAGGATTTTGTTGGATGTTGTCTTCCAGTATAAGTGGCCCCCACACTCTCCTTCATGGAACTCATGCTTAACCTTCTCTACATCATACTTAGGCAAACATTTAAGCAATATACCACTTGCATTTTTCCAATAAAGACATTTATCTATGATGCAATAGTTTACAGCTTTTAACTTTAAAAAATTTGCCTTTGTTTTTGTCAAACGAGGAGGTGTATTCAAATTAAGAAAAACATAAATAATATCAGCATACCAAGAGGAATTCATAAAATGATCTTCAACAATGGGAGTTGAGAATTATTCTTGGTCATCTAAAGCATTAATCATATTAATATTAAGAACTTCAAAATTGGATTCAGCCATTAATCTAGCTAGACCTTGGCCTTTGATGAGTTTAGTGGGCTTTGTCTCTAAATCATATTCAAGAATAACAACAATCCACTTACCTCTCTTACCATCTGGGTCCTGTGTTAGAATGTCTTTCACAACTGAATTTGGGACAAAGGAAATGATGTGTGAGTGTAAGATGTATACTCTGAAGTCCTTTAAAGCCTTAACCAAAGCAAAAGCTTGCTTTTCCATAATGTTATACTTCAAAGGGGCATCCCTCAAAGCCTTGCTAAAGAATGCAATAGACTACTCTTGTCCTTGTGGATTTTTCCATAAAAGGACAACAACTATTATATGTTCTGATGCAAATGAAAAAATATAAAAATATTTTGAAAAATTAGGACTAATTAGAACTGGTGTTTTGGTTAATGCATGTTTTACCAGCTCAAAGGACTTCTTTGCTTCCAAGGTCCATTTCACCCCTTGCTCCTTCAACATGTTTGTTATATTCCTAAGGAGCTCAGCCAAGTTGGGTATGAACCTTCTCAAAAAGTTAATCTTTCCAATGAATGATTGTAACTCCTTGATGTTTCGAGGATGAGAGATTTGCAATATGGCCTCAATCCTTTTTGGGTCTATCTTTATACCCTCCTCAGAAATAATGTGCCTAAGAAGTTTGCCTTCTTGGAGACCGAATAGTGTTTTCTTAGGGTTTAAAGATATCCCAAACTTTCTGCATTTCTCGAAAACGTTTCTTAAATGTTCTAAGTTCTCTTCATCCGTCTTTGAAAAAATAGTAAAATCATCAAGGTATATAATGATGAAGTAGCCTAGTTCTTCTAAGAATGCTATGTCCATGGCTCTCCGAAAATTTGCACCAACATTCATTAGACCAAAGGGTATTTTCACATACATGAAAGTGCCCCAAGGTGTAGTAAAAGTTGTCTTTAATTTATCATCAGGGTGGACTAAGATCTGATTGTACCCTAAATAGCCATCAAGCAAATAAATTCTTCTAGACCCTACCACCCTTTGTAAAATATGATCCATCTTAGGTAAAGGGTAGTTGTCTTTCAATGAAGCTTTGTTTAAGTCTCTAAAGTCTATACAAAGCCTGAGCTCTCCTGTTTTCTTCCTAACTAACACCAGATTAGATACCCACTCAGAATATCTAATAGGGACAATAACACCAGCTTCGTACATTTTCTTGATTTCCTTCTCAACCAATGGCAGTTGTACAAGGTTTATTCTACGCAGTTTCTGTTTGAATGGCTTTTGGTTTTCTTTGAGATGGATTTTGTGCTTTATTATTTTAGTGTCGTAGGATTTAAGATCTTCGTAACTCCATGCAAAAACATCAGAAAATTCTTTAAACAACTCTATGTATTTGAGTTTAATGTGAGCTGGTAAAGTCTTATACAGTTTAATCATCATAGGTTTAAGTTCATTGCCTATATTGCACACTTCCACTTCAGTCTCTATAGGCTCCAGTTTTGGCTTCTTGGCCACATCGTTAAAATCAAACAAATCTTCTAAAGGGGCCAGACCCTTTGGCAAACTTTCATCATTAGACTACAGAGTTTCTAACTCTTCTGTTTCTGACTCTGCACTCATCTCTGTTTTTTTCTTAAGTTTGCTAGACAATAGATTTATATTAGCAAGATCAAGAGACGGTTCTTCTTCACCAAGAAAATTTTCTTCACTATTGCAGTCAGTTTCATAATCTAAATCTGAACTATGTAGTTCGAATTCATTTCTGAATTGCATGAAGTCTTCTATTTGTTTGTCTCCGTCAAACACTTGCCAATATTTTTCGTTATCAGGAACATCTGGTCTGAATTTAATCTGAGTTGTACATTCTTTGGTTTCATATGGCGTTAAGCATGTTCTAGTTGCAAAGGCTAAACTGTGGGCCGCGATATTTATTTTTCTTGGGACAAAAATTAATTGGGATTCCTCAAAAGTTTTCAAAAGATCCATGACATCGTTCTAGTAGGCCCTAAGTCTGGGATGATTAGTGTTATACTCCCCGTTGACTTGCCTAATGATTAATTTTGAATCCCCATAAACTTTAATTCTCTTGGCTCCTAATTTCTTCAACAGATGCAAGCCTAAAAGGAGGGATTCATATTCTGCTATGTTATTTGAACACTGGAAGTTTAATCTATAGGAAATGATTTCTGTGTGGTTGTTATCAGTGTTGCGAATCCAGACACCTGCACCAGTGTTAGTTCTAGTGCATGATCCATAAAATTACATACTCCATAGAGGACTAGTTTCAGGTTCCTTCGTTTGATTACTGTCCTCTTCAACTGCTGTGCTTTCTGATTGTTCTTGAGTATCGACACTTGGTTGAATTTTTTTTAATTCCTCTAATTTTCCACTGCTTTGAGGTTTAATTTCTTGACTATCAAGGTTAAAAAGCAATGGATGCATGATTTTTAGTTCAAGACCTGTGTTTGGTTTGCTAAAATTTAAAGGTTCAGTAAACTGTTTTGACAGTTCTGTGTTGTTTACTTCTTCCTCTCTAACTTGTTCACTAAATGTTTCATCGTTAAACAAGATAAAAGAATCGAGGCCTGTATTTATAGAATACAGAGGAGAGTTTTGTGGTCTGTCTTGACTAGTCACCATGTACTGCATATGGGACTCCCTGTAAAGTTTTCTTGTCTGATTGAAAACAAGGATGGTTGCATAGGTAATGTCCATCTGCACAGTGCCTTGTAACTTATCCCCCCAAGATCTAGATAACAACATTCCATATTTTGGGGGCACATCAGCCACAAAAATATCCATGACTAAGCATTTGGCTAGAATCTGTGCTAACTTAACGCAGAGGTCTTTGATTAATAGTAAAAATTTTACTCTTCTTGAGTCGAAGGAGTAAAGGTCTTTATAAGGTCTGGTGATTTCTAGACCCAGGCTCTCCATCACCGCTTTGGGCATTGAATTATGAGAAGCCCCTGAGTCGTGCATAGCGTTGTGCAAAATCTTGTCATGAACGTTTAAACTTACATAAAAGGGAGGAACAAGTCCCTCTTGATACCTACCTTCAATCTTTGGACCAAAAATAAGCTCTGGTTGGTCATCATTAAGATTAATTGTGTTATTATTCTCTTCTATATTTAACGCCTTCAAAATTTGGGTCCTATATAAATTTTGGGTAGCTAGCTCAGAGAGGGGAACAGAGATTTTAATTTTTAAAATTTCCTGCTCCAAGCTGAAAGGAATTTGATTCTTTGAAGTGCTTGTCTCAGCCTTATTAACTGCCACTCTGTCAAAAAAATCCGTTTGCTGATTTGGTTTATTTACATTTGACAAAATGGTTTTAACAGGAGTACTAGCTGAAGTGTTAGTACTCCTAAGGTCTGCACTCTGTTTTGAACTGTTTTGAGTGCCTTTCTCTTTACCTTTATCAAAATTTCCAGCCACTGTTTTGTCCTTGTGTTTAACAATTTTTGGTTTGTTAGCAGTGCTGTTTTGTGAAGATTTGTTAGAGGTTTTGTTGTTGGGAGTTTGTTGACTGGTTTTAATTCTAAGGTCATATTACCTTTGAGATTCTATGATGACATTCTCCATGTCTTGATAATAAATTTCATCATTATCTCTTTTTTCATCATAAGGTTTATACATACCTTTCTTTCTATCATAATGAACCTCATAGTCATCATTATCTACTCCCAACATATTAATCTCATCATCCTCTGTTTTCTCACCTGTTTCCTCAACCTCACTTACATAGTTCTGATGAAAGGGAGGATTGATTTTTTGATCATCTTCCCTTGGCCTATTTTGGGGTTGAGTTCTTCTAAAATACTGATTTTGGTTTTGGTTTCTGTTTTGAGGAGCAGTTTGGTTTTGACTTGCTTGTGCTCTCTCAAAGATGCTCATTCTCTTCATCATCTCCTCCATCATTCTTTCCATTTTTGAGTTGGAAGTATAAGGTGTGGATTCCTCTCTGAAGGACACTCTCTTCTCATTCTTCATCCTTGCTCTTTTCTCCATCAAGTTAACTTCCACAGAAAGAGCCCCTTTTTGCATATCTTCAAGAGTTGTAGGATCTCTCTCTCTCTCAGCTGATAAGCCATTTCAGTACCCTTCAGGAACTTGTTTAGAGCTAAGCCTTGTGGAGGTTTTAGATCTGGGGGAAGTGCATTATACACACTGTGAAATCTAGTGCAGTAAGCTTGTACAATTTCCCCAGTGTTTCTGTGGATATTTTTGTAATCAACAAGGATTTGGAGAGGATTCTTCCTTACTTCCCATTTGTTTAAGAATGTCTGATGGAAGGCTTGGAGATAATTGATACTATGGGGGGCTAATATTTTAAACCATTTTATTACTTCTCCCCATAGACTTTGAGCAAATAGTCTTAGTTTGACAGACTCAACATCAATTTCATTTCTGTCAAAGTAGTCATTCATCTTATCCACATGTTGTGATGCAGTAGTAGCATTACTAGCATCATACAATGGTATTTTGGACTGATAGTCCTGTGGAAGATTGACTAATGGTACAGGAAGGACTAAGGGAGCATACCATGCTGCCATGATATGTGGTGGAGGTGGATTAACAAAAGGAAAAGTGGGCTGAAGTGCAGTGGTTTGAACAGTGGATGTAGGGTGAATAGATGTGGATGGACCAGGAATAGATTGCTGAGCTGATCTTGGATGATAGACACCTAAATTTTGAAGGAAGTGTAAATCAAGTGGTGTTGTTTCTCTATTACTAGGATGTTCACTTGTTTCCAGGGATGAAAGTGACTCAGAATCTAGCTGAATTATATCATCAAGTGACCTAGTTCTAAATGGATTTACTAAGTCAACTTGTGATTGTTGTAGAGCTGAAAGATTTTCAGGAACTAAATTATCTCTCAAGGGTGATTTGAAAATAGTTGATAATTCTATCTTAGGAGACTTCCTAAGAATAATTTCAGGGTTATCAACTATCTCAGGTGGATTAGGGTCAGGATGGGCTCTAGTATGAATCTTTCTAAGAGCCACTATGATGTGTTTTTTCAGACCCAACTAAACAAGAAACACATTAAATGGATATGAAAATATTTGAGAGGTTAACTGATCTGTTTTATACAAATTTTATTCCTACAGTCCTCTAACTGAGTTTAAATGATGTTACAATGATAAGGGTTCTTCCCAGTGGAATCTTAAGGTCTGTTAAGGATTGTGGAGTTTCCAAGTGGAATTTTTTAGCTCTGTTAGAGGTAAAAAGTTTTATGGTCCACCACCATGTTTATTGAATACCAATCTGAAATATTTTTGGGTTTTCTGAGTTATTTTTCAGTCCTATTGGTTGCTAAGAGTGTCCTAAACCTGTTTCAAAACTTAGCTACGGTTATGAGACAAAGACAGTCTACTCTTATGGCTAATCTAGCTGATCCTTCAAGGTTAGATAAGTTCTTATGAGAATCCTAGGGTTTGCCTAGTTTGTCACAGATTCAAACAATTTTTACCATGATTACCATCGGTGTGGTAGTGCTTGCAAGGGCTGCTTTTTACTCACAAGGTTTTACGAAGTGTTTAAGGTAACCTAAGATGAAAATTTGCCTCAAGTCCCCAGTGGAGTCGCCAGAAGATGTTAGCTCCCTATAATTAGCAATATTGGCAAATTCCAACTGTAGGGAGAACACTTATTTCAACCACTTTGGGATTCTAAGATCTATCCCTCCTGAATCCGGAGAGGGATCTCTCCAGCAAGTGCAAAGATGGATTTATCTTTAAAGCTTTTGGGTAATGATATTAGGCTAGTTATGAAGTCCGAGGGTTTTTGTTTGTTTTGGATGGTTGAGCATGATTATTGCTTGAGGGGAAAGTTCTAAATGGAAAGAGTTTCAAAGGTGAGAAGTTGCAAGCAATCAGAACAAGTTTTGGCCAAAAGATAGATATAACGCTGGTTTTAGTCCATTGGGCTATGGAGTCATAATAGGGTTTAATTGAAACAACAAGGTTCAAGAGTGGTCCATGGGGCAATTCATCTATGTCTAAGGATCTCTTTAAAGTTGATTTTATGGAATGAAATGATACAATAAGAAGGGGAATTAAATAAATGAAGAACAAAGAGCAGTCTAAGATCTGGTAAGTACTTTGAAACTAGCCAGCTTTTGACATACACTTAAGAAAGACATAAAAGTAATCTAAGATCTAGTAAGTACTTCGAAACTAGCCAGCTTTTGATGCACTTTCAATAGAAAAAAATTTCAAACACAAGGGGAAACCTTAAAAGTAATGGTTGGAGAAGAAACTAGAGGGTAGGGCTCACCATAAACCTCCCTAGCTCTG
Source organism: Pinus albicaulis (assembly GCA_034641835.2). NCBI lineage: Eukaryota > Viridiplantae > Streptophyta > Pinopsida > Pinales > Pinaceae > Pinus > Pinus albicaulis. The sequence goes on along the minus strand of CM076569.1, from coordinate 565,635,282 downwards.
CTTTACTTAGTAAAATTTCAAGACAAACATATAAGATAACAAAGAATGGTCTAAATATTAGGTAAGGACTTTGAACCTAGCTTGCTTTCAACACATTCTTAGGGAAACTTTCAGACAGTCTTTGGGGATGAAACTAGGACAGGGCTTGCCATAAATTCCTTAGTTCATCTCTACTTAACATAAACTAAAAATAACATTCAATAATAACAATTAGCTAAGCCAATAGGACGAGGGAATACCAGCATTCCTAACTGCTTAAACCGAATTAAATCATTCCTAAACAACACAATTTGGAAGAAAACATTAAGATAAAGCTTATCAGTCAGAGAAGGGTACTGATATACAGTAAATCCTAACTCTATGCTTGCTTTTCTTTATCAGAGAAAATGGACAAAGTGAAAACAAAAATAAAATAACGATTTACAATAAGAATAACATCACCGTTGACATAGACCAGGATCCCATAAATCAACTTGTATTGATGCTTCAAACCAGTTATAGCTTTAAGTCTAATGTTTCAGTTCAGCAATCATCCTCACTTCTTAGCCTAACTTATCTAATCACAAGCACACCTTCAAGAGCTTGTGAACACTATTTACAAGTAGAAGTTTCAGGCTCAAGTATATTTCAAAGTTCAACAACCAACATTTTCTCATCTTCTACAAAAGTATTTATAGAAGGAATGAGGAGGTGGGATCTGATAAAAGATCTCCTGGGTCAATTAATACAGAATTAATGCTTCTTGGCCTTTGAGGGGCTCGATGAAGAATCTTACAGATGTTTTGTCTGTATTAATTGTTTTACATTTAAGAATTAAGCTCGGTGGGAGCTTTGTTGACTTTAAGGCTCTGTTTCATGCTACAGTAAATCTGCTGATATTTTTTGCATTAAGTTTGTTTGGCAGAATTAACTATCTGTCTACGCTGAGGCAAATATCTGATGTCCTGATAATAACTCGACCTCTATTGAATGTTTTGAGGCTACAGGTGTCTTTGTGGTAGCTGGAAGGAATCAATTTGCCTCTGATGTGGCGGTGGAGGCTCTTTCTGACTGATAAATCTTTTGATTTTCTTTAACTGTGTTTAATCCAATGGATCAGGCTTTTGATAATCGATCATAGCCGTAATCCATTAAACTATGGAATTCATCCTCAATCTTCAGTTCTGTTGTGGTAGGTCTTCAACACTGATACTCTTTTGTTTTTATTTAATTCACTGTGTCTTGTTGATGTGCAGGTTCTGCAAAGGGTCCGTATGGAATCAATGCCCATGAAGCATTGATGAAACGTGAAGTTTGAACCCTAAGGATGGCTTCTCTTTTGTGAACAAAGGCGTGGGGATCGTCATCCTCGGCCTTTGGTTTTCCTTTGATATAATGGAAAAACCATTAAAGCCTACAAAATACAAAAAATATTATAAAATCCTGCGTTATTTTGGTGAAACTTCTTTAGAGGTTGTGGGGAGGAGCGTGGCTGTTGGATGGCAGCATCCAACAGTGGAGATCTGCGTGCAAAGGTCAAAGGGAAGAAATTCGATGAATGAGCAGTGGAAAATTATATCAGAGACGTTGATCTATGGTTTGACCAAGAAAATCAACGGTCGGGATTGGTTGTGAATTAACAGTGTGAATGAGTCAGATTTTTTGGAAAATAGAAGAGAATGCGAAGAAATGGGGTCAAAACCTTTGTTTCACAGGAAATATGGTTAAAAATAGAGTTGGAGGTTTGGGATGATCGTGGGCCATCAGACGAGATCGGCCCATGAGATCAACGGTGGAGATTGCATGTTTGAAAACCTTTGGTAGAGGCGGAGGGCGATAGTGCAAGGCCTAATTAGATCTGGGCCATTGATCTGCAAAGATCAATGACGGGGAGCATGCGTGATAACACACAATGGAAAATGAGGAAAGTGGTTTCGGGAGGGAAAAACAGTTGTTTTTGCGTGAGAAAAAGGCAGGTAGGTGGTATCGCCTTTTTGAACGCGATATGTGTTAAGAGGTGACACGTGTCTTTTGAAAACAACCTATATCGCGTGATTTTTGAAAATTAACCTCCGCGCTAAAAGTTACGCGAAAATGCACTTGAACCATTAGATCTGGGGTCTTAGATCTGACGGTGAAGAGCGAGTGCGATCTTGGAAAGATGCACGGGCAGAAGTGGGAAGGGAAATTTTATTATGGACCGTCCGATCAAGGATTGGACGGCTAGGATTAAAACTGAGGAAGGCAAGACCCATAGGAGGCAGTCCTGTCAAGATTAATAAGAACCGTTAGATGTACAGGATCAAAAGTCAGGATTTGCTCTGGGGTTTGATCAAAATAATATACAGGTGGAGAAAGGTCGAAGAAGAACCGTTGATCTGCAGAGATTCAACAGCCAGGATTTTACCAAAAACATTATGAGAGGGGCTGCATGTTTTTAACCAAAGTTGGGAGATGTGATCTGGACACGTGGAAGGCCCAGATGCAGTCAGGGCTTGGTGATCGACGGGGCAAAAACTCGAATGGTGCCGATGCGATTAACTGTGGTCCATCGATTTGCAGATCAGCTCGACGGCTGAGGATGGATTGGGGAAACACCAATCGGGGGTGGCATAGAATATAACGTGCCCAATGAAAAATGCCAATGCGATTTTGCACAGTCCATTGATTGGTCCGAGATCAACGGTTGATATTGTTTTAAATCATGCACCGGCGGAAACCCTTTAATACATATGAAAACTCGAAATTTGATGAAATACAAAGGTTTTGGCTGTCGGGCAGGTTAAATATATGAGGCTGGCTTGGCGCCTGTCTGTGGGGCCTTTGGTTTATATGGAGTGCGATAGGCCCAGGGCTTATGTATACAAGGGCCAATCACATCGGAAGGTCGGGCTTTTCAATCTAACCATTTTGATTTTCTCCGATGCGATTAGCGCTTCGGGATTTTAACTCTCGGTCCCGGGCGTAAGTTTATATGGAGAGAAGCGGAGAGCGGGGTTTATTCAATGGGGCTCAATCACATCGGAACTTTGATGCGGGGCTTTTCAATCTACCCATTTACATTAAAAACATTACTCTGGCGGGTTTAGACCTAAACTTAGGAAAAAGTGGGTTTTAGAATTAATAAAGGGAAATATGCATCAGAAATGGGTTTTAAACAATGCTTAGCGCCGAATGCGGGCTATGAGGTTATATGAAGCGGTTACTGTGATCGAGGGTTATGTGATAAGGGGTCAATCACAATCGGAGGCTTCACCATAAGAAATGGACTTGCGCGCCCTGATTTCTCCGATGTGATAAGCGCCAAATGGGCTTAGCGCTTGGTTCCAACAGCAAGGCATATGTGGGGAAGTGGTTTGGACTTAGCCCAAGGGGGCTTAAGCCTGCAATACAAAAAATATATTTTTTATGAAATTTTCAATGTTTTTTGATGGATTTGGGGGTTTCAGCAAAGTTTAAAAGTGAGTTTTAAACTCTGTAAAGAGAATCTTATAAAGGGGAAATGGAGAAAAATGGAAAATAGAGTAATTTCGTGGGGAATCAAAGGGGTAAAAATGAAGGTTAGTTTTTAAGTGGAGGGAGGGGAAAAATGGATTTTGCAGCAGTCTTTCCTCAAAGAAATCATCAGAATTTCAGAGTTTAAAATGGAAACAGCAGTGAAGATTTGAACAAAGGGCAAGATGTCTTCATGAGTCTTCAAGAGATAACATTTTTAGCAATAAAACTTGTTTCTTGAAGGCTACAAAAATGATTTAGCCACCATTTGGTATGACAAATTTTATAGGTGGCTAACACCTTCTTCACTGTTGTCCTCCATCCTTCATATATGCCTTATATAATCTCTGGATCTACACAACTTCTCTATCTGCTCTTTCTTCCTCTTATTCTTCCACTCTCTAACCTCTCTATGCATATGACAGTAACATCATTTATAGAGATCACCTCATAACTTTTTGCATTACATATGGGAATATGAAATGAACATGTATGACTCTTTGCCTTCCACCTTCTCATTTTCTTGCTCAGCACATTCAGAATAATATAATAGTATGTACACATTTTAGTATTACAGTGGATTTTTTATTTTCCTACAGAGACTTGCCTTTGCATCACAAACAATATAAAAATAAATAATACATTTTCAGTTACAATCAATTATTTACTCAACCCATCAGTTTCTTCGCTTTGTTGTGCGTTTTTCCTCTTCTGCTTGCTGTCCCTTTGTATTTTATGTTTCTGCAGTGGCATTTCCAACTGTGCTGCTGCATTAATTGACCCATGCCTTTATGCTTTACACCGCCTCTGCTTATTGCATATCTTACCTGCAACATTCTATGCTCTTCTATGCTCCTATGCTCTGTGTTGGGTTACTTACCCGAGTCTCCTTCTGCCCACGTTCAGTCTCTGTTATCCAACTGCCGCAACCACATAACACCTCTGCACGAGTGTCAGATCATTTGCCCAGATTTTTCTCTCTTGCATTTAGCCTTTCCTTTTTGACTCACAACCGCATCTACATGACACTATTCTGCACGGGATTGGGTCCTTTTACTTACCCAAGCCTTTTCTTGATGTGTTCAACCTTTCCTTTGTTACCCGAGTCGTCCTTTGCTTCCAAATTTTTCTTCATAAAATCACATAGCCCAGGACTTGAAATACATCAGATCTTAACTTCGAACTTTATCGCATCCGGTCTCATATCGCATTTCAGCGTATCAAATGTTTTACGTTATAATTCCCTTTTCCACTTTCGATGCAATTTAACACTAGAAAGGCTCGGCATACATGCTTAACTTTGGTTGAAGGGTCCCACAATGCGGTGACCAATCACAACGCATCGCATTTCACTTGCCCGCAAGTTTCCCACTCTACCGTTGGTAATAAACCTTAAACCTTGTGATCTGTGATCTGCGCTCGTGCGCAGCGCTGCCACGTGGATTCCCTTCATTGCACTGCATCGCATAAACCTTTCCGCATCGCAACCAACATAAAATTCCTTGTGATATCTTTGAAGTTACCTCCTATTTCTTGCGGTATGCGATGTTGCGTAGGGTCGACACGTGTCCCTCCATTTCGCATTGCAGAATATTTAACTTAACTTGCGGTTGCCTTATTGCTATCCTTTAAGTGCTGCTAAGTGCAGTATGCAGTTCGCCATCTGCTATTGATCTGCCACCAGATTGAATGGTCCTCATCTGATCACACTTCGTACTTTATAATATTTACTTTGTGGTTATACTCTATTTCTTTTGATGTGTGATATTGTGTTGTGCTGCTGCGTGTCCCTTATTCACTTCACATCGCAACTGATTTAACTTACCTTGTGACGCCTTAACACTTACCCGCTATACTTTGCAATTTGTGCTTTTGATTTCTGCCAATGCGATCATCACCGTTGATCTGCCCATATCTACGATCCTTGTTGCTGCTTGCAATTCGATTGTATTTCTGCCCCGCATTTCTTACGATGAATCATATCCATCCATTTCTTGCCTTTGTTTTTGCGATCTAATCCCGACTGTCTGCTTGCCTTCGCATGACTCTTCTTCGCCTCTTCTGCCTGCTTTGATCTCAGCCGTCCATCTCTTTCCTTTTCTGTTGCGATCTAATCATGACCATCCATTCACTTCCATTGGAATTCTTCAAAGAATTATCTGCCTTAGTCGATTTTTCGTTTGTTTACACTGTCCCGCTCTGTGACTCCAGCTCTTGCTTCTCTAGCCTCTACCTCTTGGCTCTCGCCGCTCTTGCCTCTTCTTCTTGTCTGTTGCCTTTTCCTTCTTATGCTATGTACATGATCTCTGGTCCTTGATGTGTCTAGCAAATCTGATTGCCTTCAACTGTCTCTGCCTCTTTGCTGTCTCTGCTCCATTCATTTCCTGTGCTGCATTCGATGCCTCTGTTGTCTCTGCCTCTTTGCTGTCTCTGCTCCATTCACTGCCTTTGGTGCCATCTAAGCTACATTCGTTGCCTTTTGCTACCTTAACTGCCTTTTTCCTTTTTCTACTTCTTTTCCTTAAGTAATCACGCTAAAGCTTCTCCATGCTACTCCTTTGCCTCTTTGCTAGTTCTCTCTGCTTTAGGTTATAATTATATGGCTGCTCTTTTACCTCTCTGCTGCCCATTGTTGCACATTGCCTAATCTGCTCCTTTTGCTTATAACCTGCTTCTCTTCTCCTTTGCCATCAATGATAATTCTGGTGTAACTCCTTTCTGATCCTTTGACATTAATAACAATATTTCCAACAGTCTCCTCCTTTGGCATTGATGGAAATAATCCAATACTTCCTCCATAATTTCCTCCCCTTCTCATTCTGAGAGGTGTCTTTTCTTCCTCTGCTTGATTTTCCTCCTCCTTTGTGATCTGAATGGAATGTATAAGTTTTGTTGTGCTAAGTATCCAAACAGTAATTATAATGTGTGCATAAGGTTCTTTGAAGTTTGCAGGTGAAAAAAATGGTTTTAACTTAGTTAAATAGATTTATGTGTGAGGTTAAAGCATGTAAATTTCTTGTATATCACTTTCCAACACTAAATAACAGAGAAATAAACATCACATGTAACATTACTCAGCAAATTTGATGAAGCAGTTCACCCCTCCTGGGCTACATCTGTTGGTCCAGCTCCCAATGGCATGTCCCTCATATTTTATTGCTCAAAAATGGTAAGTACATGTGAAATAAAGCCTCAAATGGTTGTTCTCTCTGTAAAAACAACTTCAAAATGCTTGAATTAGTCAGGAATGACTATTCATTTGCAAAAAACAAAGAATGGATGCTCAAAACACTAAAAACACCCTAGTGGCTCCTTGACCTCTCTTGAAGCTAAACCTGCACAAGATAACCTCTGATGGCTCTGAAACCTCTTCCAGTGTGTTCAAAATTTCAAGAATCATTAGGGGAATTTTGAGGTCTAAAATGGGCCTCCTAAGAAAAATGTACAACAAAAATAAACTTTATAACAACCAATAGGATTGAAGATGATGATGTCGACCATGGGGGATGATTTACCATTGTTTAAATAAAAGGGTAAAAATATTAAAAAATAATAAAATAATAAAACTACTTTTTTAGCTCGTATTTTCAACTTATCTCCCCAACTTTTTACTCAAATTTTGAGTGGGAGTACTCATTAGATGAAAAATTTAATTCCTCATCCAAGGAGTACCCATGTTGCATACTTTCGATGAACCTTGCTACATGAAAAATGAGAAATACATAGAAAAACGTGATTACAATCACGTTTTTCATGTATTTATCATTTTTCGTGTAGTAGGACCCATCGAAAGTATGCAACATGGGTACTCCTTGGATGAGGAATTAAATTTTGCATCCAACGAGTACTCCCGCTTGAAATTTGAGTAAAAACTTTGGGAGATAAGTTGAAAATATGAGTTGAAAAAATAGTTTTTTCATTTTTCCCTCTAAAATTTGGTGATGTCATCAAATCTTAATTGATTCTTTCCACTATTATTTTATAATATCCTTAGGAGGCCCATTTTAGACTTCAAAATTCCCCTAATGACCCAAAATTGACTATTCATTCATCAAAATTGGTCGAATATCCGAGTTATGGCCAAAACAAAAAAACTGCCCAATGTCCCTTAAAAAAATCCACTAAATGTGAAGAAACTCCAGATAGTGTCGATAAATTTAGTAACTTCCGTTGAACATGGAGATCCCGCCAAACGTAACTTTCGGAACTGGGAGTTAAATTAATTGTTGTGGTTGGGCATGTGACCGCCCCCACACTAACCGCCGAAACAACTGTTTAAAAATCCGCACTGTGGAGGAGTGGAACCCGGAGGGCAGCATTCCGTTAACTGTCACATGTTTTAAAATGTTTACAACCCCACATGTGACAACAACCTTCGAAATCATGGCAGATACTGTGGGAGTTAGCTGGCATCGGAGTTTGCGCTAACCGTTTGGGTTGGCGTTTTGTCGTTTGATGTGGATTGCCCAACATTAACACGTGACTTTAATCCTCCACCATTTACGTTTGCCACCATGCCAACGTATATTAATACTCCACCATGCCATAAACCATTTAATATGCCCACCATTACATTAAGGTTTAAAAATCTTAGGATTTGGGTTATGCCTCCACGTTAAGTTTTTAAAAGTAGATTTTTGAGTTTTAATTTAAAATGTGTGAATTTAATTAATATAATTAAAGTTAGGTTTTTTTTTTAAAGCATTAATAATATATGAATTTTTAAATCACACACACACACACACACACACACACACATATATATAAACTCAATTTTAATATATTAAAAAATTCTCCCATATAAAAAATCATGAACCCATACTTAATATTGGAGAATATTGGGCAATTTCAAAACGTAATAACTTTTGCATACTACCTCTGTTTTGCGAACCATCCACAGTGCCAAAATTGTAGTGACGTGACCTTTCCGGTTGTTCAGGTTGCAAACTCTTTTTAACACTTTAATTTTTAAGAATTTTTGAACAATGGACATGATCTCCTGATCACTTTGACATCAATGACAAAGGGTTGCACATTTCCCAACGTGGTTTCTATATTTTCATAATACTCTGATCTTGAGGACCTATTCCATGCACTGCTCCATTGTTCTAGTTATTTTGTGACAACTTTTACTGACTGCTCTCCCCCTGGAATGATGCTTTCTTGTCTAATATTGACTATCACTTATCTACTGCACTGATCCAATCCCTTGTATGTAGCCTTTGCTGGTGTATTTCCAACAGTCTCCCCCTGATACCATTATATATATATATATATATATTGATTTTTATTATTATTATTATTATTATTATTATTTTTCAGATCATATCAGAGAGTAACATCTGTAGACACTATCCGTATTTTGTCTCTTAAATATTTGAATGGTTATTTAGCAAGAGGTTTTGTGAATATGTCTGATGTTTGTTCCATTGTTGGTACATATTCCAACTTCACTAATTTTTGTGCTACTTGTTCTTTGAGGAAGTGGTACTTTATTGGGATGTGCTTTGTTTTTGAATGAAGTACAAGATTTTTTGATATACTTATTGCACTAGTATTGTCACATTTGATAGAAATGGGTTCATCAATGCTTACCTTCATGTCTTGGAGAGTTTGTTTGATCCACATTAATTGTGTGCAACAAGCTGCTGCTACTATGTATTATGCTTCTGTTGTAGATAGAGAGATATAAGTTTACTTTTTGCTTAGCCATGCCACCAGACTTTCTCCCAAATAAAATGCACCTCCACTTGTGCTTTTCCTGTCATCCACACAGCTGGTCCATTCTGCATCTATGTATGTTGTCAATGTGAATTTTTTTCCTTTTGGATACCATAGGCCATAATGTGCAGTTCCTTGTAGATATATGAACATCCTCTTGAGTTCTAGCAAGTGATTTTGTTTTGGTGCTGCTCAATATCTTGCCACAAGTCCTGCTGCCAACATAATGTTCAGTCTAGAGGCAGTTAGGTATAGTAGACTTCCTATCATGGATATGTAAATTCTTTGATCTACATTTGTAGATCCATCATCAGCACATAGTTTGCATCCAGTGATCATGGGAGTTGACACAGGTTTGCAATCTTCCATTTGGAACCTTTTCAACATCTCTCTTAAGTATTTTTCTTGTGAAATGAATATTCTTGTGTTCTTTTGTAGAATTTGAAGTCCTAAATAGAAGGTGAGCTCTCCAATCATAGACATCTCAAATTCTGATTTCATCTCTTCTGCAAATCCTTTTTCTAGCTCATATTTGTTGCTACCAAACATGATGTCATCTACATATACTACTACAATTAAGAGTTCATTTTCATCAGCCTTTATGTACAAATTGTTGTCTACTCCTCCTTTCTTGAACCCTTGTTTTTGTAAGTATTTGTACAGCCTTGAATACCATGCACGAGGAGCTTGTTTCAGACCATATAAGAATTTCTTGAATCTGCACACATATTCATGTTTATCTGTTAAGGAGAATCCTTCAGGTTGTTCCATGTAGACTTCTTCCTATAAATCTCCATTCAAGAAGGAAAACTTCACATCCATTTGATATACCTTGAAATCATGATAGCATGAAAAGGCCAAAAACATTATGATTGCTTCCATTCTGGCTATAGGGGCAAATATTTCATCATAATCAAGTCCTTTGATTTGATAATATCCTTTGCATATAGGTCTGGCTTTATTTCTGATTACCTGCCCTTGTTCATTCATCTTATTCTTGAATATCCATTTTGTGCCAATGATATTTTTCCCAGTGGGTCTTGGCATTAACTCCTAGGTATTGTTCTTCTCAAATTGGTCTCATTATTCATTCATAACATTTACCCAATTTTTGTCTTTGCTGGCTTATTCGAACTTCTTTCGTTCTATTTGTGATAGCATGGCTAGGTATACTTCTTCTGTTTGTTCAGCTAGCTATCTTCTAGTCTGGATTTCTGCACTCTTGTCCCCAATGATTTGATCTTCTGGATGGTACTTCTGAGTGTGTCTTGAGGGACCTTTTGAGTTTAATTCACTATCTTTTGTTGTCTTGCTCTGTTCATCATTATCTTGGTTCTCAACTTCATGATCATCTGGAGGATTGGCACAACTTGTGCTTCTTGTTCTGTTTGGTAGATCTTTGTCGAATCTCACATCAATGCTTTCCAGAATTTTGTGCAGTATTTTGTTGTAGCACCTGTAACCCTTAATATTGGATGCATATCCCAAAAATATTCCTTCATTGGCTCTTGCATCAAACTTCTCCAGTTTTTCATCATTATTTTTTATGAAACACTTGCTACCAAAGAATCTAAATTTCTTGATTGATGTTGGTTTCCCATGCCATAATTCGTAAGGATTCTTACCACAATTTGGTCTTAGATGATATTTGTTAAGAATGTGAACAACTGTGTGTACTGCTTCTACCCAGTAGGTTTGGGGAATGTTGCTTTCTTGCATCATGGCTCTGGAAATCTGTTGTACTGACCTGTTTTGCCTCTCTACCACTCCATTATGTTGAGGTGTACTTGCAATTGTAAACTGTTGTTTTATCCTATATTCATTGCACAGGTCTGCAAAATCATAGTCCATGAATTCACCTCCTGTTCCATTATTCATATTGACTGAGCCTTTTCCTTTGATTTTCCCTACTTTTTCATTACCGAATGTTACATTTCCTGATTTATTTTCATCAAAGGTTATAAACTTGCTTCGGTCTCCAGTCATATGCTTTGAGCATCCATTGTCCATATACCATTGGCTTTTCTGATCTTGATCTATTAGAACCAGATCACACTTATTCAACTTCTTTTTCCACTGCATGCGGCTATTTGTTTGGTAACTTTCCTGAGGAGATTTACCACAGTCTTTGAGAGGACATTTGTGAGACTTGTGCCTGATTTGATGGCAGCCAAAGAATTTGATTATATTTTTGAATGGATTATGTATGCGAGTGAATTCTCTCTTGCTCATAATTCTCCTTGAGTTTTCATACACCAGCCTTTGTCCATACATTCTGCACTCCATGGCTTTATGACCAAAGCCCTTACAATAAAAACAATACCCATGGAAGTAGTATCTGTCTCTAGCAGAGAGAGTTGTTTGAGGTAATCTTTTAGGTTGTTGCATCTTTTGCTGGTTGGACTAGATTTGATTTATCTTACAGTATGCCGCGATGTGTCCAGGTATGTGGTAGGCGAAGCAAGTGAAACTCCTCACAGGAAGAAGAAACCTCCTTTGACATGTTCCGCATTTGTTCAATTCATCCTTGGGAGCATATGAGTCTTTTACAGTTGGATATATATTAATTTATTTTGTTGTTACTTGAGGTTTTTGTTTGTTTATGTTTGATTCGTTATATATATCAGTCCTACCGGTTTCGAATTCTGTGGATTCCCTCTTTGCTGCTTCACTAGCTTTTACAAAGATGATACTCTTGTTATTTTCTACCTTTGATTTGTTGGTTTCTCCTTCATAACCTATCCCAACCTTTATGAGAGGAGATATTTGAGCATTTAGTATTTTACCCAACTATTCAGAGCTTTTCATTCGTGGAGTTTTCATTAATAATTCCCTTTGAGCGTTTTCTAATTTCTTTCTCAGGCATACTACTTCTTCTTCCAATTTCGCTTGCTTCTAAATTTTATCTTTAATTTGATTTAGTAGAATGTCTTCCACCTTCTTACATTATTCAAGTTCTACTTTCAACTGAATGAGGTTTTCCAAATTTGGTTCTTCTTTTACATATTTCAGGAGAATGTATTTCTATTTTCTTCACTTGATTTTAAGTATTTCTATTTCCTCCAGGGCACTAATTAACTCCCACTCAAGATCTACCTCACCTTCACCTTCAAATTCCAGAAGATCTTCCTCAAGCACTTCCTTGACCATCAGAATGAATTATGATGTTCCCTCTTCATTGGGGGAGTCGGCTAAGCTCTCATATGCACTACTGTCTTGATGAACATAGAAAGATATTTGATTAAATCTGTTCCCTTTTGTCCTGTTGCTGAAATTAGTTTTCTCTTTCCCTCTTGACTGATTCTCCATTTTCTTATGAGGAAATTTAGATGCATAGTGACCCAGTCTTCCACAGTTAAAGAATTTAAATGGAAGTTTACCCTTGTAATATTCCAAAATTTATTGGAATATTAAAGTTATGCTTTGTCACTTAGATAGATGAATAAGTGGGTAGGGAGACCCACAAAATCTCTTTATTATGAATAAAACCACTTCTCATATGAAAGTGTATCATCTTATTAGCTTAATAAAGCACCCTAAGGCATGAACAGGGGCTAAAACATGTGGATTGGGTCAACTTTGACCAAATCAACATTGCTGTCATAAAGGAGTGGACATTTAGGGAGAGACAACACAGTTTTAGATGGAGACACCTTGCATGGAAGTAGTGTCATAAATGAATGAGGCTTAGGGTTAGAAATCTCATTTCTTACATAAGGAAGAGGGTGGCAACCATATTATTCATGTTTGATATTATTATTTGATTTATGGTATACTTAGACATGTTGCTCTCTTTAGTTTTTTAGCTAAGATTGCAAGTGTTGTTTAGCACTGGCTATTCCTGATCGGGAATCCCACCTCTTCCATTAAGAAGCTCTTGGAGGAATTTTGCACTACATTCCACTATCAGGCACTTGACCAAGTCTTTAGTCTTAATGTACAGTGCAGTTTCCTGTTAAGGATTTGTGTTTGTGTTGTAGGGCAGAAGTTGTGGAGTTGATTTGGGAGATTTCTGAGCTAGATATCATTGGAGGGAGCTTCATTTCTCTTGGGAGGCTAGTTAAGAATGCCTTGGAGCTTATTTGACATATTTGGCATCAGGCCATCATATTATTACCCCCTATAGTGCAGTATCAGTCTGGATTTGCGTTATTTTAGAGAGCAACTGTAACTGTTGGTTTATTTCCCTAGTTGGAGGAGTTGTGATTCCTTTGAGGGGATCAACCCTTCATCCAGGAGATTTATTGGAGGAGGATCAACCACTGCTTATTTCAGATCAACTACCTCCTATCATTGATTTAGTTGCAGATATTATTCAACCCTAGGTCCAAATCTGCTATATTTTGTATGGTGTGTATTTCCTGGAAAATGTTTTGGGGCTTGGATCTATATTCCTTGCACTATTGGAGCATTGCAGTAGCATATACATGTATTATCATTCTCAGCTGTAGCTATCCCCTTATAGACAACGCATTGTTTGAAATTCTAGCTTTTATTGTATTAGCAACATTTCAGATCTAGGTGTATGCTTTCATGGGTGGCTTGTTTTCTCAACTTGAGTGATCTTTTCCTCAAGTATTTGTACCTATTTTTTTTGTTATAATCATAATGGAATGGATCCATGGGTGTCTCATGTCTTAATATATTGATATTTAAACTATTTTCCATTATTGTGTGCTATATTGCTACTTTCTCCATTTGGGAATATTACAGGGGTATCATAGCATAATCTTGGCTCAGCTTGTGTACTTCAGCCATTATGTCATCTAAGGAGGCTTCTCATAGAAAAGAGAAGGTATGTAGAAGAGATGAAGCAAAAACTTCATTATCAGGAGGGAAGGAGTTCTAAACTTCTTCTTCAAACTATGCAAGGCATTTATAGGGGCATCAAAGAAATGAGAATGGAGAGATGTGGAGGTTCTCCAAGAGGGCTTGTACATGAAGAAAGCTCCAGATTTCCACATTGTGGGTGTGAGAATTCAGCTACACCATCAGATCTAAAACATGGTACCATGCCTACATTCTTGGCAAGAGAAGAAGAAGAAGGAGAAACACCAAATGAGGAGACTCTTGGTGACTATCTCCAAGAATATGAATCTCAGTCCAAGAAATTCAAGGAGTATCTAAACTTCCAAGGGTTTTGTCAAATCAAAGAATATCGAAGATTTAGTAATAGAAGAAGAGGTTGCATGCACAACAAATTTGGGTAGATTCTTTCTACCTGCTTTTGATGGGTCACCCAAGAGCATAACCAAGGCTTGGGTCAAGGAACTAGACACATATTTTCAACTGCATCAAGTTTCAGAAGAGGAGGCCATTAGAGTAGGAGCGCTGCATCTGGAAGGTAAGGCTTATGCCTGGTGGTTATTTGAATCCTTTTCATTAAATAATGCAAATATATCCACTTATGCAAAGTTCACTAGGAGGTTAGTGAAGAGATTTGATGAAGAACATCCTGAAACTTCTTTGGGTGAGCTAGTCAAACCCAAGAAAACAAAACTTTTGCATAAGTTGGAAGGATCCATGAAACCAACTCCATTTAAGAACATTTTTGAGGGGGTTAAAGATCTGCAACATGCTTTTTCAAGGGCAAAATCCCCACTTCAGCAAGAACTTTATTCTCAAGAAGAAGACACGAGGATTCCTCCTTCAAGAGGAGATCAAGCCAAATGATCTCTTAATGATGAGGTATTCTCCAATGATGAGGAGAAGGGAGAGAGAGCACTGGAAAGAGCCTCCAGTGCTGTAATAGCAGGAGGAGATCCACCACTATTTGGAGATGGAGATGAAGCAATTGCTTTAGCTAGAGGAGCTCTTGCATCTTTTCCAAAGGATCTCAGACATGAAGACTAGGAGAAACATGTGTCTATGTTGATAAGCAATGAAACAAAACAATGGAGGAAGTATGTTCCAACTTTGACCACAGTTTTTGGGACATACATCATGACAGATCATTCCCTTATGACCAAGACTTTTGACACCAATGAGATGATGGGTGTGCAACAATTGATTATATTGGAGAAGGATGCCTTAGACTATGAGATCTTGCAGGAGGTAGGAGAACATGAGAAGGATTGCCAACATCAAGGGATTGGGAACATACACACCCATTCTTTTCAGGAGGTATATGCACAGAAGCAGGACGATGATTTGTGCAGTGAGGGTAGGGAAAAATCAGTCCACTCACATATACAACCTGCTCTAGGCCTTGATGTTTCATTACATGGAGGCATTACACTAGGGAGACCCCCTGATTGGAAAATGATCAAAATTAGGGGAATTTTGAGGTCTAAAATGGGGCTCCTAAAGAAATAATAAAATAACAGCTAAACCAATAAAATAATATTTATGAATTTTCAATTCACTTTTTGCACTACAATCCATGTAACCATAGTTAAATTCAATTCAAAAGTTGTACCAAAATAAAATTAACAAAAAAATTGTATTAATGTGACTATAAATAAGAATGATCTTTTCAAAAAGAAGTCATTATCGTTGAACAATTAATGCATTTGTCCTTTGTACTTAAATAACTTAAAATAAAATATAAATATAAATTTATAAATTCTTAATTATATTATATGTTATTAATTAAAATTTATGTTATTTAAATTGTATAATAACATGTAATTAATATACTATATAAAAATAATATAATATAATATAATAAATGTATAGGGATATGCATTGTTTTTTTCAAGAAATATGAAATGACAATAATATATTTTTATTCAAAAAGTGTGAAATGACATTTATTATGAGTACTTTACTTTGACTTTAAAAGTACTTAGAGCACTACCATGGTTAACCATGAGTTTTTATCCACCATTGAGAATGTGACAAGTAGGTACTTTTATGGATGATGTCATTCCCTAAAATGTGATTGGTTCTCATAAAGTGAATTTTCATTGTACATTTTCCTTAGGAGGCCCATTTTGTGCATCATTGATATATTTGGCTAAGAGAGGAGCCTTGGGAGGAGTTAGCACACTGCAAAGAACATTTGATAGGTTCAAAGGAAGGATGAGAAATTTTCTAATATGGACATTGCCATCTCCTACTCAGCTATTTGTGCTGAAAGATGGTGATTCAGGAATCTGTGATGATATAAGCATGGTGTCAAGGGACTACTCCATATCCTTGGAGCAGCAAGTGATACTTCCACATATGAGGAAGATTTCTGAAGATGACAAGAGGTTATTGACACTCTTGCATTCATGGGCCACACTATGGAAGTTTGGGGTGGGAAATACCTTCCAAGAGGAGGTTGACTTACATGAACTTCAATCTTGTCTCGGGCAAGATCAGCTGTAAGAGAGGCAACAAAAGTGAGGTAACAGTACTCCAACATGTGACTTTGGCATTGAGAAGAGTCATAATGAGACAAATGCTTAATTCCAGATTTCTACAACGTTGTCATTGTTGGGAAGCCTAGATCCATATTGGGAATCCCAAATTTTGGTGGAGTATTCCAAGAACCTCTTCACATGTAAATTTCTTGATGGGAAAGTGGTAGATGTGAGGTATAGAGTGGTCGGTGGAGTCATTTATTTCTATGATCAGATCTACTTGACTAGAGACTCCAAGCTCAAGGAGGAGATTCTACATGCAACATATGAGGAACTCTCTTCAAGACATGTACACTTCATTGAGTCTTATTACACCATCATGGAGGGATTCTATTGGGAGGATCTCAAAGAAGATGTGCATCAACATATCAGGAGATATGTAGCTTGTTTGATGTATGGGGAGGAAAGAAACCACCTTTCAAGGATGTTTTAGTCACTTCCCCTTCTGATAAAGAGATGGGAAGGCTCATCTATAGACCTATTCACCAACTTGTGTACAGTATATGGTAAATATTTGGTTTGGATGCTTATTGATAAACTAACAATGTATGTACATTTCTTTACCATACAATTGCAGCACATTGCTCCATAAGAGAGCAAGTCTCTCTTTGGGTTTCATGGTCCTATTGGGATTATATTCAGTGATGGGAAATATGATCCAGGTGGATATTGGTGGTCACCCACATATTCCACCTGGGGCTCCACCATTGTCTCTTTCAGTTTTTCAGTTTCGGCACAGTTTACTATTTTTAGCAGTTTTTCGGGTCCTGAACTTCTGGAGCCATTTTGAGGCCCTAAACGAAGTTTTTTGGGAAAACAGAGAGAAACATGGGTCCATGGATTGATGTTTCTCATTCAAAATTTGTAGTCCTCGGATAGATCTTTCTAACAAGGTATGGTACGCGTCAAACGGAGATTGTATGCCAAAGTTACACCCCTGGGAAGTTGAAACACCAATTTACCCAAATGGGGCCCATAGTCTTGGCGCTTCATCTCCTAGGGTTAGGGTTTTGGCTGTTTAGGATTTCCCATTGTTTCTAAATAATAAATAGGCCCTCGAGCCTCATTGTAACTTAGTTTAGAGGCCTGTAGCCACCACATCTCTTCTCAGAGATAGCTACCAGTGCCCTAGCTAGTTTTATTTCCATTCTGTCTGTAAGCAAATTTCAGTTCCTTGATATTAATGAAATGAAGTGTTATTTCCGTTGCGTCTTTGTATTTATGGTTGTATGTTTATTCTGTTGTGTTCCTGCATAAATCTAGATCAGTGGTATCAGAGTAGTCTGTTTTTTATCGATCCTTCTTTGCATGTCCCCAATGAGGTCGGGGTATAAGGAGCTAGGGCTCGATCTGGTGGAACCTTTGCAAGATAAGCCTCGCAAACCTCGACGGACGCCCATGGGGGACAAAATGAAAGATGATGGAGCAGGAGATCCTATCAAAATATTGCTCGAGGAGGTTGTTGAGTCTCAAGTCTGCATCTTTCTTATACACCTTTCTAGACCTTTTTCATTCACCTGGACCTTCTGAGTCATCAATATCATTGCATATTAATTGTAAAAGAGCATTTAAAATGGTTTTTAACCATTTTTTGTGTCTGCTGTTTGATTTAGATTTTTGCTCATTTAGTTGCGGAATCTTGTCACTTTCCGCAGCTGCTGCAACTTTCCGCAGCGATTTTGTTAAAGTCTATGTTGCAGGTATCTTCAGGAAAATCGAGCCACATGGGCAAGTTAGAAATGACATGGACATGGATCGTGTCCTATTGGCTCAGTCGAATTCACCTAAGAAGGCTGTGGTCAAAGGTGGCCAAGTGGTGGTCAACCGAAGAGTCCCACGGTGACAGAACTCTGTTTCTCATCACGTGAAGATTTGTGTGGCCGTTTCTAAATCACGGGAGACATATCAACACCTGTAAACGACTCCATAAGCTGAATCCAACAGCCACTCTCCATAGATTTAATCCTCACGGCGGCCATAATGCTAGATCTCTGGATGTGATGGTTCACGTGTCTTCTACCAGCGCAGACTTTAGGGAATTAGTTATATCACCCTCTGTTATAAATAATGCATTCTCATACGCATAATAGTTAGCTCTGTGATGTAATTGCATCGCCATTGTGCTATGACATTATTTATCTGTTATGACCGCATTTTAATATATGAGAAGACTCTGTTCAAAAGCGTAATTCGTATTTGAAAGCTGTTGCCCGAGGTTTGTACAGAGGGCCCCTGCACACGCTGAGGTTTTGTGTATTACTGTATAGTTTCATGCTTCATTTCTTTATGTTCATTGTGCCATAGTCATTCACGTGTATATAGATTACATATTTCATGGTATTTACATTTCATCTTTGTCCATAATCTTTCATGCTTTACATTTTACTTCTGTCCATAATCTTTTATGTTTTATGTTGTTGTTAACTGATCAGTGTTCTTGTTTCAGATTACAATAGGCAGCCCGGGCATTTGCACATCTTTTTATAATGACTAATGACATGGAATCAATATTGTCCTTCTACTAATTTACTTTTCTTATTTTTTGTTTAAATCCAGTACTGTTTTGTTTATTTTAGTCTTGTACATTTGCTTTAGTAGTTAGATTATATATTAGACTGTTCATGTCATTTTCAGTTACCTCCGAAAGCCATAGCGAGACTAATGGTGAGGGATTGAAGTATGAGTGTGTAGTTTGATATTAGTTTACTTTTCTGCAAGTTAGATATTAAACTGTTCATGTCATTTTCAGTTACCTCCGAAAGCCATAGCGAGACTAATGGTGAGGGATTGAAGTATGAGTGTATAGTTTGATATTAGTTTACTTTTATGCAAGATAGATATTAAATTTCTCATGTCATTATCAGTTACCTCCGAAAGCCATAGCGAGACTAATGGTGAGGGATTGAAGTATGAGTGTGTAATTTGATATTAGTTTATTTTTCTGCAAATTAGATATCAGATTGATCAAGTTGTTTATGATTACCTCCGAAAGCCATAGCGAGACTAATGGTGAGGGGTCAGAATATGAGTTGATGTAATTTGATTTTAGTTTTACTTTACTTGCAATCTTTTCTTTGAGTACAGTTTCTTTTGTGTTTAGACAACAGCAAGGGTAGTGGTTTTCATGATCAATAGTTCACTGTTTTTTTAACTAGAATAGTAGCACATTTTCATTTCCTTTTAGGAACTAATTTTCTCATTGTACGTTTCAAAATCATTTTGAAGTTTGAATTTTGGTAAATCATTATAAAGGACATCATTGCCTTGAACAATCATAACCATACTTGTCTTTTAGAATTTCCATCTCACATTAGGAAACCAACCAAGATAAAAAGAAAAAAACCAAAAACGATAAAAAGTAAGAGATAGGTTATCTTGCACATATAGTGCACCACACTTCGTCAGCTTATGAATCCCGGATTGACAAATTAATGTAGCAATTTAGGACACACTAAATTGACCAAACAGAGGCCCTCAAAAAACAAAGGAACGTGATGATGGATAACTTTGCTCAGATC
Source organism: Pinus albicaulis (assembly GCA_034641835.2). Classification (NCBI taxonomy): domain Eukaryota; kingdom Viridiplantae; phylum Streptophyta; class Pinopsida; order Pinales; family Pinaceae; genus Pinus; species Pinus albicaulis. The sequence continues at coordinate 565,615,220 of CM076569.1, read as the reverse complement.
CTTCAATGGCTACCCACTGGCGGTGCATCTGCATCCAACAGCCACTCTGGAGGCACGACTCCTTTTAAGGTACAAGTAAATTTTTACATTACCATATTTGAGGGTCAAATAGATGCAGATGCCGTAGATAGATGGTTCAATCTGTTAGAAGGATATTTCTCGGTTCATGACTTTTCAGACTGGGAGAAGATTATTTTTGCACTCCTCAAAGCTACCCCCCATGTTAAGGATTGGTGGGAAACATATTGTGAGAACAAGGACCAGACAGAACCCTCTCTGTTCTCGGTCGTATCAACTTGGAATTCTTTCCGAGACGTCGTCAAGGAACAATACTATCCCGTGGGGAGCTATGAGGACAAGTACATACAATGGACCATGCTGCGACAACAAAGGGATCAAGATGTGCATGAGCTGACGAATCTATTCCATACCTTGCGCACAAAGTTGGGTATCAAAGATTCAGAGAAACATCTGGTGCTAAAGTATCGTAGCTGTCTGCAGAGATACATTCAGGAGGAAATGGAGTTCCACGACATCTCCTCGCTTGGTACGACATATCGGTATGCTGCCAAGATTGAGCAGAAATTCAAACAGAAGAAGCGAGACTTTGGATCTGCGAATCAAAAGCAAGGGAAAGGTGCTTCCAAACCGTAGAACAAAGGATAGAGCCAAGGCATGGTGGCTAAAGACAACTCATTGAAGGCACAAGAAAAGAACAGCACCGCAAAGCCAAAGAAGGACACGGGAAAGTGGTGTGAGTTCCATAAGAGCTCCACTCACAACACAAGTGAGTGTCGGGCCAAGCAGTCACTAGTGGCCGAGATGAGGGCTTTTGAGTCAGATGCATGCTCCGACTCCGAATCAGAACCTGAAAAGGGGAATGAAAAAGGGAAACAGATTATTGATGCGGAGCCCAACGCCACTGTTGCCACTACAAAGGTCCAGAAGGAGGAACCGGAAGATCCGGAGGAGGAGGAACGTCTCTTCCACTCCCAGATGTGGGTAAAGGGCTCCCCTGTACAGTTCATTGTCGACAATGGGAGCCAAAAGAACCTCATTTCAGCAGACGCCGTGAAGCGGTTGGGCTTGCCGACCATAGCTCACCCACATCCATACACCATCGGGTGGCTTCACCAAGGACGAGATCTCCGCGTCAGCCGACAGTGTTGCCTTCCCTATAGCATCAAGCCCTTCACGGATGAGGTATTATGTGACGTTGCTCCTATTGATGTTTCTGATGTATTATTAGGACAACCATACTTGTGGAAGCGTCATGATGTGTATGAGTCTCGACCTCGTGTTGTTATTGTTACTTTGGGAAATAAGTTTTACAGGATACCAGAGGTACCAACTCCTGTCGCTATCTCTTTGGTTACTGCAAAACAATGCAGTAAGCTCATTTCCCAAACCAGGAAATTTGTTTTCCTGATGATCCGCCCCCAGGGAAAGAAGAAGACTGTGGCCACGACCTCCAGACAGGGCTCCTCTGCACGACAACAAAAAATGGATAAGGTTTTTGAGGAGTACGGGGACATATTCACCTCACCCACAGGGGTTCCTCTGCACTGTCAGGTCAAGCACCCGATTGATCTAACCCCAGGTGCACTGCTACCTAATGGACCGATATATCGGCACTCTGTTCTGGAGAATGATGAAATCAAGAGGTAGATTCAGGAGCTGTTGCAGAAAGGTCACATCATACCAAGTTCATCACCCTGTGGGAGCTTGATTGTGTTGGTACAGAAGAAGGATGGGACGTGGAGACTTTGTATTGACTATCGGGCGTTGAACAAGATCACTGTCCGAAATAGGTACCCAATCCCACGGATTGATGACCTTCTGGACCAAATCAAAGGTGCAAAATATTTCAGCAAGATCCACCTGAAGTCTGGGTATCACCAGGTACCAATTGAACCCTCTGATGTGTGGAAGACTGCCTTCAAAGCCAAGGAAGGCCTTTTCGAATGGCTGGTCAAGCCTTTCGGGTTGACGAATGCTCCTGCAACCTTCATGAGGATGATGGACGACATCTTGCAGCCATTTACCAACTCATTTGTAGTGGTGTACTTGGATGACATTCTGATCTTCAGCCAGACTTGGGAAGAGCACCTTCACCACATCCGACAAGTCCTCCAAACACTGCGGCAACACAAGTTGTGTGCCAATTTGGAGAAGTGCACTTTTGGCATGACCCGGGTTCAATATCTGGGATACATTATTGATGAAAGGGGGGTGCATGTGGATCCAGCCAAGATCCAAGTCATTCGGGATTGACCAGCCCCAACCACTATAACAGAGCTTCGCAGCTTTCTGGGTCTTGCTAATTTGTACCGTAGATTCGTGTTGGGATTCTCTCATATCACTTGGCCCTTGAGTCAAGTCACCAAGGGAGGAGCGAGAGAAAAATTCTTTTGGTTGGAACCTCAACAGAAGGCGTTCACAGAATTGAAAAATCGCCTCTGTTCTGCCCCAGTGCTCACATTACCAGACTTGCAACAGCCATTTGAGATCGAGACAGATGCCTCTGACTATGCTATTGGGGCAGTTCTTACTCAACAGGGACATCCAGTGGCATTTCACGGTGAGACATTGTCTGACACAGTTCGCAAGTACCCCACATATGACAAAGAAATGTACTCCATTGTGCAAGCTTGTCGACAATGGAAGCATTACATTTTGGGGAAGGAAACAATCATCCACACAGACCACCGGCCCCTACAGTTCATACAGACACAAGGGAAGTTGCAGAATGATCGCCATCAGAAGTGGTCCACATATCTGCAACAGTTTCATTTGAACATCAAGTACAAGAAGTGTAGCACCAATAATGTTGCAGACTGCCTCAGCCGACCACCGATCGTGGCGCTCACCACCGTGCTCAACTCTTGTGGGCACGAGACTTCTGATTGGCCGCTTCTCTATGAGAGTGACCCAAAATTCGGCCACACTTACAAGGCACTCTTGGGGGGTATGCAAGTTCCAAATTTTCACCTCCAAGATGCACTTTTATGTCACATGGGACACCTTTGTGTTCCTTCAAGTGAACGTGCCAAGATGATATGGGAAGCACACTACAGTCGAGTCGCTGGGCATTTCGGGGTCGAGAAAACAGTAGCAATCCTGCAGAAGTATTTCTATTGGTTGAACCTTCGAAAGGATGTCGAGAAGCACATCAGATCCTGCACTGCTTGTGCCATTGCCAAACCGACCATCAAGAAGCAAGGCCTATATACTCCTCTACCTACCCCTAGTCGACCTTGGGAATCCATCTCCATGGATTACATGTCGAGCCTACCTTCTACTAAGCAGGGAAATGACTGTGTTTTCGTGGTCGTCGACAGATTCTCGAAGATGGCCATTATGGCGGCCTGCAAGAAGAATATCACAGCAAAATCCACTGCTAAACTCTTCTTTGAACGGGTGTGGGTGCACTTTGGGATCCCACAGTCTATCATATCAGATCGAGATAGCAAGTTCCTTAGCACATTTTGGTCCAGCCTCTGGTCAATGTTGGATACCAAGCCCACCAAGTCCACAACTTTCCATCCCCAAACAGCTAGCCAGACAAAGGTCATCAACAGAATGATTGTACACATTCTGCGCATGTACAATTAAAAGCATCCACGCACATGGGACGAGAGCCTCCCCTATGTAAAACATAGTTATAATTGGGCTCTCCATAGTTCAATCGGCCATAGCCCCTTTCAGGTGGGCTTGGGATTCCAGCCACTATGTCCCATTGACGTAGCCATGCCATTTGCAGTTTCTCAGGCCGATTCAGCTCATGTCCAGTCTGAAGTTGACAAAGCAAGTAGCTTCATCGAGCGCATTCAACACATCCGCCAACAAGTTCATGATATATTGGACAGAGCCAATGCGAAGTACAAGCAGCGCCATGATCAACACCGAGTGCCACACAACTTCCAGGTGGGCGACAAAGTATGGCTACATTTGCAGAAGGAGCGCCTCACTGGACCCCACCGCAAGCTTCGCCCGCTCCGATACGGGCCGTACACCATCACCAAGGCTGTAGGTAACAATGCCTTCGAGCTTAGTATTCCACCATTCCTTGGTCTGCACCCAATCTTCAATGTGGATCGCCTTCGTCCTTACTTTCCACCTCTACTGGACACCTCGGACATTGCAGAACAACTCACACCAACAGAGTTAAACCCAGACTGCATGGAACAGGCCACCACAGATTGTATCATGGACATGAAAATCAAGAACACTCGCCAACAGAAGATCCAACTATATCGGGTTGTTAAAGTTGGCCAAATCTTGCACCAAGGAAAGTGGTTCACCAGGGACCAAGTTCAGCAGAAATTTCCTCATCTCATGGAGGAACTTAACGCAATGGGGACCATTGCTTCCTAAGGGGGGAGGAATGATCCAGGTGGATATTGGTGGTCACCCACCTATTCCACCCGGGGCTCCACCATTGTCTCTTTCAGTTTTTCAGTTTCGGCACAGTTTACTATTTTTAGCAGTTTTCCGGGTCCTGAACTTCCGGAGCCGTTTTGAGGCCCTAAACGACATAAAAGGTCATGTGTTTAAAATCAAATTCTAGATTTTTTTGTACATAAGTTTATTGATTTGAGTACATATCTGGACTCCTCTCACAATTTCGTCAAAACAGATCGCTGAAAATAGACTTCATATGAGGATTTTCTGGCTAATTGAAGTTAGCTAGTCGAATTTTTTTCTCCAGTCACTAACACAGTGGGTCATCCATGCGATTGAAGGATCCCATATGCTCGCTTCTAGTTAGAAACAAAGCGACCGAATGAATTAGCCGAGCTTCTAGCCCTGAAAAATCAGTTTTTGTCCTTAGAAGTTTCTATTTCTATCCTTGATCTATTTGAGCTCCCTGTTTACTGGCTAGATCTGGTCTAGATATGTTTTCATTTGCTTAATTTCCTTAGATTTGTTTTCATTCTTTGGGAGAAATTTTTTGTCTTATATTAGGAATTGATATTCTTTTTTTTTGTTGATCTATTGGAGATCTATTGGATCTATTTGTTTTTTTTTTTTTTTAGTTGTTGATCTTTGTCAGATTTGAGCCATTTATTATTCATTGGTTGGGATTTTCCATTTCTTGTGTTCTTCAAGGTTCCCTTGAAGGATGATTTCTCTTCTTTGGTTGAGGACTAGTGTTCTCATCTCTAGATCTCAGTTTTAGATCTGTTTGGCTACTTTTGATGACTGTTTGGATCTCTATCATATCTCACTTTCATATATGTGTGTCCTTTGTGCAATTTTATCACTTGTTTTTGAGTGATTTATTTTTATTCTGCTAGTGTTGTGATTGGTTTTGTAGTTGACATCTAGAAAATTTATTTTGAGTGTGTTTAATTCTTATCACCCTCATCTGATCTTGTTTTGGCCTTCCTTCTTCTAGGGTCTGGTTTTGACCTTTGTAGGACATTGGCCTTGGTTGATTCATTGTGCTACAACCATAACATTGTTGAAATTTCCTTCCTTATTTCACTTTTGGCTTTCAGTTTGATCGCTTTGAGTGTGTTTGCTTGTTTGGATTTTGCTACACAAAATTTTGTCACTGTCCCTGTACTCCCTGTTCCTGGATCTTGGAGAACCCCTACAGTGACCCTTGTGTACTTTTTTTATCCTGAAAACATGCCTTTGGATCCCTTACAGTATGAAGAACAATCTCTCTTTTGATCATTTATGGAGTAGCTCCCTAAAAACCCACTTTTTTTGAGCAACGTGACCCTTCTGTGTCTCACCAGTGCTGATGGCCCATCCTTAACCTATGAACAACATCGATCGGTGCTAGTATGGACCTCATAACCGTGTAGATCTACTTCTGGAAGATTTTTTAAAATGGAAACAAAGCTTCATGGCCTAGAAGCTTCGAGGGAGGAGAGCTGGATGTTTGTTGATTAGGATATGGCCAAGCCTCCTCCTTTAAGCCTCTAGTTCTTACAAAAGAGGAACCACCCAAGGAGATAAGCCTTTTTCCCATCATAAGTGGATCCATGTCCCCTCCTCCATCTCTATAAATTCATCACCTTCCAATGCCTCTGCTAGTTAGAACAAAATAGAAGAGAATAGCAGAGAAAGGTTTGAAGATTGTCATAGGCATTGAAGGAGAGAGTTGAGATCATTAGCCTTCTCACATTGAGTTGAAAAAGAATGCTTTGGAGACGTGCTCGGATTCGGACCTGCCGAAGGAGAGCTTCGACATCAAGGAGCAGGTTGTAACTCCCCTTTTATTAATAATATGATACAACTGATATTTATTTTCCATTCTTGCCCATGTTTACGATCAGGGATAATTTTAAGAACCCCCCTAAATTTATATATATAAAAAATAGGCGAATCCCCATGATACATAGGAAAAATGGAAGGCGATTTTATTAATAATATAATATGTATATATAATTTTTTGGCGAATCTCTCACGAGATTATATTATCCTGTAAAATCATGGCGAATCACCGGTACAAATGGCGAATCACTACTACAAAATGGTGAATCGTTGTCTAGTGGAGTTTGGAGTGTTGGTTCCAATGAAGATATGGTAATTGAACCGGGAGTAGAAGGAAGAGAACCACCGAGACCAAGCATGGCACATGGTGACTCGTGAGGGAAGTAGTTCTCGTGTAGTTTGGAAAACACGTTCTTCTAGTTCTGCTAAGCGTAGTGTTATTTGTCATGCTACTACTAGCACTGATATTGAGGTTGGAGAGGAGTTTGAGGAAAGGTAGCAGTGGTGGAGAATTACAAAGAGTACCCCATGATGGGCTCCATTTGTCCCTTTGGTATTTGTGCCTGCAAGACCTTCTGTCCATTGAACCAACAATTAGTCGTTCAACCAACAATCAACTTGACTGAGTTGATTAGGTACGAGTCAACTTAGACTAATCTTCAAAACTATGCTTTGCACTATCCCATATTTATCACACTAATGCTACACAACATTGTGCATTTGCACCTAACTCTCAATAATTCTTTTCTAAGAAAAATCTATAATAAGAAAAATATTTTACTATATTCTAAAAGGTGAAGATGTCGAAATCATGCCACAAAGTGAAGGAAATAAAATATCTTTCCTCAAACCAGCAAATATATAAAGAAAAAAATAATGATTATAATAATAGAACTGGATCTATCGATCTATCGATATATGCATGATATGAGAACCATAAGCATTCAAGAGACTAATTTCAAACTCAACAAAATCCTCTAAACAAGCATTCAAGAGACTAATTGGGTCTGACCATTTCAATATTTTCTGAATTTTTCCATAACCTCTTGAAATTCTATCTGGATGTTGGAACAAATTTAAGGTCTCATAAAGACAAATATTATCTTTAAATTGATATTCATTCCTTGGAACAAGATCTACCTGTCAGTGAACCCAATATAATGAATGTCTTTATACCATCTAGATTCCAGAGTTTTCCTGGGTGTGTGCAAACATGGTCTCATGGTAGATTTGGAAAGATGGACAAATATGATTTGGAAAATCATTTGTGATTTTAGAAGTCATCAAGACGTCTGAATTTTTATAACTTTGATTGTATATCCTATGTATTGTTGTGAATCGTTTGTCACTGAATGTTTATCTACCATAGTCCAAGTTTACACTATCAGATGCACTTGGTAGCTTGGTTGTAATGTTTCTATAGAATGTTAAATAAGTAATATATAGATGGTTCATCTCATCAAGAAAATCCATTTATGCAGGTAGTTTTGCATTCCCTGGCTGTTGATCGAAACATTATATTTCTGGTGGCAAACTATGTACTTGACATGGGAAAATGTGACTTAAGCTATGATGTTCGAGATCGAGCACGTATGCTGAAAAATATTTTAGCACCTTATTTATCTGTGTTGGTTTGGATGAAGGAAATCAGGCTCCACAAACTTCCAAAGAAGGAGAACACCTTGTATTAATTGATTTACCTGGGCCCAAGGGTATTGAATCAGAAAAATCTCAAGGCAGTTCTATAACGCATGCTGTTGGTGAAACATCTCTTTCACAGCAAGAGCTTCAGACAAACTTGTTCCCTGCACTTGCAAAACACATTATTTTTTCACCCAAGCTGGCTACATTCTTGCATCCAGGAAGCAATGTTCGAGTTTTCTTACCTGGTTCCCTTTCTCACATTGTCCAACACACAGCTCCAGGTTATAGATCTTTACCAAAACCAGGTAGTCTATGCCAGATTCACATCCATCAGACCAATGAGGTTAGGCAACCTACTGTGTTAAAAGGCAAGGATAAGGACAATGATCAAGATAGTTCCGCTGATATAAATGATAATACATATTTGTCTTTTGATGGATCCTTTAGTGAAGGAAGTTCGCAGGGCCCTGAAAGTGGATCTGACCGAGAAATTGATCAATCAAATGTTAGTGAAGGCTCAGACCTTGAAATTATGTCCAAGGATAGGTCAAGATATTCACCAAGCAGCTTGACTAGAAACTCTTTTGTGAAGTTGAATGCTTCTGAGTCAAATGATAAAATGAGTAAAGATGTAGAAGGAAAGAGCAAAGTTGGGGACAAAAGACATGTCGAACCACTAATCTCTTTATCAGATGGTGAGCATGGAAAAGACAGAGAAATTGATCACTATGATCCGTCTACAATTTCTGACAGTATACTGCTGATGCGCCTGGATGCATTGGAGTCATGGCTAGGGCCAGACCTTTCTGTTCCTGGCCCTTTTTCATCTGCAAAAGAATCTATACTATCTGGCTATGCCAACCTGTCAATAGGAACTGTGGATAGAGAGCTAAGGAAGTATACACTTTTAGATTTCACAAATGGAGATGGTATGAATGTCATGTATGCATTCTCTAATGAACGGTCATGCTATTCACCAATGATGGTCTGTGTTCGTCTTTTTTTCTATAATCATTCAGCAGATGCAATTTTTAACATTGTTGTCAAAGCTAACGAGTCAATAGAGTCTCCTGCGGAATCTGGAGCACCAATGACAGAAGTACATGATCAGTAAGCTTCTAACCTTGATATCTACTGGAAAATACTTTGTTCCAAGCTATAGTTCAAGGATTTTTTGATGGAAGCCTTTGAATATCTGGATTCCCCCTTCAACACACATACACACATTCTCACTCTCATCTCCATGTTTCCACATAATATTGTTGCATATATATAGTTCTTTTTCCTGCTAAGTTTCTGAATGTGTTGCAGTCTTCTTGAGTCTGGGCTAGAGCTAACATCTAAAATTTGGATTGTATTGCAGACCTGTGGTTTCATCAGAACCACCAAAAGTCATTCCTATGCAAGAGATTCCCTGTCTTGGTCCAGGTCAAACAATAGAGGCAGAGTTGTATGTTTCTTTTCATCATCAGTTAGTACCTCTCGGGTTGGGTGTCTATTGCAATAAGAGATGCTATTCTGTTAGATTGAGGCCTGAAATAGGGGCCTTGTTGAGGCCAATTTCTATGAATTCAGCTGCATTTACATCTAAAGAATCTCAGATGTCAGGCATGCTGGAAAATTCTCGCAGGTGAAATAAAATCTGTCATGTAAAGATAATTTATCTATGTATTCTTATGCTACTACAAATAGTTTATCTATAAATTGTTATACTATTAATGGTAGAGTGGTACCTTATGTGCCTAAACTCTATCTAGTGATATAAGCCCTTTTATTTTATGGTAATTGAAGATTGAGATTTTTTTGGATTGTGACAAAACGCATCCAAAGCTACTTAGTTTCTAATAACATGTCTTTAATTCCAGGTGCACGTTTATGGGACATCCTCAAATTCCCTCCAATGTAAATGATGTCTAGCTTCAGCATGATGATCAACTTATTTTTGTTGCTCGAACTATTGTATCTAGAATTGTCAGCAGCTTTCATGTTTCAGTGGTATCTGTAACAATCCCAATTTTTTCATCATTCATGGATCAATCTGGTGGGCATGGAGATGTTCAAGGCCTGTCCATAAGGTTCAGCAGCGATACATTGTCAGGGTGCATACCTTGTTTGATCACAGTCACCGCAGAAGGCTGTTATAGTGTTTCAGAATTTCCTGTATTAGTCAAAGTAAACTGTGAAGATGCAGTGTTCAGGCTGAATCTTTTGAAGAGATTAGTTGAAGTTTTGACTGAAAGTCAAAGTTAACAATCAATCATTGTATATAACCACATGCGTGGTGCTGAATTTCAATGTGAGCAGTCATTCTTAGCGGGAAATGGGAAACAGGATGATGATGTGGGTGCATTCTTGTGATTGTTTCATTTGGTATATTTGAAAATTTCTAACCCCGTGATTGGAGAGCCCAAAAAGCAGAAATGGCCTGTTTTTTATCCATTCACATGTTGACCATTGAAAGTGAGAGTTGTTACTTAGTTTCCCTACATTCTAAGAGTGATTTGATTGTATTGATAGTGATTTTCTTTTCAGTTTGAGGTTCACACTTTCCATTGATCAGACGATTTCTCATCACAAGAAAAGCCTGTAACTTAATGTAGGTAAATGTCTACGAAACAAACTAGCTGAGATGATGCAGTGTTCAAGTATTCAGCACATTTTTTCTGAGAGGGTGAGTGAGAATCATTTACAAAGGTGTCACTGATTTTGTGTGATGATATAATCATAATTTACATCGCCTAGCATTTCTTGCACCATATTAAGATGTCATACACACTTCAGTATATCGAGCCCTCCTTATAGCAATATTCCTTGTCTTTCTTCATGATAATCGATGTGACCATGATATGGGCTCTGAATAATAGGTTGGGTATGGTAAACAAACAGTTGGTGTCAAAGATAATTTGGGTTTCTTCCAGCTTTATAGAGGAGTTAGCATCCTTTTGGGAAAACTTGTCAGTCTCTGTACAAACAGATCAGGTTTGGTGTTTTTAATTGGTGAAGCTCAGTGCTTAAACTACATGGGAATTCATTCCAATTCATGATTAACTAGAGAATATGATGAAACTGATTGAAATGTATAGAAATATGACTTTTGTTCTCTGTTTAGTTTGATAGAAAATATTCACTAGGTTTTTTCAAATATTCTACATTAGTTGATGTTTCTCTACATGCATTTCTTTTTTTTTACAAGGAAAACCTTGCACATCACCTTTTCTTCCTTGGAATATCTAGATGGAGGGGGGTTCAAATTCCAGCCACAATAGTTGTTGGTAACCCCAATTGACTCAACCAAACCTGTTATCTATGGCCTCCTTATCAGCAGCATGCATTTGGTAGATGTTTCGGCCGATTGAGTAGGACCGCATTTCTCTCATATGTAGTGTTTGGGCTGAATCTTGAAGAGCAGTGTGGTGTACTATGATTTTTGGCTATCATTCTGTATAAATTCTTTAATTTTCATGGATCTACGGATGTAATAGTTGAGTGAGCTTCATTCCTTCACTGGATAAGAAATATTCCTATTGTACACATTCATAACAAGTTCTTCGTTCTCAAGTTCAATCGGACATAAAAGAGGTTAAATCATCAACACTATTAAAGAATTGCATTGGATAAATAGCTTTGGAAATGTCTTTTTATCCACCATAAGATCATGAAGAAATATCTTGCTTGAGAATTAAATTTTTAACTTAGTTAATGTGCCCTCGCTTGATTAAAAATGATAATGTATGGTCTTAAAAAAACATTGACATTGTGCTAGGAACAATTCAGGATACTCTGATTATAATAAAAAATAAATCAAAACTTCTCAATTTATACATGCAGAAAGATATTAAATCATGATAGCATTGAGGTTTGTTTTATCTTATTCTATTTGTTAGCAAAAGCATGTTTGCAAGTTGTGCACCTCTTTATTTTCCGTCATCCTTGTAAGCAACTTTACCCACCTTTCTCGGTGGAGTGAAAAGGCGACAGAGGAAGCTAAATATTTAAGTGCTCGGGCATTTGGGAGTCTCACGGTGTCTTGTATGATAGAAGCCCAACTCAATGCAGTTGCGAATATATAGGTACTTGGAATTTTACATGAATGCAATAAAGATTACTAGATAATGAAAATTGATGACGAGGACATGATTGAGGAAGTTGTAGAGGGTCAAATCTTCCTGCTATGGTTTACTAGAATGAAGTGGAGGGTTGGATGCTAACGCAGAAGCATAGGAAAAACAAGCAGCAGAGTGAGGATGAATTAAAAATTAGATAACTTGGTTTACTTCTGTCATCATCCCTCTCTGCACAAATGTGATCAATCTCTTATATATATATATATATATATCCTTTTCAGCTCTTTATATATAGAGAGAGCTAGCTGAATCCTTTTCAAACAATATACCTAAGAAAAATTCCTTATTTATCCCTTGTCCATGCATAACTTCCTGCTGCTCATAACAGCATGCAACCAACCAAATAACAAACTTATTTTTAACACAGAAATCCATCTCATGACTATTAAATAAATATTGAAAGGCTTTTAAGTGCTGCTGCAACTTGCGTCAATGGCCAAGACAACCAGTGGATGACTATAGTGGCTATACATTTACCTTAATATCACTCCATAGATATAAGCGCATACTTTCTTTTTTATACCTACTAGAAAATATGTTCGGTCAAATTCAGTAGGCAATATAACAGACAATAAGACACGGTATGCACATAGGATGACATGCTGACAATGTAAGAAACAACGTTTTGAGCAATGATCAGCAAGGACGCCTTAAATGCAATAATGAATGGTCCCCGCCCTAATTAAACAATTCTGTTTCAAAATCCTCCAAACAATACTATCACTGAAAATACGCAGACCATACATGCAGGCCAAACTCTAGACCAAATCCTAACAATTCAAAATAAAATAAAAGACATAAAATGAAAAACAGTTTAGCAGTTTCGACCTTGTGACCTCCAGTTCCAGCAGCACCTTGAGACAGAGAAAACTAGACAAGGCAAAACAGAACGCTGCACTCTGGCACGGAGGGTGGCAAAGATCCCCCAGAAGAAAATCCTAGCACGCCACAAATCTCCCACACACTCCCTCGAAGCTTAAATACAATCCTGCCTGGCACATTAAGCCAAACCAAGGACACCAACATGCATACATATCTGGAATCCCAAACTTAGGGGCCAATATCTCTTTTCTATTACATAAAAGAAAAGAAAAGAAAAGGAAGAGCATCCAGCAGCCTTCCCCTTCTTGTTGTTCTTGATTTGCCCCCAACCAGAGCAATCAAATGGAAAACAAACAGCCATGAGATGCCACACCACTCCACTCTGCAATGAGGCCTTTTACTATCCCAGAGATGCTAAAATGAGGCCTTTTACTATAATCTCAAACTTGTTTGGCAATAGAGTAATATGAGTCATGACATTACAACATGGATAGATATGTCTCTGTTTTGAGATTTTCATCTATCTTATTCTACGAAAGGGCTCAGGGAATCACATCTCTTTTGGCACAAGCATACTCATTTCTTATAGCCTCAGAACTCTCGTTGCTCAATGGATTGGGTCTTTTAATGATTGGATGTGCATCATTGTTGGGTCTTCAAATGTTAGTGACACCTTCAATGATATGAAGGGTCTTAGATTAAAGACTCATTTCTTATAGCCTCAGAACTCTCGTTGCTCAATGGATTGGGTCTTTTAATGATTGGATGTGCATCATTGTTGGGTCTTCAAATGTTGCATCTCTGGGATAGTAAAAGGCCTCATTTTAGAATCTCTATGTATGTTACACATTCTGATTTAACGGTAAGACAGAGGCACAGTTCTCCGCTATATGCATCATTTCGTTTTCTTTATGAGATCTAAAGATTGTACTCTAATCCACTTGCTGGTTCCTCATCTTGAGATTCACATCCACTCTCTGAAGACTCGCACTGTCTCCATGGTTCAGTCAAATTATATGACATAATGTGTTGTCACGTGGATGGATGGCTCAATGAACAGTGTCTTGCTCACTTTAAGTAGTTTGGCGACTTGTTTAGTTCTTAATGCCTATTATGGTTTCATATACCCTTGGGCATCGCCTTTGTAGAAATACCAGCCAACCTATAGTAGCTTGTTCTCTATGATTTGTATTAAGATCACTGAACAGTTACATAGAATATGATCTCTGATATGATAATAAAATTTTGAGGATGATCTTGTTGCATTTTAATGAAGGAAATAACTCTAGTCTATAAGGACTTGTTGTTAATCTCAACTCCTTAATATCAGTGACATAATTCTCATTATGATGACAGTGCTCCTGTGACAGAATTGTAAACTCCAACATGACAAAGGTGTCACCAATGATATGAAGTTGAGCTATAAAGTCCTTAGATTGAAGTAAAAGTACATCAAGCATAGAACACCATGGCTATCTAGATTTAACATGGTATTCTATGCTTAAATATACACATCAATAAATTATCTAAGTACTAACCTTCAGAGCTGCCTCGGTTGGCATTCCAGATGCACTGAACTGGTGACCTTGACAAGATATCCCTGCATCATTGCAAAATGCAATAATTTCTGCTAGAGTTTCCAAATTTGCATCCATATTATGTCCCAACCAATTTAATATGCTACCATCCTCAGGATTATATGTTTTTCCTTCAACATGAAACTCTTGAAATGAACCAGCACTACTCCCTGAGGCTATAAATTCAGTGACCGACATCTGATTAGTTGTAAGTGTTCCTGTCTTATCAGAGCAAATTACTGTTGTGCAGCCCAATGTCTCCACACTAGGAAGCTTACGCACAATAGCATTCTTTTGTGCCATCTTAGAAGTCCCAAGAGCCAAACATGTAGTAATGACAGCAGGTAAGCCCTCTGGTATAGCAGCAACTGCCAGAGCTACAACAATCTTAAAGTAGTATGTACACTTCTTAAATGAGAATCTGACATTTTTTGGCCAGCCATCTATCACGTCCCATGAGAGAAAATGTTTGTAGTTGATGATCCAAACAAGAAAACAAACAACAACAATCACTGTTGTCAGTCTTTCACCGAATTCATCTAATTTCCTTTTCAAAGGCGTATCAGCACTTTCCATAGAAGCTTCCCGAATTTTACCTATTTCTGTAGACATGCCAATGCTCACAACAATGCAAGTACAGCAGCCATTGACAACTGTAGTTCCTGCAAACACCATGCAATCTTTTGACTGCAACTCGCAGTCACTCATGGGAACTGGATATGTGCTTTTAAGCACAGGCATGCTCTCTCCAGTCAGGGAGCTCTGCTCCATCCTACAGGTCGATGTCTTGAGGGATGCAATTCGCATGTCTGCAGGAACCTTGTCTCCCACCCTCAGTTCAACTATATCTCCTGGAACAAGTTCTCTGGCAGGCAGATCTAAAACATGGCATCCATCTCTCAAGACCTTTGCTTGCTCAGATTGCATTTCTTTGAGAGCTTCCAAAGCCTTCTCAGCTTTACTTTCCTGCCATACTCCAACAATGGCATTAAGGATGAGAATCAACAGAATGACCAGGGGCTCCACATAGGCTATTATAACTGCCTCAGATGACTCATCATCATGAAAGTAGGCAAGAACAAATGAAATGCCAGCTGCCACCAGAAGTATTTTAACGAGCGTATCATCAAATTGCTCCAAAACCAACTTCCATAACGGTTTTCCATTTTCTTTTGGTAGCTCATTCCATCCATATCTTTGATGTCGTTTCTCCACATCATGAGAACTTAAACCTTTGTCTAAGTTCACATCATATTCTTTCAGGCATTGTTCCACAGTTTTGGACCAAGGAGCGAATGGTTGTTCCTCCATGGATTATGAACAAATGATCAGGATCTGATTTCAAACAGATTGTTCCAGGATTAACAAATCTTTAATGTGTTTGAAAAAGTACATTCGAAAAACTTTCAAGAAGCCTGATAACCTCTGACATAACCTTGAACTAAACTTTTGCATGCCAAGGTTGTTAGGGTAAAAATGAAGTTCAAATTCAAATGTTGTTCTGGAATGAACGAATTTGATTTTAATGTACGCAACTTGAAACAGTTTGTTCTACTGTCAACATGCCAATGAATTCCGTTCCAGACATTGAGAAGCTAAAAGCTCAACCAACAACAGAACTTCACATTCAGATTGAACGAAATGCTGATAAGGAGATCATCACGTCGATTATTTCAATGCAAACAACAAGCAACTAAAAGCCCGACTATCAAGAGATGATCACACTCATATTTGTTCACTCTTAAATAAAAAGCTTTATAAAAGCAAAACCCTCTTATAATGTTGTAACTTGTAACAAAACATGCCCTAGGACCAAAAGTTCAAAACCGGAAGATAATCATGAACAACTAACCAATAGGATAAACTTTTGGAAAGACAGCTTCCCACAAGCAAATCTCTAGAAGTCAAGACAAACTGTTACAAGATCTTGGATACGATTCCAAACAGAATATTCCAGTTTCAACAAGGTGATAATCTCTTAGTATATTGTATCAGAACTGCTTTTCAGAAAAAAAACTGAACAGACCCTAGAATCCAACATTCAAGCGAAGATGACATCGAGTGTTTCATCCTCCGTGAAACTATCACTGCCAGGAAAAACCTTCAGCGGCAGATGCTTTCTACCATTGTCATGCCAAAAACCAAAGAAACTTAAGAGACATATTGATAACAATATAGTTGATTAACGGTGAGACCCAAACACATTGCATACAAACCAGAGAATCTATCATCCGAAACTATTTCTTGGGCTTGGCTTCTCCAGGGTTTTTCTCCTTTTTATTTCTGTCCACTACAAATAGAACTGAAGGTGCATACCCTTGAAGAGACTGGCGAAAAGCAGTGTTGTTTGGACTCTAAGAGCGTCGAGCGAACTTGTAAATCTGGTGTGCGCTTGAGGTCGAGCGCGGCTCTGGCACACTGTTATCACCCACAAGAACACCAATACCATATTTTTCGAACTGTATATCTCTGCTATATACCAACTGGAAGAGCCCTAACAACGAACGGACCAGAGAGGGTCGCCCTGGCTCAGCCAGCAAGAAGATCGGTGTCCAGCGGCCAGCCACCTCTCCTAACCATTGAAAAAATTGGGGCGAATCACTGTAACTCCTCATTTGAACCCTGTAAATCCAGGCGAATGCCATGGAAATTTGCTCCATAAGAAAAAAATCGGGGCGAATTTCATTTTTCCAGTGTTATGCGCCCTTTTTTTTGGTGGGCTAATATTTAATAATTAATTATTTTTTAAATATTTATTGGGCTAACTTTTTAAACTATAGAAAATGGGTTTTATGTAAAAAATTAGCCCCATTAAAATTGAAAATCCCTTAAAATTCGCCTTTGGGCTAAAATTCGCCCCTAAAATTATCCCTGTTTACGATAATAATTATAACATTCCTTGATTAGTTAGATATATTATTCTTGTTATATGCATGCTACACTTTTCTGTTTCTTGTTGTTTTTGGTCACTTGTGTAGGTAATTGAACACTGGTAGTAGCGGAGATAAAACTTGGAAGAGTGAAGGACTAAAATACTTCGAAAAAGAGCAACATCGCAACATCAGACCAAGGTAGGCCATCTCCTTCGATCTGTGTTTCATTTATAATCTAAGAAAGTAGGTATTTTCTTGTTCCCTTTGTTGCTAGACCCACCCTAGGGCTAGAGGGATCGTCTGCGTCTACAGAGAGGATTTACCTAGACAACAAATTGGCGAATATGTTGGGGAGTCATTGCCTTTAGTCTCTTTCCACTCTTTGATTTTTTATTTTCCGTCCATCTTTCGTCGAATATCTATCTCTCCTTTGTTTCTAGCTTTTGTGACTACTTACAGTCATCAATCTCTTTTCTGAAGTGAAAAGCCTCGATTTATTTGAACAAACCCTTTTGGTTTTTGTAATTTTCCTTGGTCGGCATTGTTAATTATTTGACAAACGCGCTGATCAGCGCCAGATGTTTTAACAAAAAAGTGCTTATCCCCTTCTAGTGCGAGGTGCAGCCTCACAAGTGTGCCTATTTCTATGTAAATTTTTTTATGGTTTCCCTTCATTGATTGCTAGTGTGTCTTACCCTTCTAGATTTCCTTCTCTACTCAATTTTCTCGTGTTCTCTTTTTTTGAGTGACTTGATTGTCTCAATTAGTTCATATTTGGTATTTTTTCTTTCGAACTATTCATCCTCATCATCCTAGGTTTTGTAGGTGCTCTGATTAATTTGAATGGTTGCATGCTTCGTTGGGTTCCAGACCTGCTGTTGGGTCAGTTTTGTCGTCTATTTTGAGCCTTTTTTTCTTTTCTTTTTTCTTTCAGTTGATCTCTATGATTAGGGTTTTCAAGTTTCCATTCCATGTGCAATTTATTCTCTCTTCCATTAACAATCGTTGATTACATTGCTTGCCTTCAATTGAAAGATCTTTATTTATGTGTTGACCACTATAAAAAGCGAAGAATGTTTATTTTGAGCAAGTGATTCGAGATATCTCTTTAGTGCTTAAATTGCTTAAGTAGTATCGCATTTGGAGAAGATAATTTGGAAATACTTAAAACAAGTGATTACATTGTTCTGTTTTGTGTCTTTTTGCATCTTGTTCATACAAAGAAATTTTTTTTGTCGCATTCATTAAAGTTTTCATCTCAAAATTTGCATTTCATTGAAAGTGCATTAGATAAGTTGCATTGAGAAGTCATTTTTTATATTTATCATTGAAATTAGATTACATTGTGTAATTATTGAAAGACAAAAGTGCATTGAGTGCATTCTCATTCATCAAAAGAAAAGGAATTTGTGCACTGATTACAATTGCATAGTTTTCAAAAAGGTTTTTTGCATAAATTACATTGCATATTTTTCATCTTTGAATTTTTTGATTTGAATTGGAATAGTGCGAGTGATATAGTTAGGAAAAGATTCGTTTGCTACATTATTGTGTGTTGCATCACTATTTAAAACTCTTCCCTAAACTAGATAGTGTTCATCAAATTGAAAGAATCATTTTCTCATATTAGTTGCATTATAGGTGTTTAGGTAACAATTGTTTTGAGCCTTGAAATTGAAAATTTAATCAAGATCAACTTAAACTGAACCTCAATTAACCTAAGGAGCATTTGGAACTTAATGCAAAATTTTTTGAGGTCTAGGCTAGAGATGTGTTCCGGCGTCTATAAACCTAACAGTTGTTGCTAACAGCCTATGTTGCATTCCGAGAGTGAAACCCCATCCCACATATGGAAGTATATAGCACTTGCAACACGTATGATAAGTATATCAGGATGCTCTCATTGAACAGTTACACATTAGAAAATGTTAACACGGACTTGTGCCCCTCGTACCATCGAGTATATAATGGGAGACCCCACTAGATTGCTATCAATTAGCAACATGTAATCGAGTCAACCACCTTGTAAATGTGATATATCGAACACAATATTCGAGGAGATTTCCTACTTGTACTTCTTGCTCCACCAGGAGGTATTCTATAGTTCACGGATACTTGGTAAACCCTCTTGCCTAGTTTACCCCTATTTTGTTTATTTTGTGTTTTAATTCTAAACTTTATTTTCCACAAGAAAAATTTACCCGTGCTCATCTCTTTAGTCGATCTTAGGTTGGGACTAATGGCAATAGTTCCTGAATTTACCAACCAAGGAATCCACTCAGATGGGAATCCTGGTCCTTTTCCTTCTTTTGGAAATGTTGGTGCTCCCTATATGGAAACATTGCCCCTCTCAGGATTAACCATTGGTTTTCCATTTTGGTTATTTTCGACCCCCATGGTTTCGAACGTCCAAACCGCTTCTCAACCAAGTTCTCCTCCGCTTGAACAACATTAACCCCATGTTGATCCTAAGGTTGACCCCTCACCGTCTTCACCTATTTCTTCACCCCGTTCTTCCTCTTCGCCTGGTGAAAGTCTGGATTCTAGTAACCAAGTGGCTAAGAATAAGAAGAAGAGGAAGGAGAACATGAAGGAAAATAAGCATGGGGGAAACCCAGCGACCATCACTACCAATGCGACTGACGTTGAAAAACCTTCCACTTTATCTTGAAAATTCAAATTCCCTTGTAAGCTATGTGAGGGTGACCATGTTGTTAAAGATTGTCCTGGTATTCCTAAGGTGTTAGAAGTGCGTCCCATTGGCCCAAATCACGCTTCATTATTAGCCTCTGGATATCATGCTAGTGATGAACCCTCAATTGGTGATAATAAGATTCATGGGAAAAGGGGTAGGGTCAAATTGACCTGTATGTTAAGTGAAGGGAATCATCCCATTCACCTTTGTCCTCATCTCGATGAAGCCTCCAAAGTGTTAGATACCCTTATGGCTTCAGAGCCCTGTCTTCCAGTTGGTTACTAGAATTTTTCCCCAAGTCCTCCGTTAGTTGATCAAGATTCATCTCTGGTCAATCCCAATCTCTCTGAAAGTCAATCTCATGAGTCCATTTCCAACCAATCATTGGTTGAGAAAAAGGTCGACCTGATTCCACCTACGGTTAATCAGGCCTTTCCCATAGAGAGTGAATCTCATACCACTCAGATTGTTTTTGTTTCCTTAGATTCCCCAGAATTGGAGGAAAATCCTCTCATTCTTGTTGAAAATACAACAAGATGATGGAGCTTAGTGAAATGAAGTCGCCTTCACTAAGTGGGCCCGCAGGCAAATTCTGGCGCAAAGTCTATTTTTAGACTATGTCTATTTTTAGACATATGGAGCATGGTCCAGGGGTTGTAGTATGTTATTCTTGGAGTATTGGTCATGTTGGTAAAAATAGACGGACCTCTATTTTTTGGACCTATAGGTCGAAGTCTATTTTTAGACTGCCTATCCTAAAAATAGGGAAGTCAAATATTATTTACCCTTAATAATATTTGGACTCTAAACTTCAGTTTACTCTCTTGGAGCACTTAAGTTCGAGCCTTGGAAGTGGCTCATGCATCTGACAGAGGAATTATGCTATTCCTAAGGGTTTGGTGAGCACATGCATGGTTGACTTCAGTTAGGACTTCAATGGCAGAAATTTGGTGGAGTTAACAGCTAGTGGAGTTGTGTTCGGTTTAATTTAGTTGAACTGGTTGAGATTAGTTTAACTAGCTAATCAACTAGTTATGAGTGGAGTGAATTAAATATTATTTAATTCATTAATTAATAACTCATTATTCAACTCAAGAACACATCAGTTCACTACAGTGCATGGACAATTCAGTGGAGACCAGTGAAAGAGGTAGATGAAAGGGTGGAGTTAGCTATCAGTGGCGACATCAGTTGTGCATGAGATTTGCACCACACTTGGAGGAATTTCCCATGATGATTGCGCTGTCAAGCCAAGGAGATTCGAACCTTGGATCTATATATAGACAGGCCATGATTGCGCAATAGAGGCAAGGCAATTAGTGGTGAGTTTTGAACCAGTGACTTGTTCAAAACCAAGCTAGTTTATGTGTAACTTCATGAGAAAGTACTGAGTACTTGTGAGGAGTATTGTACTGAGTTTGTTACATGTTTTCTCCATGATAATATACACAATAGCTGCGGGGTTTTCAGCTATAATCTTTCCCCATACATACTGTGTTAATGTGTATGATGATTTGATGTGTTATCGCTTGTTTTATTTTCGCATGTGTGATGATCTGAGTGGAAGAGATTATGTGTTGCATATAAATTCGAATTGTATGTGATCAGGATAGTCTCGGTGGATAATTAATCATTATTCAGCAAATTTCTACAATTCCTGTGATATAGGAGGGTGATCCTCCCATTCCCGTAACACAAGGGGATAGTCTTCCCATTCCTATGGCGGCTCCATGTAGTTTGATACATTCTTTTGATTGGAGTCGACTGGCAGGATATTGTTTTCCTTCTTACGTGCCCTTTGAGATCACAATATAGGCCTATAATGTGGTTGTACCTATCACGATAATAGATGAAGGGGCATATGTTAGTATTCTATCCTCAACTACCTGGAAATATTTTGGTTCCTCGCAGCTTGTGCCTGTTACCCAGAATTTGTTGGCTTTTAACAGAGGAACTTGTCAATCGTTAGGAATCCTTCTGAGGTTTCCTATAACTTGGGAGGAAAGATTGTCTATATAGACATGATGGTTGTACAAGGACCCTTGGATTTTAACTTACTCATGGGGCGTGACTATGCTTATGTCATGGGAGCACTTGTCTATTCTCTCTTTCATGTGATATGATTTCCACATGAAGTTCAAATTGTGACCATTGATCAACTTTCATTCGTTGGTCCTAATGTGACACCTAGTATGCCATCATCCCTTAATGGTCCTTACACGCCGTTGGTATCTTCCCCACCCCAGGTTAATTACGTAGCAACATGTTCCATGCCCGCATCCATTGATGGTTATGTTGGTCAATTTATTGTGTAAACTAACGCAAGTATTTATTATCAATTTGGGCTAGTGGAACTTAGAAGCATCCCCAAAGTATATGGTTTTCAGTTATAATCAATTTAGAAGATGGTTTATCAATGACTAGGGAAATGCACATTACAAATATAATTCTAAATTAAACAATTTCTAAATTCAAGTGTGCAATCAGAAGCAGAAGAATCTCCTAACTTAAGAGATTTGTTTGTCCTTCTCTAACAAGATTACCTCATGAATTAGAATAAAAAAATACTAATTGAACAATAGATTAAGCTACATGAAGAAATAATTGAAGAGGCTCTTCACTGAAGAGGTCCTGTTTGTCCTTCATCATATATTCATTTATCAGTAATGCTATTGTTAGAAACAGGAATTCATAAAAGCATGTAAAGGCATGAAAAGATGAATTCTAACTTAAGATATTAATTAGATAAAAAGAATGTTTAGCTTAAACATTTGTTTGTCCTTTCATATGAAAAATAATAATGATCATTAGATTCATCAATTCTCATAAATAATCAACATAAACAAGTTAAACATAAGCAAACTAATTCATAAATTGCAACTACAAATAAACTAGGAAGTGCTCTTAGCTCGGTGTGGGGGCCCTCCACCCTTGCCTCGCACACTGTAGGTGTTTTCAGCTACTAAAAATTTCAGTAAATCAACCAGCATATAACAAAAACAAATATAATATAACAAATCTTCAATTATGTCTCCAAAGTCTCAGAAAGAATAATGTTAAGTCATACAAATTCTACATATCAATGCCTTCAAAGTTTGAGGCTTAAATAGATAAGTATCTAACAAATTCATCTAAAATAGCTCCTATAGTCATGACTATCCTTATCTTATCCAATCAAGTCGAATTCATCCATCAGATCCATAAAAATCTAGAAAATCCCACAAAATAAGAATTTTGAGCTAGTTTCTAGGGATCCTCCATAAAGACAGGTCCTGTTTGACTGCCTTCGATCAGGCTTATTAAAGCTTGGTTTGACTGTACCAACAGGTGTACACTTAATATTAGTTCCCAAGATTTCTAGAAATATATCCAACTCAAGCCCAAGTGTCCTACAAATATGCAAACCATGAGGCCATTATAGGAATTTCTGATGCTGTCAAAAAATGCACTTAAATTTCAATTTTTACAAAACCTTCTAATAATTGAACAACATAATTTAAATACTTGTATATGCATTTTATTGGTCAAAACAAGGTGGATATGATGGTGTATAGATGGATAGTATGGAAAATAAGATGTATTTCATTAACAAAAAGAGATAAAAAACAAGGGCCAACATCTCCCCCAAGTTGACGTTCAAGCATGTCCTCATGCTTGATTTTTCCTTTTGGACCTCCTGAGCTCTGATGCCAATCCCATTCCTGATCCTGAAACTTCCTATTGTGATCCATGTAGAAGAGAATACATATCTTTCCATTTTTCTTCCTTGTAAATTGAGGTCTTGACCTTCTGTTTCTCATATTTTGTCTTCCAGGAATTTTTCTCCTGAAGCCACCTGAATTCTTGTGTATAAAGAAGATTTTTTTTGGCTTTTAACTTTCCCATTTCTTCACTTATCTTCTCATTTTCTTTAACCAATTTTTCATTAGTTGTCTTATATGTTTCATTTTCTTCTTTCAGGTGCCTTTCCATGATTTTAATTACCTCCAGGCTATCAGTTAACTCTCTAATCCTGCTAAGGTTTTGGTCTGCCTCCTCGGTATATTTAGAAACTGAAGTAGCTTCAACCTTATTATTTTAGTTAAAGGAGATGTCTCCATGACTTGCACTTCTGGTTCTGTTGAATTCCTCTTTTTTTGTCTCCTAGAAATGGTCAAGAATGGTGTTTGCATATCTACCATAATTGTTTCCTGTTGTTTCTTTGATCTGGTTTTTGGATAGAGAGGTGAGTGCACTATGTTTCTTATTTCCTGCATTGGTTTAAGTTTTTTTTCAGTGACTTTCTCTACAAAATTATTTTGAATTAGGAAATCTTCCAAAACCATTCCCTTAGTTTTCAGCTGGTAATCCACAATGATTTTTATAAGTGAATGAGGCTTAGGGTTAGAAGCTCATTTCTTATGTAAGGAAGAGGATGGAAACCATATTATTCATGTTTGATAATATTATTTAATTTATGGTTTGCTTAGACTTGTTTCTCTCTTTAGTTTTTTAGCTAAGATTGCAAGTGTTGTTTAGCACTGGGTGTTCCTGATCGGGAATCCAACATCTTCCATTGAGAAGCTCTTGGAAGAGTTTTGCACTACATTCCACTATCAGGCACTTGGCCAAGGCTTCAGTCTTAATGTACAACGCATTTTCATGTTGAGGATTTGTGTTTGTGTTGCAGGGCAGAAGTTGTGGAGTTGATTTGGGAGATTTCTGAGCTAGATCTCATTAGAGGGAGCTTCATTTCTCTTGGGAGGGTAGATAAGAAGCCCTGGAGCTTAGTTTACACATTTGGCATCAGGCCATCATATTCTTACCCCCTACAGTGTAGTATCAGTCTGGATCTGCGTTATTTTAGAGAGCAGTTGCAACAGTGGGTTTATTGCCCTAGTTGGAGGAGTTGTGTTTCCTTTGAGGGGATCAGCCCTTCATTCAGGAGATCTATTAAAGGAGTATCAACCATTTATTATTTCAGATCAACCACCTCCTATCAATGATTCAGTTGCAGATATTATTTAGCCCTAGGGCCAAATCTGCTATATTTTGTATGGTGTGTATTTCCGAAAACCTTCTCTGGGTTGTCCTGGAAAAATGTTTTGGGGCTTGGATCTATATTCCTTGCACTATTTGAGAATTGTAGTAGCATGTACATGTATTACCATTCTCATCTGTATCTATCCCCCTATAGACAACGTAGTTTTTGACATTCCAGCTTTTATTGTATTAGCAACATTTTAGATCTAGGTGTATGCTTTCATGGGAGGCTTGTTTGTCCAAATTGAGTGAACTTTTCCTCAAGTATTTTTACCTATTTTTTCTGTTATAATCATAATGGAATGGATCCATGGGTGTCTCATGTCTTAATCTATTGATATTTATGCTATTTTCCATTATTGTGTGCTATATTGTTGCTTTCCCCATTTGGGAATATTACAATACTTGCATGTGCCTCTATCTAATATTTTGACAAATTTGGCCTCTTCATCAGAGAAGGAGCAAGTATCTTCCTTTTATCCTTTGCACTTATCTGCCTTAAAGGCTTCCTCCCTCACATTTGACTTCCCTTTTGGAAGTCTCATCCCATAGGCCATCAAGTTTCCAAGCAATTGGTTCATGGTCAATGTTTCCCAGTTAGCTATTTCTTCTATAGCAGAAACCTTAGGGTTAAACCTAGATGGTAAAGATCTCAATATATTTTGTACAATTACACATTCTTTAATGGTTTCTCCTATATCTTTCATGTTATTCACAATTTCTACAACCTTTAAGAAGAAGCTCGTTGCATCTTCTTCTTCATTCATTTTTATATTTTCAAACTGAGCCCTATAGGCTTGTAGTTTGGCCGCTTTCACCTTTTTATCTCCCTCATGGATACTTTCCAATGTATCCAAAATTTCTTTGGCAGTCACACTGTGCATTACCTTGATAAATTCAGACTCACACAAACCGCTCAAAAGTGCATTCATGGCTTTTGCATTGGCTATGAAATTTTTTCTGGCATCTTTTTCTGTGTCAGTATCCTTTGGAACATATCCTTCTTCCACATCAGCCCAAACTTCTATTCCTAGAGACGTTATGTATGTCCCCATTCTTATTTTCCTGAAAGCATAGTTTGTGCCAGTAAAAAATGGGGCTTTATTTGTTGAGCATCCTTCTATACTAGCCATCTTGGGGACCTAGGATCTCCTTCCAGTTGTTAAACTAATACAGAAGGAACCGACTCTTATACCAATTGTTGAACCCTTAGTTAAACTGAGAGAGGGGGTGAATCATTTTAATGCATTCATGGACTTTTAAACTTTCTTTTATACTTATTTACACCTTCATTTCATAATCAACTTAATGTATAATGGAGCAACAATCTTAATAAGTGAGTAGTAGGTATTAAGCAGATTAAATACAGAATACCAACACATAATCATCATGCACATAGACAACATATATAAGTGGATTCCCATAAGGGAGAAAACCACATCTTATTATTGTTGTGATGCAAAGGCAAGCATCAAATCTCTCTCACCACTGATTTTCTGTAGGCTCCAACCTACAGGAGGCTACTACCTCAATTCTGCAAGCTACAACTTGCAAGGAAGCTCCAACTCCCATCTATTTTCTGTAGGATACAACCCACAAGAGGCTCCTACCTTAGCCAGCTGCAACTGGACATCTATCAAGCTACAAATTGATATGGAAGCACTAAATTCCTCCCACTACAATGAAAAAACATGCTGATTTACCTGGATATTAGATCTATTCTATTCCTTCTTCACTGTTGTCCTCCAACCTTCATATATGCATTATATCATCTCTGGATCTACACAACTTCTCTATCTACTCTTTCTTCTTATTCTTCCACTCTCTAACCTCTCTATGCATATGACAGTAACATCATTTATAGAGATTATATCATAACTGTTTGCATTCCATATGGGAATATGAAATGAACATGTACGACTCTTTGCCTTCCACCTTCTCATTTTCTTGCCCAAAACATTAAGAATAATATAAAAATATGTACACATTTCAGTATTACAGTTGAGTTTTTCTTTTCCTACAGAGACTTGCCTTTGCATCACAAAAAATATAAAATAAAATAATACATTTTCAGTTACAATTAATTATTTACTTAGCCCATCAATTTATTTGCTTTGCTGTGCGTTTGTCCTCTTCTGCTTGTTGTCCCTTTGTGTTTTATGTTTATGTAGTTACATTTCCAACTGTGCTCCTGCATTACTTGACCCATGCCTTTATGCTTTACACTGCCTCTACCTATTTCATATCTCACCTACAGCGTTCTATGCTCTTCTCTTCTCCTATGTTCTATATTGGGTTACTTATCCAACTCTCCTTCTGCCCACATTCAGTCTTTGTTATCAAACTGCCACAATCACACAACACCTCTGCATGACTGTCGGGTCATTTGCCCAGAGTTTTCTCTCTTGTGTTCAACCTTTCCTTTTTTACTCATAGCCACATCTACATGACACTGTTCTGCACGAGGTTGAGTCCTTTTACTTACCCAAGACTTTTCTTGTTATGTTCAACCTTTCCTTTATTACCTGAGTCATCCTCTGCTTCCAACGTTTTCTTCATAAAATCAGACAACCCCAGACTTAAAATACATTAGATCTTAACTTCGAACTTTATCGCATCCGGTCTCATATCGCATTTCGGCGTATCAAAGGTTTTACGCTATAATTCCCTTTTCCACCTCCGATGCGATTTAACACTAGAAAGGCTTGGCATACACGCTTAACTTTGGTTGAAGGGTCCCACAACGCGGTGACCAATCACAACACATTGCATTTTTCTTGCCCACAAGTTTCCCACTCTACCGTTAGCGATAAACCTTAAACCTTGTGATCTGCAATCTACGCTCGTGCGCGGTGCTGCCATGTGGATTCCCTTCATCGTGTCACATTGCATAAACCTTACTGCATCGCAATCAACATAACATTCCTTGCGATAACTATGAATTTACCTCCTATTTCTTGCGGTATGCAATGTTCGCAGGGTCGACACATGTCCCTCCATTTTACATCGCAGAATATTTAACTTAACTTACGGTCGCCTTATTGCTATCCTTTAAGCGCTACGAAGTGCGGTATGCAATTCTCCATCCACCATTGATCTGCCCCCAGATCTAACGGTCCTCATCTAATCACACTTCACACTTTAATATTTACTTTGTGGTTATACTCTATTTCTTTCGATGTGCAATATTACATTGTGACATCATGTGTCCCTTCTTCACTTTGCATCACAACTGATTTAACTTACCGTGCGACGCCTTAACACTTACCTGCTATACTTTGTGATTTGTGCTTTTGACCTCCGCCGATGTGATCATTACCGTTGATCTGTCCAGATCTACGGTCCTCGTTGCTGCTTGCAATTTGATTATATTTCTGCCCCGCATATCTAACGATGAATCATATCCATCCATTTCTTGTCTTTGTTTTTGTGATCTAATCATGACCGCCCACTTGCCTTCACATGGGTCTTCTTCACCTCTTCTACTTGCTTTTATCTCAGACGTCCATCTCTTGCCTTTGCTGTTGTGATCTAATCATGACCGTCCATTCACCTCCCTTGGAATTCTTCAAAGAATTCTTTGCCTTAGTCAATTTTTCGTTTGTTTACACTATCCCGCTTTGTGACTCTGACTCTTACTGCTCTCACCTCTACCTCTCGGCTCTCACCGCTCTTGCCTCTTCCTACTTCTACTATGTGCAGGATATTTGGTCCTCGTTCTGTCTAGCAAATCCAATTGCCTTCAGGTGTCTCTGCCTCTTTACTGTCTCTTCTCCATTCATTGCTTGTGCTGCATTCGCTGCCTCTGCTGTCTCTGCTTCTTTGTTGTCTCTGCTCTAATCACTGCCTTTGGTGCCATCTTAGCTGCATTTGCTGCCTTGGCTTCCTTTCGTTGCCTTAACTGCCTTTTTTCTTTTGCTTCTTCTTTGCCTTAAGTAATCACGCTAAAGATTCTCCATGATTCTCCTTTGCCTCTTTACTAGTTCTCTCTGCTTTAGGTCATATTTCTATGACTACTCTTTTGCCTCTCTACTGCCCATTGTTACACATTGCCTGATCTTCTCCTTTTCCATATAACCTCTACTTCTCTGCTTCTTTGCCATCAATGATAATTCTAGTGTAACTTCTTTCTGATCTTTTGACATCAATGACAATATTTCCAACAAGGAGAAGAAAAAATGAGAAGGGGAATGACACAAAAAGTACCCCAGAATGCAGGGGAACCCACACCCCAAAACCCATCTAGAAATGGATCAGAAATGTGGATTCAGCTGAGTGTAGATAAGCACCAACAGACTAGTAGACTGCTCGAAGAACATCAACATCAAACTTGTATACTGCTAAGTATCGTGTAGAAAATACAGGAAGAAATGGTCTGGGTTAGGAGTGACAATGAACGATTGATGCAAGAGCAGGAAAGAATAATCAAAAGCCTTTCCGATAAGTAGAATCAAGGAGTGGTACAACCCAGTCCTGAAAGAGACATTCAGGGAGAAAATGAATGACAAGCTAAGGACCAAACTAATGATAGACTGGAAAGGAGTCATTCACAACGGAGTAATAGGAACATAAATTATAATGAAGTTGAATCTAGTAACGTTTCATATCAACAAGAAATTAATAAATAGAATGTGGAACTACAGGGTGAGATCTGGAAGATTAAACCACTTACATTTGATGGCGAGGATGAGGAAGTGGCAGAAACTTGGTTGATTAATATGAAAAAATATTTTCAAGTTTATGAATAAAAAAGTAACCTTAAAGCTCGATTGGCCATTTATCAATTAAGAGAAAAAAATACCCCGTGGTGGGAGGAAGTCAAGAATGTCTAAAGCATCGAAGACTAGGATGTGACATGGGATGAATTTCAACAATAATTGAAGGACAAATATTTAACAGAACGTTTCTATGATGAAAAATATAGAGAATTCCATGATTTAAGACTGGGTCAAATGACAATGGATGAATACATAACCAAGTTCACTTTCTTATTAGGATATGTGTCTTACTTAAGAGATGAAAACGCCAAAATTTAGCGGTTCTTGAGTAGTTTACCAGTTCACATGAAAGAATGAATTGAGTTCGTAAATCCAAGGAAAATGGATGAAGCAATTCGAAAAGCACAAATGTGCTACCAGCAGTCCAAAGAAAAAGAAGAAATAGGAAAAAAATGGCCACTAAGGACAGGGCAAAAAAACAATTCAAATTACAAAAATTCCAGGACCAATAACTTTAAGAATTCTGCAAGATATTTAGTGAGCAAACCGTTTGGAAGAAAGCATGAGAGAACCCAGTGGCCTACAGAAGAAAAACCTATAGAGGCTTCCAGTAAGCTAGAACATGGACAAACCCAAAAGCCACCTCTACAATGCTGGGGGTGTGGCGAGGCTCACTATTACAAGAATTGTCCACAACGGGGAATAAATGAATCAATAGCTAATCTGCATGAAGCTTCTACAGTGGGAGATGTGGCCCATAATATACCTAGAATTAATGCAGCTTTAGAAGATCGGCAGGCGGATTACCAACCAACGATGATAGAATAGGAAGGTAAGTTACTTTCACAAACTGTTTCTATTTTGGTTGCCCCAGGTGCCAGTTTAAGTTATGTAAACCCCAGAATAGTAGAAAATTGTAAATTACAAAGTAAAAAATTCAAAATTCCCTGGCTGGTACAACTAGCTACTGGGGCAAAGAGAAAATTTTGTGCCAAAGTTCCAAATTGTTCTCTGGAAAATGGGAAAAAAAAAAATTAAATGTAGAATTGACTATACTTCCTTTGGGATCCTATGATATACTATTGGGTATGGATTGGTTGGAGAGACACTGCTCTTTGGTAGATTGTAAGGAGAAGATTATATCTTTCAGAATGAAAGATGAAACACGTCAAGAATTACAAGGAATTAAGAAACCCTTACAATTGCGTCCTATCACAACATCCCAATTGAGTAAATTTATTATAAAAGGATGTCAAATATATGCCATTCAAGTGGGTTTTGCTAATTCTAAGGAAAATACCCCTATGTTGGAAAGCATACTAGTGGCACAAGATTTCATGGATGTATTTCTAGAAAATGTACCAGGTTTACCCCCAAAAAGGGACATCGAATTCACTATTGAACTGATGCCAAAAACATCACCAGTTTCAAGAGCACCATATCAGATGTGTATCAGAGCTAACTGAACTGAAAATTCAATTGCAAGAGTTGTTGGACAAAGGGTATATTCGACCAAGTGTGTCTCCTTGGGGAGCACTAGTGTTTTTAGTAAAGAAAAAGGATGGAACCATGTGTATGTGCATGGAATATAGACAACTCAATAAATTGACAGTAAAAAACAAGTATCCATTGCCATGGATAGATGATCTATTTGATCAGGTGAAGGGGGCAATTGTATTCTCGAAAATAAACTTAAGATCTGGATATCGTCAGATCCGAATTAAAGACGAGGATATTTACAAGACTGCTTTTCATATCCAATATGGACATTACGAGTTCGTGGTATTGCCATTTTTCTTAACCAATGCATCAACAACATTCATGAGGCTGATGCATGGCATATTTCACCATTTTTTGGATAGGTTTGTTCTTATATTCATTGACGATATTTTGATCTATTAAAAAAGCATGGAAGAACACAAGCAACACTTAAGGATAGTATTGGAAATGTTAAGAAGACATCAGCTGTACGCCAAGTTTAAAAAATGTGATTTTTTCAAAGAACAGATACAATATCTAGGCCATGTCATTTCTGTTGAAGGGATAGCGATCAATCTAGAGAAAATTAAAACTAGTATGGAATGGCGAGTACCCCAGAATGTGGAAGATATACGTTCCTTTATGGGGTTAGCTAGATATTACCAACGATTCATAGAAGGAATTTCGAAGATTGCTTTTCCAATTACATCCTTGCAGTGGAAGGGGAAAGTGTTTAAATGGTCTAGTGAATGTCATAATAGTTTCGAAAGGTTAAAAAATTTGCTAACCACTGCCCTGGTGTTGAGAGTAGATGACCCCAACAAATAATTTGAGGTGTGTATCGATGCTTGTAAGGAAGGAGTTGCAACAATTTTATCTCAAGAAGGAAGGGTGGTTGCGTACAAATCAAGAAAATTAAAGGAGCATGAACAACGATATTCAACTTATGACTTAGAGGTGACAACAATGGTGCATGCACTCCGAGTGTGGATGCACTACTTGTTGGGGAAAATATTTGTGTTAAAGACCGATCACAGTAGCTTAACCAGATACTTTAAGCAAGCTGATTTAAATGCTTGCCACACATGGAATGCATTCTTTATTGAATTTAATTTTGATATACAACATGTTAAAGACAAGGAAAATCGTGAGGCGGACGCCTTAAGCAGGAAACTGCATTGTATATATGAACTTTGTTATAATCAAATTGAATGTAAATTTTTAAATCAGATAAAAGAAGAAGCCGAGAGGGATCCTGAATACCGATTCTTATGGCAGCAGGTGGAGGAAGCCAAAAAACAGGAAAAACCATTTGATTATGGAATTAGTAAGGACCACATTTTAACCTTCAAAGGGAAGTTATACATTCCAAATCAAATGAGTTTAAAAGAGCTGATCATGAATGAGTATCATCGCAGTAATTATTCTGGACACCCAGGATACCAGAAAATGCTGACAACAATCAGAAAAGTTTATTTCTAGCATGGTATGCGGAGGAATATTGTGGAATACTTAAACAAATTTATGGAATGTCAACAGGTTAAGGTGGAGCATCAACATCCGGCTGGATTGTTGCAGCCCATAAATGTACCAATGGAAGTGGGAGGTTATATCACTAGATTTATTAATTGGTCTACCAAGATCAAAAAGACATAATGACTCCATTATGGTGGTGGTTGATAGGCTGAGTAAGGTAGCACACTTTATACCGGTACAATCCACTTACAAAACCGTGCAGATAACATATATCTTCATGAGAGATATTTTCAGGCTGCATGGCATCCCAAAAACTGTTATATCTTATAGAGATGTGAAGTTTATTTCAGCTTTTTGGAAGGCCCTATTTACTGTATTGGGAATGAAAATTAGTTTCAATATCGCCTACCATCCACATACGGATGGAAAAACTGAGTGAGTAAATCAAATATTGGAAGATATTCTGCACATGTACATAATACAACAACCAACAAAATGGGAATATTATCTAAATCTGGTAGAATTCGCATACAATAATGGTTACCAAGAGTCTCTTAAAATGAGTCCATTCGAAGCCTTGTATGGGAGATAGTGTCGTACTCCCATTCACTGGAGCAATCCCAAAATCAAGTTGATGCTTGGACCAGAGATGTTGGCTGAAATGGAATTGGAAGTGAGAAATATCAGACATAATCTGAAAGTTGCTCAAGACCGATAGAAGGTGTATGTAGACAAAAAGAGAACCTACTGGGAATTTGAAATGGGTGATCATGTCTACATGAAAATTAAACCAAAGAAAATTACACTAAGGTGGAAATCCTGTGCCAAGTTGGCTCCTAGGTTTTGTGGACCTTTCCAGATTCTAGAAAGAGTGGGACCTGTGGCCTATTGATTGGCATTACCCTGTCATATTCAGGTGTAAAATTTGTTTCATGTATCAAAAATGAAACGATACGTGCATGACCCAAAGCATGTAATACATTGGAAAAGCAATCAGGTAGGGTAAGGTTGAAAAATCCTATCTAAAAAATACAAAAGTTTTATGAAATATTAATTTTAGTCTTACTGGATGTAGGTCGAACCAGACAACGAATTTCTGGTAGAACCTCAACATATACTCGATTGGAGAGAAATAACGCTCCAGATGTGAGCCATCACCTAGGTCAAAGTGTAGTGGAAGCACTTCAGCTCAGATGAGGCTATCTGGGAAGACGAATGATTTGTGCGTGAGGCATACCCAGAATTATTTGTTGAGTTGAAATAAACACCAAGGACGGTGTTTACTTCCAGAGAAGGAAGTTGTGACAACTGGTTTAAATGCAAACTATTTTATTATTTTATTTATTTAAAAGAAGACTAAACATGTATTTCCTAAAATGTGATTAAATGAAACAAACATGAATTATTTCTGTTTTGAAATAAAATTAATTATGGATTCTGGTTTCATAAAAGACTGATGATAAAGTATTCCAAGATATGAGAGTAGTGGAGAAAAAACAGTTAAAAGCAGTTACTTTTCCATTGGGGATAAAGTGTGCATCCCAATGAGGAAAGGGGGTTTTGTGACTAAAAACAAAAACAATCTAAAAGAAAGGAAGAGAGTTAAGTTCCAAAGCTGGTGGTGACTAGTGGGAAAACTCAACATTCCTGAATCCTGGAAAGGAAGAGTACTGGACTAGTGGTCTCGAGGTGTCTTCTAGGATATCTGTTAAACAATTGTACTCAGGTGCGGATCATGGGGGAGATGAGGACGTAATGACCTCTCTCATGGTAGGGAGGACATCATCAGCAAGTTCTGAAGTGAGATAAGTAGTCAGACTATAGAATATGTAAGAACTAGAAACATTGTTTAGACAAAATTCTGTTTAGTATGGAATAATTATTTGAATATGAAAATGGTGATTTAATATAAAATAAATTCTTGTATTCCTACTTATTTCTTTTATTATAAGCATTCAGGTCTAAAACATAAAATCTAAGTTTGGTAGACTGTGTATATTTATATTTATGTAAAACAAATAGCCATTTACAAGTGTAAGGATTGTAGAAGAAAGAAGTAGATTATTCTAGGATTGTAGAAGAATGAAGTAGATTATTCTTTGAGTTTAAGAAAGAATAGGGTATTATGGTATCAGGAAAAATAAACTAGAGATAAATACTGAACCTATTAATAGAAAAATTGTTAGTTTAAAATCCAGAATTGAAAACCTTGGACCAAAAATAGGTCGTTTTTCTATATTATCTCGTGATATACTCGGACAGAATGAGTTACAGAAATAACTCAAGGACTTGGATGTTCCAGACATCGGACTTTCTACTTAACTAGAATAAGGCGAATACTGTTAAATCACAATAAGATAAATAAACATAAAACAGTATATGTTCGTAAAATAAATGATAATACTATTGACCGGAAATGAATATATACATAGGAAATACGAGAATTAACATAGGAAGTGAAACCTCGAGAACAACTGCCATGGTAAATGTATTTAATATAGAAATAACCTTACTGTAAAATTTGAGAAAACAATTCTTTTAACATAGATATACAGATGTAATCGAAGATATTACTGTTAAATAAAAATGAATAACTAGAAAATTTACGAACCAAATTCATAAAAGAGCTTTTTTCATTAATAGAAAAACCGAATAAAAAGGAAATGCTCTACTTTCAAAAATATACAAGAGTTCAATTTAATAAAATCGCAACAAATAGATGTCAAGAATCCTGTTACACTGAGAAACAACTCTCTTGGGTTGGGCTGAGAATTCGACCAGGAAAATGATAAGCAGATGAAATATCATTTTCAAAATATATCTCTAAATACATGTAAACTGTTCAACCAGGGCGTAGCCCTCGAAAATGATGAAATCTAAATCTTGAAGTAAACAAAAACTAGTGCCAAGATAAACTATCAAGCTAGGAAAATGCTCCAAACATGAGAGAACTGAATCTGGAAGACCTTGCTCTGGAATTAAAAACCCTAAATCGATGGATCATGGTACGTACGAGGGGAAAGGACATGGTCGGTTTATGAAGTCTTAAACATTCAAACAACAAGAGGTATTCGTAACATTGCAAGTCGATCATTGTGCAATTACTTGCATCAAGAAAAAACTCCAATGTATTAGAAAATATGCTTTCTTTATTCGTAGAATGAAGGATAAATAAATATGAATAGAGGAAAGCTTATCCAGAGCTATTACCTTGCTGTGAAGCCACAACAGGCTGTGAATGAAACCCTGCACATGCATAACACAATGAGAAAGATAAAACAAAGGAAAAAGAAAGCTTAACCAACATCGACGGATAGAGTCACTGATAAATGAAATTAAAAACTGGAATTATGAGTTACAAGGTAGCTTATCGATAGTGAAGGTAAGGAATCCGAAGCCTGGAAGTCAACAGCGAGAACTAGAGAAATCATGAGCCGTGGATGGAGTTTGCCACAGCCATTGCGTAGATATACAAACTCAAGTGAACCGATTATTAGGGGAATTTTGAGGTCTAAAATGGGTCTCCTAGGGAAAATGTACAATCAAAATTCACTTTATGAGAATCAATCACATTTTAGGGGATGACATCATTCCTAATGGTTGAGGTGGCATTGTTTGAGTTAAAGGTACTTACTTGTCACAATTTCAATGGTGGATAAAAACTCATGGTTAACCATAGTAGTGCTCTAAGTACTTTTAAAGTCATAAAGTAAATTACTCACATTTTGAATAAAATATTATTATTTTCATTTCAATTTTATAAATCAAATCATACATAATATTCATACATAAAACAATATATTACATTATTATAATAATATAGCATATAGCATATAGCATATTATATTATTTTCATATAGCATATTAATTAAATATTATTATATAATTTAAATAATATAAATTTTAATTAATATTATATTATCTAATTAAAAATTTATGAATTTATATTTATATTTCATTTTAAGTTATTTAAGTACAAAAGACAAATGCATTAGTTTTGCAATAACAATGAATTTATTCTTATTTATAGTCACATCAATACAATTTTTTTATTAATTTTATTTTGGTACAAGTTTTGAATTGAATTTGACCATGGTTATATGGATTTTGTTGCAAAAAGTGAAATTCATATTCATAAATATTATTTTATTGGTTTAACTATTATTTTATCATTTCCTTAGGAGGCCCATTTTAGACCTCAAAATCCCAAGACTAAAACGTAAAAAACCATAGAAGAGATAAGCTACCAAGCTCACTTGTGAGAAAAAGAGAAAATAAGAATAATTGAATAATCTCAATAACAAAAAACAAATTGAAAAACCTATAATGTTTACCTGCTATGATGAACCAACTTGAATAATCTTAATAACAAAAAACAAATTGAAAAACCTATAATGTTTACCTGCTATGATGAACCATAATATGTGTGAGCCTGAACTGTGAACTGGTTGCAGGTCGACAGAACAAAAGTGGCGGCAAAGTTGCAGAGTGGCAGTGCCAACCAAGCCAAAAAACCAAATGAAAAGCTATTTAGGGTTGAGAGAACCAAACAAAATGTTAGTTAGAGTTGAGAGGTGATCGATACCTTAAATAGATACCAAACGATCTCCACGACGGCTCTAAAATTTATCGGCTCCAAAGTTGACAAACGTCACCTATCCACCCCCATATCTTTAATGCAAAGAGTGTGTACATCACTTGATATCTTACCAACCAAATCATAACCTAAGGCGTTCTAATAACAATGTTCGGTAAACCCTTGTACCTTCAGAGTATTAATGCTATATGATAAGATTTAAAATAATATTTCCTAATTTAACAATGTTATATGTGAATGCACGACCATGGAACAGTTACAAAGTATGGGTAGTATGGGTCTCGAGGAACCCAAAAGAACATTTAAGACATCTATTTATAATCACAAAACGAAGGTCCACGTGGAAGGGAAGGAATTATAAACGGAGCAGTTCCAGGAATTATTCACTGAGCGGTTACATTTACATTTCGAAATAGTATGGTGTAACATTATACGTTCAGAGACGTATTAGTAGGGAATTTCGTACAGAGGAGTAAAAAAGTAATTTTTGTTGTTGTTGTATTAACTTTGTATGTTACACTTCTGCTCAGCCATGGATGTTGATGACAGTGAAATGAGCTAATGAAAAATTTCTCATGCGTGATCTGATTGTTAGGGCAATTAATTTCCATTCTGCCCTTTCTCATTAAGGTGTCATACTATAATGACAAAAAAAAAGTCACACAAAAGACATTAAGTTAAAAAGAGTTTAATATAGGAAAATTCTATCAATGTTGTGACGTATATTACCAAATATACAATACACAGAAAATGATTTATCAAAGTTAGATAACAACAAAGTCATGAAATTATGAACTTTCATTACACGACTCAAATCACAATACCTCAGTCCAGAATGGAGGAGAGTAAAGCGTGATTTATTAAATTACCAAATATACAATACACAGAAAATGATTTGTCAAAGTCAGATAACAACAAAGTCATGAAATTATGAACTTTCATTACACAACTCAAATCACAATATCTCAGTCTAAGATGGAGGAGAGTAAAGCGGGATTTATCAAATTGGGTTATTTTTTTAATCTTTACCATCCTCACATCACCCTATGAATTACCATTTTCACAGTTCACAGTTATGAATGTTGATGAATGTTGATTACATATTGACAAGTACACTTGAGCATAGGAATAAAATTTTAAATCAAATTAAATTTAAGCATAGATCAGTTTTCCGGATGCGGATGATTAAAAGACTTGATGGGACATCCATCCCTGGCCAACTCCCAAGGCATTTCGCATGGGGTGGCCATATGGCTCCCAGCAGTGCCATTAACTCCGACTTCAATTCGCAAGCGCGCAGCTCATTAACTCTCTAATGACGGCTCTTCTTCATCCTTGGTCTGCTCAGTCGATTCATTATGGATTCAATCTCGGGTTCTCCAGATCATTCTGGCTTTGTTTGCTCTTTGAAACCTATTTGCAGTGCATGTCCTGCGGCTTCTGCAACGCCCAGTGCCCGCACACACACTGGCCGACGCTGCTCGCTGCTCAGCTATATTGAAACTGTTCCTGGGCATCATTTTTCTCATAGCACCCTCTGTCATTCCAATTTCAATTTGCAGATCCATCCTGGCTTGCTCCGTGGTCTTGCTCCTGTCCAAGCTTATTCCCCTTGTCACTGGCCTGTTTCAGCTACTGCCACTGCCATGTCAAGGCTCAGGCAACGCATGAGGTGCCGTCGAGGTGCAACTCGAGGCAAGCCTGCAAGCGAACGTCCATCATCCAGTCTCGATGAAGCTCACTTCATCGAGCATACTGATAGGCGGCATTATCAGGACTCCCTCCGTCAATGGAACCACGATAACCCTCTTGGCTATGCCCGCGACCATCAACCCTCCTCTCCTCATCTTGGCGTGCCTCCGGACCCTGTTCCCTCTGTCCCCCTTCCCTCTGGCAGCGATTTTTTGAGGCAAACCTCACAGAGAGCAGAGCTCTGCTTTGATTGTGCCTTCAATCACCCCACCATCACTGCATACATTACTATTACCCTGCGAGAAGAGTCAACTCTTCACTCTCCCCCGTGGCATGAACCTCCACCCTCTCCTCTTGACCCCCGCCCCAACCCTGATGCAACGCCTCCTGCTGGTCCGGGTGATACCCTTGTTACTGCCACTCCCACCCTGGGCCATCTCTCTATGCAGGTGGACGCAAATCTCTTAGACAAAGATGGAGCTCAGAGCGCTGCTGCAGAAGATTCAGAGGAGCAATACGGGTGTCGCATTGAGGAGGAGCCGGCATCTCCAGCCCACATGTCTTGATTCTGCTATGAATTGGCTCAATATGGTATCTACTCTTGTCTACTTAGCTAGAAATACTGGTTTTTTTGTTGTTGTTGCCTACAGCAGCAGAAGCTACATGCTTGTGATGTATTTTTGTAGTTTTCTTATGCCAAACATCATGGACTTTTCACCGGTTTCCCTTTTCAAGGGCGGTGCAACTGCTTTTAAAAAGAACTGGTTTCCCACTCAGGACAGTTCGTCATATTGATAGAGCATGGACATCAAGCCCGGTTTCAGGCTCCCACCGCTTAACCGAGGCAGTTTTGTAACATTATGATTACTTAATAGAATTAGCACAATTTAGAAAAAAAAAAAAACATAGATCAGTGAAATAAAATCTTAAAACAAATTAAATAACTCTTTTCTTTAAGTTCTATAGACCAGAATAAAATCTTAAATCAAATTAAATTTTAGCATAGATCAGTGAAATAAATAAAATTTTAAATCAAATTAAATAACTCTTTTCTTTAGATCCGATAGACCAAAAATTATTGTGACTGATGTTAAGTTAACCATCATCATATGTAGGATATTGAAAATTGAGAACCTCAATTTATTATATATAGAAAATGAAGTCATTAAACATACATGTGACAGAGAACTGTTCACTCAGTAAATATACACCGCCATGTGGCAAGTGCATATAAATATGAAATTATAACCTATGGTTAACAATGAAGAACGCTCAATAACAATAATGAAGAACAATCCAGAACATGGTTGGTGCTAAATCAAATCTGGTTGGTTGCAGAGATCACAGCCCCAGCTACATCCACATCCCCAAAAATCATGGATTTAACTTGGTGATGGCGTAGATGGCGTAGATAATTCCGGGTAGGTACCCCAATATCGTCAGCAGCAGACATATCCAGAACTCAGCCTGTCACGCAAAACAGTAAAACCCTAAAATTATCAGCTACCAGTAACTTATCAATACATTTCTACAGACCCAGCTTCACAGAAATAGCATTACTGGAGAAACAAAAGAAACTGAAAGCAGAGGAATGAGTGTTAGATGGATAAGAAGGTGCTCACATGGCAGCCGTATTTGAGAAAGACTCCCAGAGGAGGCAGAATTATGGCCAACAAAATGTCTACACAGTTTGCAGTGCCCTCCCTCATTATTTCAGTGATAATGACAACTTTTTAAGACCAGAAACCCAACAGAGCAGCAAAGAGAGTGAGTGTATGAAGTGAGAAAAAAAAGAAAAAGAAAAGAGCAATCAAGAAGATGAAGATGAAGATTGAGGATAATGATAAGAATCTGTGCCTTCCGAAGATGAAGATGAAGATGAAGATTGAGGATAATGATAAGAATCTGTGCCTTCCGAAGTAGTTAATGATGAAAAAACGAGTTGGGGCCGCGTGCAACCGGCCCAGAAGCGGCACAAGAAACTTCATCAACACGGCAGGCGTTTCAAACATTGCTGGACAAAGACACGTAACTACCGGGCGAGACTTTTGGTTGGCTCCATGACACGTTGAGATCAAACAATTTTTGTTGTCAAGCTGTCATCAACTGCCAATCCCAAGCAAAATTGCTTCATGATTAGGGCATCCACGTCATCATCACTCCAAGCGATAGACAACGACCTAGAAGTTTCTGTCATTTATATATTATATGGGGAACGGAATGTGAAAGTAGGTTAAAGGATCGGTATGTAAGAAGAGCTGGAGGAGTTTGTGTTAGTAAAAGGTTCTGACTGAGTTAAGAAATTATTGGTAATTTTTTTTTTTATTTATTTATAGAAATTGATTATATATAAAAGTTTTTTAGTTATGGAAATTTATTTTTATAGGTTATGTTACAATATTATGGATCAATATCACATTTGGCCAATATTACATGTCTAAAAAATCATAATTCATTTTATACAACACTTGTTTGTATAATATATATTTTTGGGATGAGGGATGTTTTTTTATGTTGTAATGTTTAGTTAAATATTTTGACTTAGTCAAATAACATAAAATAAAAATAAATTAAAAATAAAATAATATGATATATATATTTTGGGATGAGGGGTGTTTTCCAACTCTATAGAGTAAAGATGTTGTAATGTCTAGTTAAATATTTTGATTTAATCTAATAACATAAAAATAAAAATAAAATAAAATAAATAATAATTAAAATTATTAATAAAATATTTTGTCTCGATAAAATTAGATAATAATAATAATAATAATCAAATTTATAATTTATAATTATAATTAACAATAATTAATAATTAAACTAAGTGAGATTCATTTTAATTTTAAATCTCTCAAGTTTCAAGAGAGATCAAATCTCTTTATGTAAAAACTTCTTTTAAAGTGAAAAGAGATTTGATCTTTATTTATGTTTGGTAGATCCAAAGTTAAGAAGGATCTAGGCTGGTTTTTAATTAAATTCATTATTAAAAGTAATAAAAAATAAGTGACTATTCCTAAAAATCTTCTAGAATGTTTCATAAAAGTTAAATCTTTAACATTCACTTAATAATTATTAATAATTAAAATAAAATTTTGAAAATCTTATTCCAAAATAAATATATTTATTGACATAATTATCACCAAACCAAACAAATAATTACAATTAAAAAACTCACTATAAAAAATACAATGATATTTTTTCAAGTAATTACAATTAGAAAGGGGTAAGGTTATTTTTAAACACATTTCTATATAATTTATTTGTTGAATAACTTTTATGAAAAGAATATAAAGTAAATTAAAATAGTTCAAATAATTAGAAGAGTAATATAAATTAAATAGTTGACAAATTAAATTAATTTATAATATGCCTTAAAACATTTTGATACATTTTCACATTGTTAAAATTTAAAAAAAATATAAAAAACTAACTAAAATATAATTTTATTTTAAATAAATAAATATATATATATATATATATATATATATATATATATATATATATATATATATATATATATATATGCTGAGATTTTTAATCAAGAATATTTTTTCTATTTTATTGTGAATATTCTTAATTTGTAAATATGTTATGTTACAATATTATGAATCAATATCATGGTTTAACAATATTACTTGGTTAAAAAACCATAATTCACTTTATATGATATTTTTTTAATTAATTAATTTAATTAAAATGATAAAAAAGACATAATTTTGAAGATAAATTTTAACCATTGATTTGTGTATATTATGAATATTTTAAAATATTTCATAAAAGTTAAATCCCTACTATCTTTATAATAATTTTAAAAGTTCTATTCCAAAATAAACACATCCATTAACATAATAATAAGCGAAAAAACTAATATTATTTTCTTTGATCCTAAAGTATCGTCAAAATAATAAAAAATAATTAAAGTGAATATTTTATTTTTATAAATATTTTGGCGATCTCAAACTTTAATCGGGTGAAAAATATATTTTCTATCTCTACCTTTTATAAAAAAAGGGTAAGTTTTATGATAATTTGGTTTTATATAAAGTATATTATATATATATATATTTTTTACAGAAACGGTTATGAGATATATTAATTGCTGGGTCTAAATGCCAGATTTCAGGTTACAATGAGAGGGAGAAGGGCCCAGGAAGTATCAATAGCCAGAAGTGCTATGAGACTTGTGGACAGCTTCCAGCTCTTTTTTACTACAATTATGCACTCGATTTTTGTGATTTCCCCTAGCTTAAAAATACAAACAAACTGATTCAATAGCAAGCTGTAAAACATTTAAGTTGGCAGATTATGGAATTGGATCCCATGTTTTGTCTTCGTCTCGAATTATTGCTCCAGCAGAGATGAGGACAGCTTTATTTGCTTCAAGGTCTGCTTTTTTGTTGTTGTCTCTCAACACATGATAGTAGCTCAACTTTTTAAACAATTTCCCCAAAATTCTGATTCTGGATATCAGCCTTGCCAATCTAAGATCCCGGGGAGAGGAGTTTGTCACCATAATTTTGATTATCACTTGGGAGTCCCCAAAAACATTAACCTCCTTGATTTCGAGATTCAAGAGCGATTTAAGGCCTTGAAGGAGGGCCAGAGCCTCTGCTTGAATGCTGGAGTTGATCCCCAGACCCCATGCAAAGCTGTGGATCAAAACACCTTCAGCATTTTTTACAATACCTCCTGCTCCATCCCTTCCTGGGTTACCCTTTGATGCCCCATCAAAGAAGAAAGAGTGCACCTGTTGCTTGGAGATCCATTCTTGAAACTCATCATTGTTCTTCCCCCTTATTTGCCAATCTTCAATGAGGGAAATGTTGCTGGTGGCTTGAAGAAATTGCAGGTTTAGGGAGGTACCCCAGACTGAATCTAATTGAGTGAGATTTGAGGCATCTTTTTGATTATCCAAGCTCTCCTTTAACTGGAATTTTATCTTGGCCACCACCACCTTGACATCATGCTTAGTATCTCTAAAGATTCTGCTGTTTCGCTCAAGCCAGATCTGCCAGCAGCAGATTTTGGGGAGGGCAGACCACGCCTTTTTTATCACTTTATTTTTGGGTGGAGGACCGGGGTAACTGTTCTGCCAATTTGCATAAAGATTAGGAATAGAGGAGGGAAGGACAAAATTGGGGTTCCAGTAATCCATCGGCTCGCTCCAAACCTGCACAGTGAATTTACAATTCAAGATCAAGTGTGTGGCACATTCCACATTTTCTCTGCACAATGAGCACCTGGACGGACCATGGAAACCTCGTTTCTGCAGTTTGTCATCTGTAAGAATTTTCTTGTGACAAAGGAGCCAACAGAACATGTCGATTTTAGGCAGAGAGTGTAGACGCCAGATCGCAATCCAAGGGGTAGGGTCCGGGGGGACGTGAGGCCTCAAGGTGAGCTTTGCGTAGCCTTGGGCTACCGTGTAACCTGTAGGCAGTAAACCCCAGCCACGCGAATCTCTTATGCGCAGATGAATGGGGGCAATACCGTTCAGCATGGAGCGAAGACAATTGCAATCCTGAAGGAGCTCCAGAGGCACGTCAAAGAAATTCCAGCCTGCCCAATGCATCCCATCCCACGTGGAGATATCCCACAGCGTAGTTTTCCCAGCAGAAGTCAACCAGCAACGAATCGCTTTCAAAGAGGAACAGTCACCAATTGGATCACGACCCAGAATACGATCTGTCCAGATATTTATCTTCTTACCGTTTCCAGGAATCCAATAGGCGTCGGAGCTAATCAGGGGGGCAGCTTTGGAGCAGAGTCTAGCAAAGGGAGAGAC
Source organism: Pinus albicaulis (assembly GCA_034641835.2). Taxonomy (NCBI): domain Eukaryota; kingdom Viridiplantae; phylum Streptophyta; class Pinopsida; order Pinales; family Pinaceae; genus Pinus; species Pinus albicaulis. The sequence continues at coordinate 565,570,485 of CM076569.1, read as the reverse complement.
GCCTTGGGGGAGAGGACCATCTAGGCCTCTGAGTCTCTTGCCTTTAAAATATTTCTTCCAAAGTGCTAATTGGGCCCAGCAAAGCTTGGGCGCAATGATTCTCCAGAGCAGCTTGGCTCCCATGGCTATGTTCTGAAGAGAGAGATTCTTGAAGTTTATCCCCCCCTCCCTCAGCGGTTTGGAGACATTCTCCCAGTTAACCAGTGGGAATTTCCTCTCATTATGTTTGCCCCCCTTCCAAAAGAAGTTTCAAATATGTTGTTCCATTTTCTGAAGGATGCCAAATGGGGCCAGAAGAACAGAGAACTGAAATAGGGGAAGACTTCATAGGACAGCTTTGATGAGGACAGACTTGCCCGCAATATTGAGCCAGGTGAGCCCCCAAGCCTGGAGCTTATTTTTGAATTTTTCCACTTGGGGGAGCCAATCCTTACTATAGGCCCTCTTGAGGAAGATAGGAAGCCCAAGGTTTTTGAAAGAAGTCCAAGCTGGAGAGGCTGCAAAGCCAAAACACCTTGCAATGGAACTGAGCAAGCTGGGAGGAGTATTCCAACTGTAAATATGGCATTTCCCCTTGTTGAGGCTACTTCCCGACACCATACAATATTCGTCTATAGCTTCTTTAAAGTTGTTGGTTGAATGTAGTGTTGCAGCCCCCAACAGCAAAGTATCATCGGCGAAGAGGGCGTGGTTGATGCTTTTAACTCCTCTGGTAATGCAAAGCCCTGTGATCTCCTGCTCTTGCATTTTCTTGTTTAGATAGAAATTGATAACGGAGGCCTGGAGGACAAACAGAAGGGGAGAAAGAGGGCATCCCTGTCTTAGTCCTCTTGAGGCTTTGAAGAATTCCGCTGCTCTACCATTAACAAGGGGAGCAATCCAAGGCTCTGAGATACAGGCCCGAATCCAGTTTATAAAGTTCTCCCCAAATCCAAATTTTTTCAGAACATTCAAAAGGAAACAATGCCTGACTCGATCGAAGGCATTGGCTAAGTCCAGTTTGACAACCATACCTCTTTCCTTACGCTGTTGGCATGAGAGAATTGCCTCTTGAACCAAAATGAAATTGTCCACTAGCTGTCTACCGTGAATAAAGCCCCCTTGATTTTCAGGAATGATTGTGGGGAGAAGGTATTTCAGCCTGTTTGCTATTACTTTGGTGATCAACTTATAACCAATATTACAGAGAGAGATGGGGCGAAATCTGTTGAAGGAATTGGCGCCTTTCTCCTTGGGGATGAGAGCTAGGAACGCAGAGTTTGTGCTACCTCCTAATTTATGACAGTCTTGGGATTTTTGAACCATTTTGTAGAGATATTTTTCCACAATGTGCCAACAGGATTGCAGAAATCTGGCGGTGAATCCATCCGGTCCTGGTGCTTTGTCAGGATCCATGGCAAAGAGAGCATTCTTGACCTCAGTCTTGGTGACTTTTGCTTCTAGGAGATGGTTCATCTCAGCAGAGATTGAAGGGGGGACCCAGTCCAGAAGATCAGAATTTTGAATCAGATTCGCATCCTCACTGTACAACTTCTGGAAGTGAAGAAAAGTTGCTCGTTTAATGCTTGCAAAATCTTTATGATTGGAATTGTCATCCTTAATCTCAGATATGGTGTTGAAGCATTTTCTGGCTTGAGTTTGCTTGTGAAAGAAAGAGGAATTTCTGTCTCCCGCTTTAAGCCATAGGCAACGAGACTTAATCCTCCAAAACTCTTCTTCTGCTAGGCAGGCTTTGTGGAAGTGTTGTTGGAGTTGAATCTCCTTATCGAGGATTTCTCTAGTTACATATGCCTCTTCCGAAAGCAAGTGGTGTGCTTCCAATTGACTTTGGAGATTTTTCCTTTCAGCTGCTGGGTTAGAAAGAGTTTTGGCCCAGCATTTTAAGGCAGCTTTCGTTCTTCTGAGTTTTTCTTCCCACACGAAGAAGGGTGATCCATTGACTGGCTGAGACCAAATTTCTTTGACAATCTGCATGAAATTGGATTCCTTGACCCAGAGGGGGCTAAATCTGAAGGGAATGGGGCCGAGGTCGGGGTGAGCCCGGAGATCAAGCTTGATAGGGTTATGATCAGATATGCTGCAAGGAAGGATTTGCATACAAGCATCTAAACCAAGTAATAGAAAGGAACTTTGTACCAAAAATCTATCCAGTCTTGCTGCTATGTGACCAGGGCCTACTCTTTTGTTTGACCAAGTGAACTTACCTGAAGAGGGCTTGATGTCCAGCAAATCCCAATCTTGCAGAAGATCCTCTGCCCATTCCCTTGCCGGATCTCGCACAATGCAGCCTCCTCTCTTTTCAGAGGAATGCAGTGTGAGATTGAGGTCACCTGCAATAATGATGTTGTCAAGGTTCCCTAAATCTGCCTGGCTTCTTATAGAGTCCCAACAGGCCTTTTTTTCTCCAGCATTGACCGGTACATATACATTAAAGAGACAAAAGTATTCTTTAGTGACAAGATGATGCATTTTTAGGAGCAGCCAATGAGTGTTTGAAATTTCAGAAATTAGCGAGAACTTGCTATCATTCCAAAGAGTGCCTAACCCTCCAGAGGCTCCTCGGGCTGAGACAGCTTTTGCTTTGCTTTTACTCCAGATTCTTTTACTTGTTTGGAGGAAGTCTGCTTCCTCCATCTTAGTCTCCTGGATAAGGAATATGTCTGGGGCTTCTATTCTTATTAAGTTTCTTGTTGCCTCTTCCTTGATATTTCTCCCCATACCCCTACAATTCCAGGAGATTATTTTCATTATTTACCTTTGTTCTGCTGGGCTCCCTTGGAGCCTTGGGGCTGGTTTCTCACCATCTTCGGCTTTTTTGCTAGTAGCTTCTCCAGAGTTGGTTGGGTGCCCTGTAACTTGTCCTTGTACGTTTCCTACTCTCTTTTCTCCTGATTTGTTTTGCGACCTCTTGTGGATCTCCTAACAGAGGCCTGAGAGTCACCTATTTCTCCTTCCTCCTTCGAATCTTCCGACTCCAGGTCCTCTTCCTCGACGCCAACAGGTATTCCTTTTGAGCTTTCTGCAACACTTGCGTATTTGGAAGACATAGAGGGAGTCCCTTTGACTGGGGATGTTGTCTTTTGAACCTCCACCTCCTGGGTGTCCTCTTGGTGCGAGCTTAGGAGTTCAAACTTGTTTTCAGGAGCGGACTTAGACGGGATCTTCTGAGAAGAGGCCTGTTGGGGACCTTTGCCACTAGGGCCTCCCGACTTTTGAGCCTTATGGGAGGTTTTGGTGCGCTTGACTTGATTCCATCCATCCTCCTTCCCTTGCACATCCTCATTGTTGGATGGACAGCCTCTGGCGAAGTGGCAATAGACATGGCATTTCCGGCATTTGAAGGGCAGCTGCTCATAGTCCAGTTTCTGCACATGCGTCCAGCTTCCGACTTTGATTTTGATGGCCTCTGGTAGCCCAACCTCCAAATCTACTTCCACGCAGATCCTAGCGCAGTCATACTGGTCCTTGTTGTTTGCTCGATCGATGAACTTCCCAAGGGCATTTCCAATATGCATCAGAGAATCCCAATTCCAGCAGTGAACTGGCAGATTTGGGAGTCTAACCCACACCAGGACTGCTTTGGGCACATCCACAGCAGGGTCGAAGTCTGGAGTCCACTTATTTAGGTACAAACCCTGGGGGCCCATGAAGTAGGGTCCGTTCTGGAAGATCAGATCTTTGTCATCTTTTGAAGTGAACTCGAAGAGAAAGTAACCTCTCCCCAAAAAATAAGAAGTAACGCTTTCTTTGATCAGAGGCGCCCAGTTTCTGTTGACCCAGCTCTCAGTGGTTTTGGGAGATGGCCAAAGCCCTGTGAACTGGCCTATGAGAACTCGTTTAGCCAGTGATAAAGAAACCTGAATCAGAGTCTCTGCTGGAAGAGAGATCTCAGGTATTTCATCAATTTTCTTAACAAATTTCGCAGCTTCAACATTCTTCTTCTTAGGAAGCCCTGCCAATAAGCGATCGAAAGCCTCAGCAGAAGAGGGCGGGGGAGGGGGACGAGGCCCCTGGGGAGAGCTCAGCCCCTCCATGGGTGCAAGCCCTAGCAAGAACGCGGCTCGGATCTAGATGCGCAGGCAGCAACGCGTTCGCTCCAGCGCACAGCCTAAGGAGATTGAATGAAAACATAAAGTATATTATATTATTAATAGATTGGATTTATAGAGATAAAAATCTTGTCGGAAATGCGTTATATTTTGGGATGTGGACTCTGACTAATGGAAAGAGCTAATAGCCCCAAGTTGTTACCGTTCAAGACCACAATTCATACATATATATTTATCTGTAGAGTTTGTTTTTGATCTTTTGATTGTTTTTTTTTCTATTGTAATTTAATTTTAATAAAAAAATTAGTGTTATAATTTTGATTTGAGTGAATGGATTGGGATTTTAAATGTTGTAGAATACTTAAATATTGTATTATGAACTTTTAAGTTAATACAATGAATAAGTTAGAGGTGTAGTATTAACTTATGTTTTTTTCATTAAAGGTTTTTGAGAAAATCAATGTTTACGGTGTGTCATTGTTGTTATTCTTATTATGTTAAGAATCCATATGCATTGATCACTTACATAGGTTTAAGCTTACATTTACATTTGGTATTGAAATGAGGTTATTAGTTTTAAAGGATGTCTTTATTGCTAAAGTTCAGTTTGTTCTTGATAAAGAAATATTATCTAAACTTCATTGTAGTGACTCTTATATGGAAGGAAATGATGAGTAGTTCCAATATCAAGATTGAGAAATTTAATGTCTAGAGATTTGAGCCATGAAATTAAAGATGGAATATCTTTTTCTAAATAGAGAAATGTTGGTGTTTGTAGATTTAGGTACAAAAGCTACTACTGTGTCAAATAAGATTGAAAAATGCTAGAAATAATGGTAAGACGTATGATTCAACTCTTCTTCTCAGAGATGGTTTTGATGAGTGTTTCCATAGAATATCATGCAAAGAACTCATGTGACAAGCTAGGAAACTTGCACCTATCAAAGTCCATGGTAAATAAGTTATTTCTTTGAAAGATGTTATATGATATTAGGATGGATGATGACCAATTCACCATAAAGATTTTAAACTCTTTTAATACTTCGGTGAGTCAACTTGTCTTTTTTGATAGTAAGATCAAGGAAAAACATAAGCGTGTTACCTTGTTATATTCTTTGATAGGCTCATGGAATAATCTAGCTGTAGCAAGTGGTAGTAATAGGAAATCCACATTAAAGTTTCAGGATGTAGTTACATCTTTATTATTAGAGGAAATGAGGGGAAAATCCATGAAGGGTGTGCCCAAGGATGCCTTATTTGTGAGAGATTACCCTTTAGACAAATTTTACAAATATTTTTTATTTTTGAGAGGGGAGTTATGGGTTACGCAGGGGGTTGAGTATATCTAAATCTTCGAGACAATATATAAGGAAATGTTGGACACATAAGCCTTCAAGATTCTATCCTTGTAAATAAAATAGTAAATATTAGAAGAAATGGGATAGTACAAAATATCAATAGATCTCTTTTAAGATGAAACAAAGAGTCACTCAATTGTATTAAGTAATGTTTGGCATTAATAAAAATGCATTGGAGTGGAGTTATTCCCTTAACATGCTAATGGTATCAAAGTTAAGTGTTTATTTATGGTATTCTCCCTTTTGCTTACTAGTCCCTTGGTTGTTAATGACCATACTATCCTATAGGCTTGGGATTCCTCCGCTTGGTGCTAGAAACACCCTCTATTTCTTTTCCTTTGTCGCAGCCAATCTTGATTACTCTCCTTCCTTTTTCTTGGTGTTACTTCTAACCATCGACTCCTCTATGTGCCTTTCTCTCCAAATCTCCACAGCTCTTTGTTATAACCCTATTTTCCACTCCATTATAGTGAGAGAAACACAATATCAACTTACCTTAATTGTTTGGCTAAAATGCATCCCTTTTCACCTTTTCTTTTACTTATGTGAGATTTATCCCATATTAAAAGGGTGAAATTACATAATTGAGAAATTTCTCATAATTTTTTTGCCAAAATATTATAATTATGAGATAATAATTATTTCATAATTGAGATAATTGAGAAAAACCTGATAATTGTGGAAAATGTTTCTAGAGTTTTCCATTCCCAAGGAGATCAACTTTACCCACTTGTGTATGAGTTGGCTAGGGGTCCATTATTGTAGAAGTTTCCTAACTTCTCAAGCCCCTAGGTGTCTAGATACGTTCTCCCAAAGGATGGAATGAGCCTATATAATCTCACCAAGAGGAAAGGGGAAAATATCAAGTATCCACACCATAGTGCGAGAGATTTTTTGTATTAGGAGAGGAGACCATGCTACAAGCTTGAGGAGAGGATCTTATTTGTTGAAGGTATATTGATGTACATTCACTTATTTGGTTAATAAAAATCTATGTTCCTTCCCCTTATATCAGGTATGCAGTAATTTATATGTGTGATTTCTAGATGTTTTGAGTTGACGATCTTCTCCGGAAGATCACTCGTCGTTTATGTTTGGTTGTGTTTGTGTGAAGGATTTGGATCGGGAGTGGATGAAAGAGATAGCTTGATTGGATTGCAATGATTATGAATCAGGCCCAAAACACTTCACCAACCTGCGAGGAGGCAAGGAAATTTCTCATACTTTGTAGCATTAGAAATTGCATTGAAAATGCATGCATGGCCACCTAGATTGGGGGTTTTTATCAGATTATCTTAGCCATTCTTTTTTCTTGTATGGTGATCTCAATCGGGGATGAGATCGTGGAGCAATAACTCATTGCATAATTAAATGCATCATAACTAGTGTTTCAATCAGAGCATTTTTCTTTTTCCCTCTTTGTCCTTAGATGTCTTCTCTTTTTCTTTGGATCTGGTTTTTGTTGGTCTTCAATTGATTTCTTTGTATTTGATTGGATTTTTTTTTTATCTCCATTGATTTTACTTGCTTCAGATCTGAGCTGATCTTAGATTCAGAGTTTTGTTTTTGTTTTTTATACGAGAGAATAAAAGGTCGTGTGTTTAAAATCAAATTCTAGATTTTTTTTTACATAATTTTATTTATTTGACTACATATTTGGACTCCTTTCACAATTTCGTCAAAAAAAATCGCTGAAAACAGACTTCATATGAGGATTTTCTGGCCAATTGAAGTTAGCTAGTCGAATTTTTTTCCTCAGTCACTGACACAGTGGGTCATTCGTGCGATTGAAGGATCCCATATGCTCGCTTCTAGTTAGAAACATAGATACCAAATGAATTTAGCATATCTTGTGCGTGCGGCTGAGCTTCTAGACCTAAAAAATCAGTTTTTGTCCTTAGAAGTTTCTATTTCTATCCTTGATTTATCTGAGCTCCCTGTTTACTCGCTAGATCTGGTCTAGATATGTTTTCATTTGCTTAATTTTTTTAGATTTGTTTTCATTCTTTGGGAGATAGTTTTTGTCTTATATTAGGCATTGATATTCTTGTTTTTGTTGATCTATTGGAGATCTATTGGATCTATTTTTTTTTGTTTTTGTTAGTTGTTGATCTTTGTAAGATTTGAGTCATTTATTATTCATTGGTTGGGATCTTCCATTGCTTGTGTTCTTCAAGGTTCCCTTGAAGGATTCTTTGTTTGCTTTGGTTGAGGACTAGTGTTCTCATCTCTAGATATCATTTTCAGATCTGTTTGGCTACTTTTGATGACTGTTTGGATCTCTATCATATCTCACTTTCATATATGTGTGTCCTTTGTGCACTTTTATCACTTCTTTTTGAGTGATTTATTTCTCTTTTGCTGGTGTTGTGATTGGTTTTGTAGTTGACATATAGAAAATTTATTTTGAGTGTGTTTACTTCTTATCACCCTCATCTAATCTTGTTTTGGCCTTCCTTCCTCTAGTGTCTGGTTTTGACCTTTGTAGGAAATTGTCCTTGGTTGATCCATTGTGCTACAACCATAGCATTGTTGACATTTCCTTCGTTATTTCACTTTTGGCTTTCGGTTTGATCACTTTGAGTGTGTTTTCTTGTTTGGATTTTGTTACACAAAATTTTGTCACTGTCCCTGTACTCCCTGTTCCTGGATCTTGGAGAACCCCTACACTGATCCTTGTGTACTTTTTCTATCATGAAAACATGCCTTTGGATCCCTTACAGTATGAAGAACAATCTCTCTTTTGATCATTTATGGAGTAGCTCCCAAAAAACCCACTTTTTTGGAGCAACGTGACCCTTCTATGTCTCACCAGTGTTGATGGCCCATCCTTAACCTATGAAAAACACTGATCGGTGCTAGTATGGACCTCATAACCATGTGGATCTACTTCTAGAAGATTTTTTAAAATGGAAACAAATCTTCATGGCCTAGAAGCTTCGAGGGAGGAGAGCTGGATGTTTGTTGATCAGGATATGGCCAAGCTTCCTCCTTTAAGTCTCTAGTTCCTACAAAAGAGGAACCACCCAAGGAGATAAGCCTTTTTCCCATCATAAGTGGATCCATGTCCCCTCCTCCATCTCTATAAATTGATCACCTTCTAATGCCTCTGCTAGTTAGAGCAAAATAGAAGAGAATAGCAGAGAAAGGTTTGAAGATTGTCATAGGCATTGAAGGAGAGAGTTGAGATCCTTAGCCATCTCACATTGAGTTGAAAAAGAATGCTTTGGAGACGTTCTCGGATTTAGACCCGCCGAAGGAGAGCTTCGACATCAAGGAGTAGGTTGTAACTCCCCTTTTATTAATAATATGATACAACTGATATTTATTTTCCATTCTTGTCCATGTTTACGATAAGAATTATAACATTCCTTGATCAGTTAGATAGATTATTCTTGTTATATGCATGTTGCACTTTTATTTTTCTTGTTGTTTTTGGTCACTTGTGTAGGTAATTGAACACTGGTAGTAGTAGAGATAAAACTTGGAAGAGGGAAGGACTAAAATACTTCGAAAAAGAGCAACATCGCAACATCAGACCGAGGTAGGCCATCTCCTTTGAACTATGTTTCATTTATAATCTAAGAAAGTAGTTCCCTTTGTTGCTAGACCCACCCTAGGGCTAGAGGGATCGTCTGTGTCTGCAGAGAGGATTTACCTAGACAACAAATTGGCAAATCTGTTGGGGAGACATTGCCTCTAGTCTCTTTCCACTCTTTGATTTTTTATTTTCCGTCCTTCTTTTGTCGAATATCTATCTCTCCTTTGTTTCTAGATTTTGTGACTACTTACAGTCATCAATCTCTTTTCTGAAGTGAAAAGCCCCGATTTATTTGAACAAACCATTTTGTTTTTTGTCATTTTCCTTGGTCGGCATTGTTAATTATTTGACAAAAGCGCTGATCAGCGCTAGATGTTTTAACAAAAAGCACTTATCCCCTTCTAGTGCGAGGTGCATCCTCACAAGCATGCCGATTTCTATGTAAATGTTTTTATGGTTTCCCTTCATTGATTGCTAGTGTGTCTTACCGTTCTAGATTTCCTTCTCTACTCAATTTTCTCGTGTTCTCTTCTGTTGAGCAACTTGATTGTCTCAATTAGTTCATATTTGGTATTTTTTTCTTTTGAACTGTGCATCCTCATCATCCTAGGTTTTCTAGGTGCTTTGATTCATTTGAATGGTTGCATGCTTCGTTGGGTTCCAGACCTACTGTTGGGTCAGTTTTATCGTCTATTTCGAGCCTTTTTTTTTTCCTTTCAGTTGATCTCTCTGATTAGGGTTTTCAAGTTTCCATTCCATGTGCATTTTATTCTCTCTTCCATTAACAAGCATTGATTACATTGCTTGCCTTCAACTGAAAGATCTTTATTTATGTGTCAATCATTGTAAAAAGCGAAGAATGTTTGTTTTGAGCTAGTGATTCGAGATATCTCTTTAGTGCTTAAATTGCTTAAGTTGCAGCGCATTTGGAGAAGATCATTTGGAAATACTTAAAACAAGTGATTACATTGTTCCATTTTGTGTCTTTTTGCATCTTGTTCATACAAAGAAATTTTTTTTTCGCATTCATTTAAGTTTTCATCTTAAAATTTTCATTTCATTGAAAGTGCATTAGATAAGTTGCATTGAGAAGTCATTTTTTATATTTATCATTGAAATTAGATTACATTGTTTAATGTTTGAAAGATAAAAGTGCATTGAGTGCATTCTCATTCATCAAAAGAAAAGGAATTTGTGCACAAATTACAATTGCATAGTTTTCAAAAAGTTTTTTTGCATAGATTACATTGCATATTTTGCATCTTTGAATTTTTTTTATTTGAATTGGAATAGTGTGAGTGATCTAGTTAGGAGAAGTTTCGTTTGCTGCATTATCGTGTGTTGCATCACTATTTGAAACTCTTCCCTAAACTAGATAGTGTTCATAAAATTGAAAGAATCATTTTCTCATATTAGTTGCATTATAGGTGTTTAGGTAACAATAGTTTTGAGTCTTGAAATTGAAAATTTAATCAAGATCAACTTAAACCGAACCTCAATTAACCTAAGGAGCATTTGGAACTTAACGAAAAAATTTTTGAGGTCTAGGCTAGAGATGTATTACGACGTCTATAAACCTGACAGTTGTCGCTAACAGCCTGTGTTGCATTCCCAGAGTGGAACCCCGTCCCACATATGGAAGTATATAGCACTTGCAACACATATGATAAGTATATCAGGATGCTCTCATTGAAAAATTACACATTATACAACGCCAACACGGACTTGTGCTCCCCGTACCATCAAGCATATAACAGGAGACCCTAATAGGTTGCTATCCTTTAGCCACATGTAATTGATTCAACCGCCTTGAAATGTGATACACCGAACAAAATATTCGGGGAGATTTCCTACCTGTACTTCTTGCTCTGCCAGGAGGTATTCTATAGTTCACGGATACTTGGTAAACCCTCTTGCCTAGTTTACCCCTTTTTTGTTTATTTTGTGTTTTAATTCTAAACTTTATTGTCCACGAGAAAAATTTACCCGTGCTCATCTCCTTAGTCGATCTTAGGTTGGGACTAATGGCAACAGTTCCTGAGTTTACCAACCAAGGAATCCCCTCAGATGGGAATCCTAATCCTTTTCCTTCTTTTGGAAATGTTGGTGCTCCCTATATGGAAACATTGTCCCTCTCGGGATTAACCATTGGTTTTCATTTTGGTTATTTTCGACCCCCATGGTTTTGAATGTCCAAACCGCTTCTCAACCAAGTTCTCCTCTGCTTGAACATCAACCCCATGTTGATCCTAAGATTGACCCCTCGCCTTCCTCACCTATTTCTTCACCCCGTTCTTCCTCTTCGCCTAGTGAAAGTCTGGATTCTAGTAACCAAGTGGCTAAGAATAGGAAGAAGAGGAAGAAGAACATGAAGGAAAATAAGCATGGGGGAAACCCAGCGACCATCACTACCAATGCGATTGACGTTGAAAAACCTTCCACTTTATCCTGCAAAGTCAAATTCCCTTGAAAGCTATGTGAGGGTGACCATGTTCTTAAAGGTTGTCGTGGTATTCCTAAGGTGTTAGAAGTGCGGCCCATTGGCCCGAATCACCCTTCATCATTAGCCTCCGGATATCATGCTGGTGATGAACCCTCAATTGGTGATAATAAGATTCATGGGAAAAGGGGCAGGTTCAAATTCCCCTGTAGGTTATGTGAAAGGAATCATCCCATTCACCTTTTTCCTTATCTCGATGAAGCCTCCAAAGTGTTGGATACCCTTACGGTTTCTGAGCCCTATCTTCCAGTTGGTTACTAAAATGTTTCCCCAAGTCCTCCACTAGTTGATCAAGTGATTGATCAAGATTCATCTCTGGTCAATCCCAATCTCTCTGAAAGTCAATCTCATGAGTCCATTTCCAACCAATCATTGGTTGAGAAAAAGGTCGACTTGATTCAACCTATGGTTAATCAGGCCTTTCTCGTAGAGAGTGAATCTCATACCACTCAGATTGTTTTTCTTTCCTCAGATTCCCCAGAATTGGAGGGAAATCCTCTTGTTCTAGCAATACAGGAGGGTGATCCTCCCATTCGCGTAACACAAGGGGATGGTCTTCCCGTTCCTATGGCACCCCCTCCATGTAGATTGATAGATTCTTTTGATATGAGTCGACTGGCAGGATATTGTCTTCCTTCTTACGTGCCCTTTGAGATCACAATATAGGCCTATAATGTGGTTGTACCTAGCAAGATAATAGATGAAGGGGCATATGTTATTATTCTATCCTCAACTACCTAGCAAGATTTTGGTTCCCCACAGCTTGTGCCTGTTACCTAGAATTTGTTAGCTTTTAACAGAGGAACCAATCAACCATTAGGGATCCTTCTGAGCTTTCATATACCTTGGGAGGAAATATTGTCTATATAGACGTGATGGTTGTACAAGGCCCCTTGGATTTTAACTTACTCATGGGGTGTGACTATACTTATGTCATGGGAGCACTTGTCTATTCTCTCTTTCATGTGATATGCTTTCCACATGAAGTTCGAATTGTGACCATTGATCAACTTTCATTCATTGGTCCTAATGTGACACCTAGTATGCCATCATCCCTTAATGGTCCTTACACGCCGGTGGTATCTTCCCCACCCTAGGTTAATTACGTGTGCAATCAGAAGCAGAAGAATCTCCTAACTTAAGAGATTTTTTTGTCCTTCTCTAACAAGATTACCTCATGAATTAGAATAAAAAAAATACTAATTGAACAATATATTAAGCTACATGAAGCAATGATTGAAGAGGCTCTTCACTGAAGAGGTCCTGGCTGTCCTTCATCATATATTCATTTATCAGTAATGCTATTGTTAGAAATAGGAATTCAGAAAAGCATGTAAAGGCATGAAAAGATGAATTCTAACTTAAGATATTAATTAGATAAAAAAAATGTTTAACTTAAACATTTGTTTGTCCTTTCATATGAAAAATAATAATGATCATTAGATTCATCAATTCTCACAAATAATCAACATAAACAAGTTAGACATAAGCAAACTAATTCATAAATTGCAACTACAAATAAATTAGGAAGTGCACTTAGCTCGGTGTGGGGGCCCTCCACCCTTGCCTCGCACACTGAAGGTGTTTTCAGCTACTTAAAATTTCAGTAAATCAACCAGCGTATAATAACAACAAATATAATATAACAAATATTCAATTATGTCTCCAAAGTCTTAGAAATAATAATGTTAAGTCATACAAATTCTACATATCAATGCCTTCAAAGTTTGAGGCTTAAATAGATAAGTATCTAACAAATTCATCTAAAATAGCTCCTATAGTCATGACTATCCTTATCTTATCCAATCAAGTTGAATTCATCCATCAGATCCATCAAAATCTAGACAATCCCACAAAATAAGAATTTTGACCTAGTTTCTAGGGATCCTCCATAAAGATGAGTCCTGTTTGACTGCCTTTGATTGGGCTTATTAAAGCTCGATTTGACTATACCAAAAGGTGTACACTTAATATTAGTTCCCAAGATTTCTAGAAATATATCCAGATCGAGCCCAAGTGTCCTGCAAATATTCAAACCATGAGGCTATTACAGGAATTTCTGATGCTGTCAAAAAATGCACTTAAATTTCAATTTTTACAAAAACTTCTAGTAATTGAAAAACATAATTTAAATACCTGTATATGCATTTTTTTGGTCAAAAAAAGGTGGATATGATGGTGTATAGATGGATAGTACGGAAAATAAGATGTATTTCATTAACAAAAAGAGATAAAAAATGAGGGCCAACATCTCCCCCAAGTTGACGTTCAAGCATGTCCTCATGCTTGCTTTTTCCTTTTGGACCTCTTGAGCTCTAATGCTGATCCCATTCCTGATCCTGAAACTTCCTGTTGTGCTCCATGTGGAAGAGAATACATATCTTTCCATTGTTTTTCCTTGTAAATTGAGGTCTTGACCTTCTGTTTCTCATATTTGGCCTTCCAGGAATTTTTCTCCTGAAGCCACCTGAATTCTTGTGTATAAAGAAGATTGTTTTTGGCTTTTAACTTTCCCATTTCTTCACTTATCTTCTCATTTTATTTAACCAATTTTTCATTAGTTGTATTAGATGTTTCATTTTCTTCTTTCAGGTGCCTTTCCATGATTTTGCTTACCTCCAAGCTATCAGTTAACTCTATGATCCTGCTAAGGTTTTGGTCTGCCTCCTCGGTATTTTTAGAAACTGAAGTAGCTTCAACCTTATTATTTTAGTTAAAGGAGATGTCTCCATGAATTTCACTTCTGGTTCTGTTGAATTCCTCTTCTTTTTTCTCCTAGAAATATTCAAGAATGATGTTTCCATCTCTACCATAATTGTTTCCTGTTGTTTCTTTGATCTGGTTTTTGGATAGAGAGGTGAGTGCACTATATTTCTTATTTCCTGAATTGGTTTAAGTTTTTTTTCAGTAAATTTCTCTACAAACTTATTTTGAATTAGGAAATCTTCCCAAACCATTCCCTTAGTTTTCAAATGGTAATCCAAAATGATTTTTATAAGTCCCTAGTGATGAATTTGAGCTTCTTTGGGTTTAATCTCAGATTTTACACTTTCAATCATCTTCATCAAGTTTTTATAAAATAAATAGGACAAATTGATCCTGATATCTCCATTAATATGTTGTAGTAACCTAATATGATATAGGTGTACTACACTATGTCTGTTATCATAGGTGAAAAAATTTTGAATTATCAAAATTAGCTCAGCCCAAGGTTCTTTGAACCACTCCCTAGGAATCCCATTTGACCTATCAGAAGAACCCTTTCTGTTCTTATCCAAGATAAAGGTCCAAGCATTTCACTTGATGATGGTAACTCTAAAGCTTCGGAAATATATTTTGGAGTTAAAGGAATATGTAAACTACCCACCATAGTTTCATCATGTTTGAAATTGTTTATACACTCCCTTGTGATATCCTCATTATGCCCTTTAAATTTTTGAAGAAAGCCTATTAAGCCTGATTGATCAAGTTTCTCAAATGTTTCTTTACTCCAATGTTCAATTTGAAAATCTTTGGTCTTTGTTCTCGATGTCATATTTTCTGAAAACCATTTGATGTACCCATCTACTATCATTAACTTCATTTTTGTAAACAAAAATTCAAGTACTAGATGTTATCACAGTAGTGAGGCTTACTTTTGTTTGCTACTCTTGCCAAGTAATTGAAATCAATCCTCTGTTTTCCTTTGGAAGAATGTGAGCTTACTACTTCAAATAGACACAAGATTTGATATAAACAGGTTTAAGAAAACATAAAAATTCATGTTTCTTTTATCCTACTCTCTATTTCATTCTCTGTCTCTTTTATAAATAACAATCCTCTGCCTCTATTTTGTAAATTTTTGACTATGTAAAAAAAATGAAATTTTTTTATACAACAGTGTCTTGTGACCCTTGGATTCCATACAAAATTATTTTCCTAAGGAAAGGAATTATGTATCTAATATAAGCTCACTATTTATGCAAGAGAATAGCTCAATTGTTTCATCAAAAATATCATATGAGTTCACTGTTTTTCTTCAAAATTCACCAGAAGTTGCCCTCTGCTATGCAAAATTACAAAAACATGTTGACTATGCCTTTTAAAACAATCTTTCTCCACAAAACCTGATTCAAATTCTTCTACTGAGTGTGTAAATGAAATTAATCTACTACAAAACCCAATAAATATGAATTCAATGTGAAATTCAAACCAAAAACCTCCATTCTCTATTTATATTCATTTTGAAATAGAACATTGTGCATGAGGATGTTTTCAAGTTTACATGTCTTTGTAATGATCCTCGTGATTTTCTGCTATGATCCTCATGATTTTCCTTCTAGTTTAATTGAAGTCTCTGTGTTACAATCAACGCCAATCTTATCAAAATATTCACTCAATATCTTATCATTTACTCATTTAACCAATAGAAAATTCAGTGTTGACTGATGGCAGAGTGTTTATGAGTGGTGTCAAAGTGTTTATGAGTGGAGTCAAAGACAAAATGTAAAGCAATGACAAGTTTTAAAAACCGTAATAGAAGAACTCCTTTTATCACTCTCAGTTTCTTTAACAACACGAGATTTACTCATGCGAATCATTATTGTTTTAAACAAAAAATTTTTAGTTTTCTTGTTACCTTATTCTTCATGGGATTTTGCCTCATTACAATGTGGTTGCTTGACATATTTTCTGGATGTGTTGGCTTGAAACTTCAGTCAATTCCCCTTATCGCTCTGTTCTTCTCACTGCTATATTTCCTGCCTTCTTTGTTGTGTTATATTTCTTCTATTCTCGTCACATATTCTCCCTTGTATTCTATTTTGTTTATTTGTTTCTCACAGAGTTGCAAAAAACGATGTGTGTTTTGATTGCATGCCTTCCTTCTCTCACTGAGCCTTCAAAAGATGATGATGGTGAAAAACATAGTGTATATCAGTTGCTTGAGGTCTTAGAAATGGTGGAGGTTCTCTCAACAGTTTACACAGTGTTGTAATATGGAATTTGAATTTTTTTTGACCGTTCATCAACCACCGCTTTACCAGTGCATGCGTGGCTTACCCTTGACTGTCATGCTGACTCCATGGTGTACATTTCATCCTTTGCTTCACTTATTATGTAGTCCATTTCATGTTTTTCTTTCATGCTTTGTGTTGATGACTATGTTTGCTTCCATCCTCCATTGAAACACATCATACCTTATTGTATATGCGCCATCATATTTTCGTTTAACTTCTTGCATTCACATCCTTGTATGCCATCATTTCTACGTTCCTCCATTGTTGTATGTATCACTGTCTCATCATGTTCTCGTCCATATACATACATCATTGTCATACATATTTTGTCATAGCATCATACTTTAGGTTAGTTTGCATTCTATTGTTTGCATTATGATTGCGCTCTTGCTCTATTCCCTTAGCTTGTAACCATTTATGATTGTGCTTTTTGCATTTTGTTTTGTTTTTTGAAATCGCTGCACTATCATATGATTTTAGACTTTAGGTTTGCTCTTTTATTTAATTTTTAAAATTGACCAATGAAATGGTCATATTTTATAATTAAATATTTATAATGACACTAACCTGTTGTTTGTTTATTGTAGATCCAACAAAGGTTTAATGTTAAGAATTTTGTTTATGATTCTTTTGTTTAGAAAAGTAGGGTAGGGTATGGTATGGATAGATTATGGATTGTTTATTGAGTGATTAGGATAGTGGTATAGATATGGATAAAATAGGGCTAATAATCATAGTCGATAAAATGTAGATGATGAAAAATGTAGGTGATAAAAATGCATAACCAGTACTGAATTAGCTTTACAATTCTAAAATATTTTCACAAAAAATTGAAATTTTAAGAGAAATTTTTACTTATTGTACTTGTATTCCCTCAAACCATTTGATGTTCATGATGGTCTATATTATGTTTATTATCATGATGGCTCTTTTAGACTATGTAGAGACTTTATTTCTGCTTTGCATCTGATTTGATTTGGAATGATGTTGTTCAGGTCCCTTCTGTAGGTTAAAATTTGACATTTCAGGTCCCTTCTGTCATGATCTTCAATATTGATGTAGCTCATGCCCCTTCTGACATTTTGTATTTTCAGGTCCCTTCTGGGCATAATTTGCAATAATGTTTGAAATTTTTTTGGTCGTAATGATATAGGTCCCCTTTTGAATAATTTTCTCAATAATAATTTAGGTCCCTTCACTATATGTTGAATGATGTACTAGGTTCATTTGTAATTGTAATTCATATTTTGTTTTCAATTCAGCTGCTGAAACTATTTTCATAGTTTTATTACACACCTTCCCCCAAGCTGATGATAAGACTTGTCCTCAAGTCTGACATGTCTTGGAGGGTATATCTACAAAAATTATAATAAAGTAAAATGAGAACAAAAAGAAAATTCATAATAGGGAAACAAGTTGGTTTTCCGATATGAATTCGAGTTTTTATTGTGCCAGTTTCCTAGATTTTCACAACCAAATTCTTTTATTATATATATATATATATATATATATATATATATATATATATATATATATATATATATATATATATTCTTTGTTATTCTTCTTCTTCTTCTGGAATTATGGGAGGCATATTGCTATGCTGCCCCATTAGTTCCAGACCTGAATCTATCGAAATTATTCTCTGAAAATCCTCTTTATTTATAGGCTTACTGTAAACTTTAAGCCTATGTCCATTAACGAAAAACGAAACAGATGCCTCGTCAATTGTTTTTATTTTGACAGCTCCATTGTCAAAGATTTCTTTAATCTCATATGGCCCAAGCTAATGAGTCGTAAAATTTTCTTTGAAATCTTTGAACTTGGAGTCGAACAAGAGTGCCCAATATCCTTTCTGAAACACTTTATTCTTTATGAATCGATCATGCCATTTAATCCTTTATTCTTGCACAAGAGATGTGTGCTCTACTGCTTGTTGTTGTATCTCATCCAGTTGATTTAATTCCATAATTCTTTGTTGTTGTGCCTCAGATAATTCCATCCCCAATTCTGCTGCTAGCTTGAATATATGTATTTGAAATTCTATGGGTAACAGGACTTCTTTTCCATACACTAACTTATATGGACTGAACCTAGTTGTGTTTTTCCTTGTTATCCTAAATGCCCATAGTGCATCTCTTAGTTTTTCTGACCAATCCTTTCTGTTCATTTGTATAGTCTTTGTCATAATGTTCTCTAGGACTTTGTTTGTTGATTCGACTTGTCTGTTTGCTTGCAGATGATATGAAGTTGATTTTCTGTGTTTAATCTTGTATTTCTTTGTAAGATCGCGAACAATTTTAGATATGAAATGTGTGCCTTGGTCAGTTACTATCTGTCTCGGAACTCCATACCTTACAAATATCTCTTCAAACAGAAAATACATAGCAATATCTTCTATTTCCCATGCTACTGTCATTGCCTCGACCCACTTAGTTACATAATTTGTACAGACCAGGATGCAATTCTTTCCATTGGGTGGAGGGTTGATTGGTCACATGAAATCTAAAGCCCACTATTCAAATGGTTCAATCAGTACTTGTGGCTTTAATGGAATTTCATGTGATGCCACTGGTCTACCAATTCTTTGGCAGTTGTCACATCTCTTCACATAGGCCCTAGAGTCTTTGAAGATGGCTAACCAGTAGTAGCCAAGTTTCAGCACTTTGTATGTTGTTCTCTTATCTGCAAAATGACCACCACATGGTTCGTCATGACATTCTTTCAAAATTTCAATAATCTCATCTTCTCTAACACATTTTCTAATCATTAGATCAACACCAGTATAAAATAGATTTCCATTGACCCAACTATATCTAGCACTTTCTCTAATTATTCTTCTTTTCTGTTTATTTGTGTAATGAGATGGTAGGATGCCAGATGATAAATAGTTAGCTATATTTGCAAACCATGGAATTTTGGCATTTATAGAAAAGAGATGTTCATCTGGAAAATTATTTGATACTGGATTTGGATCAGCAGGTGAATGTAGTCTTGATAGAAAGTCTGCCACTTGATTATATTTTCCTGGTCGATCTTGTACATTAATGTTAAATTCTTGCACTAATAACAACCATCTAGTTATTCTGCCATTTGTGATTGATTTGTTCATTAAATATTTTATGGCGGAATGATCCGTGTGGATATAAACTTGATAACCTGTTATATAATGTCGAAATTTATTAATTGCATGTACTACAGCTAACATTTCTTTTTCTGTATCAGTGTAGTTCAATTCTGCCAGTGTTAAGTTTTTGCTTATGAAATATATGGCATAATTAAACTGATTCTCTTTTTGTCCAAGTGATGCTCCAATAGTTGTATCAGATGCATTAGTTGAAATGTGAAATGGCAAAGACCAATTAGGTCCTCGAAGAATTGGTGCAATTGACAATTTTTCTTTTAATTTTTCAAATGCATTTTGACAATTATTTGTCCATTGGAATTCCACATATTTCGCAAGTAACTTGAATAATGGAAAAACTATTTTACTAAAATTTTCAATAAATCTCCTATAGTAGCTTGCATAACCCAAGAAAATTCTAACTTCTTTTTTTGTTGTGGGTGGTGTTAAATTCACAATGACTTGAATTTTTGGTGCGTCCACCTTAATTCCCGAAGAATAAATTTGATATCCTAACACTATCCCCTCAGTTAACATCATAAAACATTTTTCATTACTGAGTGATAGATTTTTCTCTGTGCATCTTTTTAACACTTTTTCAAGATTTTGTAAACAATCATCATATGTTGTACCATACATAGTGAAATCATCCATGTAATCTTCTACACACTCATGGATCAAATCAACAGAGATTACAAGAACTGTTCTCTGAAAGGTACCATGTGCATTACATAAACCGAAGGGTAATACATTGTATTCATATGTTCCCCATGGGCATGTGAATGTTTATCTTATCTTGATCTTCCAATGCTATCTTTATATGATTATATTCGTTAAATCCATCAAGAAATAAAAATAATTTCTTTCTAGCTAATGAATCTAACACTTGATCAATAAATGGTAAAGGAAAATTATCTTTTAATGTAGCTTTATTGATTTCTCTATAATCCACACAAATTCTCCATTTCCCATTTTTCTTAGGTACTACAACTAAGGGTGAAACCCATTGACTATCTAAAATAGGATAGATAAATCCAACCTGTAATAGTTTATGTAATTCTTCTTTCACTATTTCCTTCATCATGGGGTTCATCCTTCTTTGTGGTTACCTTACAAGTTTAATTTGATCATCAGTGTAAATGTGATGGATACATGTTTTTGGATGAATTCCCTGCATGTTTGTGTAATCCCAGGCAAAAGCTTTTGAATTTTTTTGTAACAATGTTATTAGCTTTTCCTCTTGTGATGATTGTAAGTTATTACCAATATTCAAATGTCTCTCAGGACTGATCTCAATGATTTTTATGTTTGAATTGGTAATTGAATTAACATTAAAAATGCTTTCGAATATATTTTTCAATGATTGTATAGTGCAATTTTCCTGAAAACATTCATTTAAAAGATAACTAGCAGCTTCATGTTGAGTTACTCTAAGTTACTCTGAAATATTTGGTTCTACGATGAATAGATCTAATAAGTCCTCATTTTCTTCCTCCTCTCTAAAATTATAAACTTGATTAAGACTAAGAACAAAATGAAGCTCTTGTGGTTCCTCTCCATCAAGCCATGATAATAAAGAAGGAGAATGAGCGGGAGGATACAATGTAACATGTTTTCTTTCATATCCATGTGCAATAATCATACTTCCTGACCTGTATCCAATGTAAGCATCTGCAGTGGCTAACCACGGTCTGCCTAAAATTAAGGGATGCCCTCCTAAATTTTTTTTTGGCTGCAAAATCAAGAAGTCTACAGGATACTCCCATGAATATAGTGAGACAATGATATCTTCCAATATGCCTTCTGGTACAACTTTAGATCTATCTGCAAGTTCTAAGACTATAGTATGTCTAATGTTGTTCAGATTCAAATGTTTCATAGTCTCTACAGTCATAACATTGATAGCTTCTCCCAAGTCTATTAAAGTATTCAACACTAAAAATTTGTTAATAGAAATGGTATCCATAGGAATTCCTGGATCAACATATTTTTCAATGTTTGTGTTTGTAGAAATGAGACTAGATAGACTTCCAATTACCTGGATTGTAAGTGGATCCTTGTTTATTCTTCCAGATTTCTTAATGCATAATTCCTTTATTATTTTTTCATATATTGAGATATATTTAATTTCCTGCAACAAAGGAATTTTGACATATGTGTTCTTCAATTAATCTAGAATATTAAATTCAAGCAGAGATATTGGGATCTTATATTGTATCAATCTCTCTAGATATGGCGGAGTCTGTGTCATAATAGATTTACATTTATGAATTTTATTTTCTAGTTGAGATTGTTGAATTTGTTCTCCTTGTTCAATTTTTTCTTCAATTATCGGAGGAGAATCTTTCTGTAACACCTTTCCAGACCTTAGGTGGACATCTTGTATCAGAAGGATTGAATAATTAAGATAATATGTTGCCTCTTCCACACGATATGATGGTCTCTCCACCTTGTTACTTGGATTAGCTACCGACTGAGCTGGAAATTTTGTTGGTCTAGGAGGTGGTTGGTTAGTGGGCAGCTGAAGTTGTTGCGTTTGAGTTAGCATTGGTTGATTTTGAGGTGGATATGGCATTTGTTTATGTTACTAGAATTTTTGGAATTGAGGAAATGGTTATGGAGGGTATGGTTGCTGATATTGATACTGTTGAGGATGTATATGCTATGGTGCTTTGTTTCCATAACAATATCCCCTACAACCTTGTGCAGTTTGGTTTTGATATTGTTGTGGTGGCCAAGCCTGCCATGGCATTGGTGTATTCCATGTATTTTGAGGATATTGAAAATTCTGGAGGTTTTGTTGAGGGAATTTTTGAGGCATCCTTGGTTGCCAAGGTCTCCTTGGTGCCATATAATAGAGAGAATCTACTCCTTTCACTTCTTCTCCTTGCAATTCTTTTAATTTGGGACATTTTTCTGTTGCATGATTGTCTGTGCATAGTCCACACATTTGTATTCCTTGCAAAGTAAATTCCCTGAGTGGATGTTTTTTCCTACACTTTGGACAGAAAATTGCTAAGATTTCATCTTGCTCTTCTTTCTTTTTCTTAGCTTTCAAGACATCTACTTGTGTTCCCAAAGTGCTTAAGAGATCCGTTTTGAAGTTTTCTAATAAACTTCCTATCTATGCTCTTGTTACTGCATTTGCTGTAGATTTAGAAACTTTTGATGAAATATCTCTCTTTCTACTCTTTTCTCTTCCCCTAGAGTATTTCTGACAAAGTTCAGCAATTTCTTCAAATGGTAAATTGGAGATGTCTCCTTTTCCCATCACATTAATGATGTCTAAATATTCATCACTGATACCCTTAAGAAAAAGGGTACAGATGGTATCGGGATTGAGAGAATGATGTTTGGATTTTTGTAAATTGTAAATAAATCTTTCCAAATATTCTTCCAAACTTTCATCTTCTTGTTGTGTCATTCTGAAAATGTATTCTCTTGAGTCTCTAGCCCTGCAGTAAGCTTGATACTTTTTAAGAAAAAAATTCTTCATATCATCCCAAGAAGCTATTGTATGTTCTCCTAATCCCATAAACCATTTCAAGGCTGCTACTTTCAGAGTAGCAGGAAAAATTCGAAGCTTGTGTGTGTCATCAGTATATCCATAATTTCTACACAAGATATCAAACTCAAACATGAATGCATCAGAATCTTCTATTGACATTCCATAGAAATTAGGCAATACAGAAGGTGGAATATTTTTCATTTTTATTTCTTCTCCTAATATTTCTCTTGCATCTCAGATTGGAAAGCCAAAAGTAGTTTGCTGATCATTATTAATTTCTTGCTCATTTTCTTGTGTTCTTCTATTTTGATTTTCTCTTCTTGCTTCTTCCTATATCCATCTAAGTGCTCCTTCTCTTCTATCTTCCTCTGCCTTTCTTTCTTCCTCATTTCTTCTTTCTTCATCTCGTTGTCTTTGTCATTCCCTTTGCTGTCTTTCATATTCAAGTCTTTATTCGGGAGTCATGTTTATTCTATTCCTTCTCCTTCTTCAGCAATTTTTTGTTCAGAGATATGTAGTGTTTCAATATGAGGTTGATTTTGTATTTCTTCAACTACTTTGATTTCTTCAAGGACATGTTTCTCTAGTTGTTCAACAGTTGGTTTTCTTGTATCCTTTCATTTCCATACGGAAGGAGGTTCTTTAGGTGATTGCTTTCTTTTTACCTCAATGGCTAATAATATTTGTCTTTCAACCAAAGTTAATCTCTGTCCTGATCTTTGTTTTTCCTCTAACTCTTCTATACTAGGTCTTCCAGCAATAGGTGTTGTTAGTCCCATGGATGATTGAGGTGTTGGGGGGTTTTGTTTCACAAATCTACCCTTTCGATCTCTATTTCTAGGCATAAGAAAACATTTATTAAAAGAAAAACTATGTTTTTGTTGTTTTTGGTGATTTATTAATTTTTTAATCTTTTTATCTTCCTATTTGACCGTTTTGAAATATGCTTCCCCGACAACAATGCCAAAATGTTGGTTCAATTTACTGTGTAAACTAACGCAAGTATTTATTATCAATCCGAGCTAGTGGAACTTAGAAGCATTCCCAAAGTATATGGGTTTCAGTTATGATCAATTATAAGATGGTTTATCAATGACTAGGGAAATGCATATTAAAAATATAAATCTAACTTAAACAATTTCTAAATTCAATTGTACAATTATAAGCAAAAGAATCTCCTAACTTAAGAGATTTGTTTGTCCTCCTCTAACAAGATTACCTCATGAATTAGAAATCAAAATCTACTAATTAAAAATATATTAATATACATGAAGCAATAATTGAAGAGGCTCTTCACTGAAGAGGTACTGGTTGTCATTCATCATATATTTATTTATCAGTAATTCTATTGTTAGAAACATAAATTCAGAAAAGCATGTAAAGACATGAAAAGATGAATTCTAACTTGAGATCTTAATTAGATAGAAATAATGTTTAACTTAAACATTTGTTTGTCCTTTCATATGAAAAATAAGAATGATCATTATATTCATCAACACTCATAAATAATCATCATAAACAAGTTAAACATAAGTAAACTAATTCAGAAATTGCAACTACAAATAAACTAGGAAGTGCACTTAGCTCGATGTGGGGGCCCTCCATCCTTGCCTCGCACACTGAAGGTGTTTTCAACTACTTAAAAATTCAATAAATCAACCAACATATAACATCAGCAAATAGAACAGAACATATATTCAATTATGTCTCCAAAGTCTCAGAAATAATAATGTTAAGTCATACAAATTCTACATATCAATGCCTTCAAAGTTTGAGGCTTAAATAGATAAAATATCTAACAAATTCATCTAAAATAGCTCCTATAGTCATGACTATCGTTTTATTATCCAATAAAGTCGAATTCATCCATCAAATCCATGAAAATCTAGAAAATCCCATAAAATAAGAATTTTGACCTAGTTTTTAGGGATCCTCCATAAAGACAGGTCCTGTTTGACTGCCTTTGACCGGGCCTATTAAAGCTCGATTTGACTGTACCAACAGGTGTAAAATTAATATTAGTTCCCAAGCCTTCTAGAAATATATCCAGCTCGAGCCCAAGTGTCCTGAAAATATGCAAACCATGAAGCCATTACGGGAATTTCTGATGTTGTCCAAAAATGCACTTAAATTTCAATTTTTACAAAAACTTCTAATAATTGAAAAACATCATTTAAATACCTATATATGCATTTTTTTGGTCAAAATAAGGTGGATATGATGGTGTATAGATGGATAGTATGGCAAATAAGATGTATTTCATAAAAAAAAAGAGACAAAAAATGAGGGCCAACAGGTTCCGTCAGTGATGTAGCGTACCATGTACTGGGGACATTGGACCTCAATTTCCAAAGTGTTTTTCTCGCATCAAATGAGAACCTCTTGGAATACATGACCTCTTATATGTCATGATCAGGTCTTCGAAGCATAGTTCCTTTTCTTGTATGAAGCTCCTTAAAAAATGAAACAAGCCCGTTAGAGCAGAGTTCCTTTTATTGTGTCAAGCTCTTTAAAAAATGAAACAAGGTATCATGAGGATAGTTCTTTACTATGTCAAACTCGTTAAAAAATGAATTAGGCCTCTATGAGGATAGTTCTTTTTGTGTCAAGCTCCTTAAAAAATGAAACAAGTTCCCTTTCAATTCGAGTCTTTGATTAGATCTTGTAAAATTCCAATCGAGTCTTTCACTTGATCTCATAAATGAACCTTCATTCCATTCACCTATTAATAACCAATAGTCTACTTAGGATAATGAATGAAGCCTGGGGGCATGTACCTTGAATTGAGTCACCATGTTGGGGGCATGCAAACTTTTTCAAGCAGAGTTTCCCATGTTTCAAGCTTGTGTAAAAATGAAACCATTCTCATTACACTTTTGTACGTTAAGGTACAGTTTTTTTTTGGTGTGCTTTTTGTGAACAATTTTCCTGCTTATCTTGTTTAACTTAATAGATGCATTATTCTAGATAGACATTTGTGAAATTTGTAAAACCATGAATCATCATCATATGTTAAATAGGAAAACAAAACATATATATATGTCGATAATGTTTATAAATTTTTAGTACATCATAATTAAAAATATGTGTTCTGGTACATAAGAGACTCACAGGTCCCAAAAAAAATAACTGCAGAAATAAAAAACCAAAGTGGACTAATCAACATGATGCTCATGATAACAAGTCACTGCTTGGATAACTCGAGTCAGCAACCAATGGATGCAGTCAGATAGCCCCACAGAGTGCCTCTGGTAACGACGAGGGATATCATAAACATGGGTGTACTCCAAAATCCCACTAGTCAATGCGTCTAGCTTCCAGGATATTTCCTCTTC
Source organism: Pinus albicaulis (assembly GCA_034641835.2). NCBI lineage: Eukaryota > Viridiplantae > Streptophyta > Pinopsida > Pinales > Pinaceae > Pinus > Pinus albicaulis. The sequence goes on along the minus strand of CM076569.1, from coordinate 565,544,073 downwards.
ATTATCTACTCTGTCCTGATAAGGAGCAGCCTCGAACTCCCTCATCACTCTTTTGGCTATAGGGGACATTCCAGCAGGTCTTCGCAGTCCAACATTTGCAGCATACAAGTTTAAAACATTAGAACATGTATACCCCAAAAACATATAAACATGAAAAACTTAAAAAAAAAATTTACCTCTATCATCCCACTGATCATCCTTTGCAAGTAGAAGATATGGGTCGCCTCTAATACCGGTCCCAGAATATGGCCAATCCTCCACTACAATGAGTTTGTGCATCATCCATACGAAGAAATATGGTTTATACGATATATGTTGCCTGCCTCCTGAGCAAGGCATCAACTCACTCCATTGAATTATATGAGAATCTTGTGGTGTCGACATGGTCACTTCTGACCATTTAAATTGGAACAATGGCACTCGTTCCAAGAATAATGATGCTATAATCGACCAATTCCCGAACTGTTTGAGTCGATTGTTTTTGCATTTGGTGAATTGTTTCTTCATGTTGGCCAAAACTGCTTCTAACCAGTTGAATATCGTGGGTTCCATGAAGTATATGGAAGTCTGAAGTTGAGACTTGGTAGCCTCATGTGGAGCTTGTGCCCCAGTAGCACATGTTATAGTATGCAGGACTACCTTTAAAGGTAGGTTGTTTATGGTTCTTATGTCAACCTTCCCACCTAGAAGACTTATTTGCTTCTGGGCACTGTCTCTCAATTAACATGTCCATGCTCTTTCCCATAATTCAACTTGCTGCTAGACGAGATTGTTCCCCCCTCCATGACAAGCTAGTGTTGAAATAGATTTCAGAGACCTTGATCTCTAGTTCTTGGTCACCAATTATGAATCTTTCTCATCTTATGTCCCATATGCTTACCAGATATTGGAGCAACTCGGCTGAGATCTTAAGCCTAGAGTTAAGAAGAACTTGAGGGGCCCACAATTCCTCAAGGCAAAAAGAAAGTATGGATCCTCCATGGCTTCTTTGTCCTCTTCCTCATGCTCTCTCTCCCTCCATTCAATCACCATTTTACCTGTTGATTTTTTCTTGTCACAACAATTGTACAACATATTGTTAAAAGTACGAGCCTAAAAATCCAGTTTGGATGAATTTTTATGGGAAAATATTTGTGTTTTTTTCGATCTTTGTGATCGGCCTACCTGTTTTAGAAACATGAGCATCGATCGACGCATAACCTATGCGAAAAAATGAATATCGGTGTAAGCCCGAAGGGCATACTCGCACAGATCCACAACGAAAATGAGTTTAAAAATTCTTCCCAAAAATTCAGAATACACCACGAAAATTTCTAAAATAGGTATGAAATCAAAGACAATGGGCATGGCCCTTACTTGGTATAGACGGTTCGTTAGATGGCTTCTTGGATCAACCGCAATCAGCCCCTAAAGATCATGGTAAAAAATGATAAAAAACGTCTCTAATGGCTTATGAAAGTGAAAAGTCATTGTTAGGATTTTTTCAATATTTGAAAATAGATAATATGTTCACTCTTGTGCAACAATAGGGTGAAATTTTGATGGATGATACAAGAATGAGTTCTAGTTTATTAATTTTTCAGACTTGTTAAAAACAAATGAAAATTTCACCACCTTGGAGTCATCTTTAAGCCCTTTTTTTACTCTCGAAAAATGAAAATATTACCGAGTATTTGTTGTTTTGAACTTGTTAAAGTAAGCAAAATGTTGTTTAGCGAGTATATGTTTACCCCTTTTTTGAGCTCAGATAAATGATCACATTGCAGCTATAAGTTCTTACGGGAAAAACTTACAAGATCAAATCTTATAGGAAGGTCAATTGGATGATAGGTATAGAGAGCTTATGCACATGTTACAACAAAGTATAGGTACAAGTACAAGTGCATGAACGTGTGCACAGGACATGGACTATCATCTCTCAACAGATGGCTTGATCAGATTTAGGGACTAGACATATGTTCGAGACAGTAGTGATATTAAGAAGATTATCTTGAGGGAGTTTCATGTGAAACCGTATTCAGGTCACTGAGGATACGATAAGACATTGACAATAGTGAAGAAATTTTTATTATTGGCCAAATTTGAAGAAGGATACGACAGAGTGTGTGGCTAAATGTTTAGACTGTTAGCATGTAAAGGCAAAGTGTAAACATATAGGTGGATTGCTAAAACCAATTGTGATTCTAGTGTAGAAATGGGGGGCAATTTCCATGGATTTCATTATAGGTTTTTGGAGGACATCTAGACAACATGATTCCATCATGGTTGTGGTGGACATGTTGATTAAGGTAGTACAGTTCATTTCAGTGAAGACTATGTATACAACTAGTGATGCGGCACATGTTTTCATTAGAGACGTGGTCAGATTTCATGGTGTTCAGAAGAAGATTGAGTCAGATAGGGAAGCAAAGTTCACTTCCAAGTTTTGGAAGGAGTTGTTTGTAGGTTTAGGTACAAAGTTGTCCTTCAGTACAACTTATCATCTGCAGAAATATGGACAAACAGAGAGGGTCAAAAGGATATTGGAGTACATGTTGAGGATGTATTTGATGCATCAACAGAGGATATGGGAGGAGTACCTTCCATTAGTTGAGTTTTCTTACAGTAATGGTTACCAAGAGTCACTGAGGATGAGTTTGTTTGAGGCATTGTATGGGCGGAGTTGTAATACTCCCATTAGTTGGATATATCTGGTGAACATGGTATTGAATGGACCAGACATGTTGGCAGAAATGGAACATGAAATGCAGGTAATAAAGAATAATATAAAGGAGCACAGGACGAGCAAAAAATATATGCAGATCGGAATATGCTGTTTAAGGATTTTCAGGTTGGGGAATAGGCATACTTGCACATCAAGCCCAAGAAAATATCCTTGCGGATTGGATCATGTGCCAAGCTAGCACCTGTTTTTGTGGACCTTTCAAGATTCTTTAAAGGATTGGACTAGTAGTATATCGACTTACACTGCCTCTAGCAGTGAAAGTCCATGATGTTTTCCATGTTTCATTGCTTAAGAAGTATGTTAAATATGTTGATCATGTGATTGAATAGTTTGTATTGCATGTGGAGACATAAGGGAAATTCCAACCAGGACCACAATGTACTTTGCAGAGAAATATTCTCATGCTCCATAACCGAGAAATTGAGTAGGTTGAAGTGCAGTGGAAGCACTTTGGGCCCAATGAAGCTATATGGGAGATGACGAATCAGATGCAGGCTATGCATCCTTCCCTATTCACTAGTTGATCAAATTTCCTTGATATATGTTTTTGGTATATGATTTGATATGATGTTTTGGTATATATACATATGTATATTGATGTAAATACCACCATGAGTTATGTTATAAAGCTCCAATAAGCAGTATGGTGTCATGTCATTTTGGTTTTCATGTTGTTTTTCTTCTCAACACGTTGATCATTGTAAATACTGCAACGAGATGTGTTATAAAGCTCCATGGGTAGTATGTTATATTTTCAATAGACTTGTTGTTTATAGGTGTTGTTGAACATCGAGGGTGGTGTACCCCCAAGGGGGAGGGTTCTAAAACAACCCTAGTGAAAATTCCATGTAATAAAAGTTAATAAAGGCAAAATAATAACCATGGTTATGGGACACTTATTCCAAGCTGAATGTTGGGAAAAAACATCCTAGTGTGGGTGTTTATTTCAATTATTATGGCTGAGGGAATTGGAAAAGGAAATGGAAAAGGCTTTGGAAAGGAAAAATGACATTATTTGGTATTTTATTTATGAAAATAATGGAAATAGGAGAAAATGAAGATGAAAGGTTATAAGTTGCATGTGAGGAGGAAAATGAAGGAAAATTAATGGATAATTAAGAAAATAGAGGCCTCATTAATAAAAAGGCTTATGAGAATCAATTCCTGGCTTTTGTCAGTTCAGTTTTTGAGCTCTTTCTCTATTCTCTCCCTCCCACTCTCTTTCACACTTAGCACTTTCTTGGAGAACTTTAGCATTGGATTAAGATAGAAAAAGAAGGAAAAGAGGAAGCAAAGATCAAGCAAGGAAGAGCATGATCAGGCAACTACAGTGGCATTACTTGTAGGTATCGATTTGCACGTATGATTTCCTTACTTAGTTATGCATGTGTGTTCTTGGTTCTCTTGTTGTCATGGGCATGGGTTTTTCTAGGTGTGACAATGTTCTTCAGCCTTGCCCTTCCATTTCCAGATAGCCATGGTGTGGTGGGGTTCGCTTAAAATTGGTTGAGTTGGATTACTGGATGGACTTGAAGCCGAGTGTGGTGTTCTCAAAATTATTCACAAGGCCTAGGAATTTCAAGATGGGATACATTGTAAAGCCTCGATGTGAACACCTTGATTCAGCCTAGGAATCCCTTGACCTACGAATGGTAGGATACATAGTAAAGCCGAGTGGTGAGTACCCTTGATTGGGCCTAGGAATCTCGAGTTGGGATACACGGTAAATCCTAGAGGTTGGAGACCTCGTAGGCCTAGGAATCCCTTGACCAGTAATGGCGGGATACTTGGTAAAGCCAAGAGGTTGAGATAGAAAAATTCCTCATGGTTTAGGTGGAGAGATCCGGAGGCATCCATGCTAGTTTATGTCCTAATTACTCGGTGGGGATTATGGTAAAGCTCGGTTCTATTTATGAGGGTGAGGTGGTTTAGCCTCGGGAATCCTTGGATGATTTATTTGGTTTTGATTCCCACATTCATGCTTGGAATATGACACGGGGGTGATTATCTAGAGAGATATTTAGTTACACCAATCTATGATCGGTGGAACGTGGAAGTCCTAAACTTGGTTGGATTTTGCATTCATTAATAAGAGTTTCTTTCCTTGGTATTTTATGTGCAAATGTACTGGTTCATATGTGGCATTTATGGTTGTGGTATCCTTATTATTTCTATTGTTTATATGTATGTTTTATGATAGTGATTATGTATGGCTCTCATCATATTTTGATTTAATAATGAATGAAAAATGAATATATGTCCTAATAGATGATAATGCAACTATTGTGGTAAGGCATCAATGCTTCTTAGTGATTCTCAGATAAATATGAGACCCCTATGCTCAAATTTGTTATTATGACCTGTAGAATGCATATTTGTGACATGTTTGACGAAATGCTTGTCATGGCTAGTAGGGGTCTAGCCAAGTCTTTGTTTAAGAATTTGTATTGGAATCAATGTTTCTATGCTACTTATAATTTCAGTAAGTTTCATGGAGTTCTGGGCAGTGAATGGGTCCTAGCCCTAGAAATTAGTCTTAAATCTCACAATTTTGGCATATCAATGGCAAAAAAAGGCTACAGTCGCACTCAGACAGGCTCATGGGAGTGATTGGGGTTCTCAGTCCCATGCATCCCTTGGCAAGGAAGCGACTGGGGGTTTAATTCCTTGAAACATTGAGTTCCCTCAAGGGTTGGTCACCTGGAAGGGTGGGCTAGCTCCTGAAGGTTCTCTAGGATGTGTGGATGGTCGTATTGGTTTCATTTCATTGGTTCTACTTCCTTAAGGTGACCTAGGATGTTGAATTAGATCATAGTAGCCTCTCGTCACATGTTTACCCCATCAGATTAGTTAAATTAGGTAAATGTGGGAGGAGGGTGTTACACTATGAGACATGGGAAACATGACATTTGGTAGATTGGATTGAAAGGACAACTTCCAGATAAAGCTTAATGATACACTTGAGAGATGGTGGAGGAAAAAATTCCTCACCTCATTTAGTAGAAGCTTTTGGGAACCAAAGGCCTTCCAAAATGGGTAGGTGTGATCCAAAATGGATCATTATATTGTTTTTCATCCATCTCGATGATTTCAGAGTGGAAAAAATGGAAGAATTTTCTCACAGGGTCATTTTTAACAATGAGACCTAGTTTGGAAAATTAGTGTCTAAAACCTTTCGGGAGCATTTTGAGGCATCAAATGATGTTTTTTTAGAAAAAAAAAATTGTCTCTTTAATGCAACACCTTTTTTTTCATATTCTACATACAAAGACCTTTCCAACGACGTAATAATTGCATCAATTAGAGTTCGTATGCAACAATTATGCCACTTATAATTTGTCCTTCCTACTTTCACTGCCATAATTCAAGAGTATTTAGCGTCAACCCCCATTATTCATGGAAAAGGGGTTAGTCACATGATTATGATGAAGGCGACTATAGAAAATTCCATATTGAAACTTTGTTTAAAAATTATGATAGTTAAACCTAACCACTAGTAGGCTATCAGGTTGTGTTATAACCATACCACTAGAGGAAAAGGGATTACATCCTTTCGAGTGCATTTGTTCCATAGATGTGAAAAAATAACTAAGAGAGATAGGAGATAGAGCACATAGAGAGGATTTTTGCACTATAGTAGCCCACAAGCCATAAACCATGCTTCTTTGTACTCATAGTCATTTTTTGTTCAAAGGAAGAGAGCAAAGCAACCATACATTCCAGTTTGGTTTTCTCACGAAAGAGTTTCCTAGGTCATATCTTGTGCCAAATTGTGGTTTGTGATTTTTTGTTTCACTATTCTCAAATTTTGCATGCATATAAAATTAACCATAATCTACATATTCATAAATATAAAGCAAAATAAAACTCTAATAGTGTAGATTTCAAATTTTTAAATATAGTTTTATCATATATGTTGTGAAAAATTGTCCAATGGAATATCCATGATATTTTACGGATCAATCCTCCACCAAATCCTCTTCTTAGAGCCCATTTTCAACCCATCACCATTTCACTCGTAGCACCAAGGGCCTCTCCTCATTCAAGCCTCAACAACAACACAACAAAATGCAAAGCACTGATCCCATCGGATCTTTGAGCACTAGGTTGAAAGGGTTTGGAGACCAAAGGCCACATTAGTGTCACCCATTCCCAGCCAACTATGCAACAACTGTTCATGGAGATCACCCCTCCAACTCTGCACCACAATCCAATTGGATGCCCTCAGCCAACTAAGCACCAAGAGTTAGCGACACACAGTGAGCTAACTAAGCGTCCCTCATCAACCAGGCACCCTCTCTCGAACGATAATGACTATCGTCCCATGCCTATGGTTTGGGAAGATCCCTCAGAGTTCAAGCATGACGTGGCGAAATCTATTAAGTAGTATTTGGCATTGCTTAGGCCTCTTATACACTTGCGGTCACTTTGGGGCTTCTGCGCTCATGTTACTTTTATGCTTTAAGTCTTTTTGTGTTGACAAACTTATCAGAAATACTCCTCGTTTCCCTCACAAGAGTAATGGTCCTACCTACTTTATTTTTGTGATTGCTAGTCATTTTGGATTTTGGTTTCTTTAACTATGTCTTTTGGGTTGCTACAGTTTTGCAAAAGGCAATCTCTTTAGTAATTGGCCACGTCACCCAAACATATAATCCTTGTACATTTTGTGTATTAAATCACTCTAACTAAAAAAAAATAAAAAAAACCTATTTAAAAAATTATAATATAAAAGTTTGATATTATTTTAATTTTTTTTTTTTATACAAAATTAGAATTAATATGGATTTCAACCTATTTAAAAACAATTTCCTCTTTCATTATAACTCTAAATATATAAAAGTACACATATATTTGTTTATTTAATCTATTAAATCCTAAATTCCTGATGTATTTGTTTATTTCCTTCATTAAAACCCCAAGGAAAAAATATTGATATGTATAAATAGGATATTAATGGAATAAGGACATCATGTATAATGGATTATACATATTAGAATTATCAGACTTGATGTGACATGACGGTTCGTAATGAGAATTTTCGTGATTTAACATGACTTTTCGTAATTAAAACAGGTTGATTTTTCTTTAAAAAAGATTAAAATTAAATTTAGGACATTGATATAATGCACAAGGAAAAAAATAACAGAGGTTGCGAAAAATAGGATTTGTACCAAACCAAAATTTGCAATCGTTCAAGTATTTTAGTTTAACCGACGCAAGCTTGAAAATAGAATATGATATTGCAATCGTTCAACTATAATATTTTAACCAATGCAAATTCCAATTCCCAATAGATTCGTCCTGAATTCAATCTAAAAGGAGGATTGTAATTGGAAGACCAGAGACAAACTTGAACTTAGAAACTTAGAAATGCATAATTAGATTGTAATTTAAAGACCAGAGACAAACTTGAACTTGGAAAATACATATTTAAATGTTGTATGCTTTTAATGATACATTTAAGCTTTTCCTCAGCCATGGAAGTTGATGGCATAATGAAATATGTTAATGCAAAATGTCTTCTCATTAGTGATCTGATTGCTAGAGAAATCGATTTCCTCTTTTATGAAGATAAGGTAGAGAAATCGATTTATTCTCATTTGTGATCTGATTGCTAGACAAATCGATTTCCTTTTTCATGAAAATAAAGTAGAGAAATTGATTTCAAGATAAGGGTGAACCCAGTCGCGGGATAAGGATAATCTTATTGGTCCTCTGGGGTTTGCTCATCGATGATATTCTGGGAATATCAAATTTTGGTCTATCACATCTCAAATGCTAGATAGATTATATCGTTATTGTTGAAACAAAAAAAATTCAGAAGGTGGATGGCCTATCCAAACTTGTCTACATGTTCCTGCTGGTTTTATGCATTTTTGTTTCACAGAAGATGATGCTGTGGGGAAGGAAGACAACATGATGTTTTTATGCATTGCTGGTTTTATTGAAGATGGTGTGGTGGGCAGGCAAACAATATGATCATCAACTAGTATGAGATATATGTTTTGTTTTTTCTCCCAACCAGTTTTCTATATGGGCTCACTTGATACAGATATGCTGTAGTTTTTGTTATCTGATTTATCTGTTTTGGGAGAGGATTAGGTTAGTTTTTGTTTTATTATATGGGGATTTTGACATTTTCTTTTTGGCAGTTTTTGATGTGATTTATTTGTTTTGAGAGAGGACGATGTTGGGTTTTTTTTCTCTTAGGAAGATTTTGACTTTTTTTAGTTTTTTTTATATAGGATATATTTATTTTGAGAAATGATTATGTTGGTTTTTGTTTTTTCATATGGAGATTTTGACGTTTTCTCTTTTCTAATCTTGAAGGGGATGGTAAGCAAAATAGGGGATGGTAGGACAAAATAGGCAATGGTAGACAAATTATGGTATATGTTCCGATTCTTCTTCTATGTAAATCATAAAAAATCTTATTATTGATCAGTAGTTGCAATCAATGAATATAAGATAACTCATTTATGTTATTCAACTCATTAAGATAATTCTAATTCACAAAATAAATTAATCTCATCCCTATTATTCAATAAGTTACTGTTATAACTCATCACATAATTCACAAAATGGAATTAATCTCATCAATATTATTCAACTCATTACTGTTATAACTCATTACTGTTATTTAACTCATTAAGATAATTTACAAAATGGAATTAATCCCATCACTATTATTCAACTCATTGAGATAATTCACAAAATAAATATAAATTTAATATATTAAAATTAGTTTAAAAAATAATACAGTGTTATTCAACTTATTTTTTAAAATTTAATAATAGCTAATTCACAAAATAAATATAAATTTAATATATTAAAATTAATTTTAGAAATAATACAGTGTTATTCAACTTATTTTTTAAAATTTAATAGTAGCTAGCTATTCATTCAATATTAACAAAATACAGGTTACATCAAAATATAAAATAATTCAACTCATTAAAATAATTCACAAAATGAAATTACTCTCATCACTATTTTAATATATTAAAATTAATTTAGGAGATAATACATGATTTAAGAGATAATACATGCTATTGTAACAATACTGATTTAAGAGATAATACATGCCACTGTACTAATACTAACACCAATACTGACAAGGTACCAAATATATTCCCATATATTCCCAGAAAACTCACCAGTATTATTCAACTCATTAAAATAATTCACAAAATGAAATTAATCTCATCACTATTATTCAATGTGTTATTCAACTCATTAAAAAAATTCACAAAATGAAATTAATCTCATCACTAATACTATTTTAATATATTAAAATTAATTTAAGAGATAATACATGTTACTTTACCAATATTAACAAAAGTACCAAGTATATTCCCAGAAAACTCATTAGTGTTATTCAACTCATTAAAATAATTCACAAAATCAAATTAATCTCATCACTATTCATTGAAATAATTCAAGGAAACAAATATAAATTTAATATATTAAAATTAATTTCAGAGATAATATATACAAATTAATCTCATCACTATTATTCAACTCATTAAAATAATTCAACTAAATAAATATAAATCATTAAAATATTATTCAATGTGTTATTCAACTCATTAAAATAATTCACAAAATGAAATTAATCTCATCACTGACACTATTTTAATATATTAAAATTAATTTCAAAGATAATACATGTTACTTTACCAATATTAACAAAAGTACCAAGTATATTCCCAGAAAACTCATTAGTGTTATTCAACTCATTAAAATAATTTACAAAATCAAATTAATCTATCACTATTATTCAACTCTCATTAGTGTTATTCAACTCATCAAAATAATTCACAAAATCAAATTAATCTATCACTATTATTCAACTCATTGAGATAATTCAAGGAAACAAATATAAATTTAATATATTAAAATTAATTTCCAAAATAATACATACAAATTAATCTCATCACTATTATTCAACTCATTAAAATAATTCAATACATACTACTGTACCAATTATTCATTCACCTCATACCTCATTAAGATAATTTAAGGAAATAAATATAAATTTAATATATTAAATTTAATTTTAGAGATAATACATACTCATTGAAAAAATGAAATAATTCAATAAAATAAATATAAATTTAATATATTGAAATTAATGAAATAATTTAATAATTTAATGAAATAAATATAAATTTAATATATTAAAATTAATTTCAAAGATAATACATACTACAATGAAATAAATATAAATTTAATATATTAAATTTAATTTCAGAGATAATACATACTACTGCACCAATACTGACCAGAGTAACCTACTACCCAGATACTGACCAGAGTACACCAATACTAACCTACTACCCAGAGTACACCAATACTAACCAGAGTACCAATATATTCCCAGAAAACTGAGTACGCCAATACTAACCAGAGTACCAATATATTCCCAGAAAACTCATCAGTGTCATTCAATTCTCAACTCATTAAGATAATTCAGGAGATGAAATTAATCTCATCACTATTATTCAACATTAAGATAATTCACAAAATATATATAATCTAATTTTAATATTTCAGAGATAATACATGCCAATGTACCAATACTGCCAAATAGATTCACAGAAAATGACAAGGTATTGCTATATTACCAAATATATTCACAGAAAATGGCATGTCTTATATTACCAAATATATTCACAGAAAAGATAACGACAAAGTCATGGAATTATAGATTGCCATTACAAAATTATAAAAATCACAATATCTGAGTTAGAAATTGGCTCGTCTTATATTACCAAATTTATTCACAGAAAAGATAAACGACAAAGCCGTGGAATTATAGACTCCCATTACAAAATTACAAAAATCACAATATCTCAGTTTAACATGGAGAATTGGATATTATTAGCCAAATTGGAGAAATTTTTTAAATTACAAAAATCACATTGTCTCAGTTTAACATGGAGAATTAGATATGTTTCGCCAAATTGGAGAATTTTTTTAATCTTTACCATTTTCAGTCATGAATGTTCAAATGTTGAATATGCCAATGGCAAACATATTAAAAAGCATATACATACAGGATATTGAAAAACTAATTATATGTATTATCCTTTAGAAGTCATTAAACATACATGTGACAGAGAACTGTTCACTCAGTAAATGTACACAGCCATATGGCAAGTGCATATAAATATGAAATTATAACCTATGGTTGACAATGAAGAAAGCTCAATAACAATAATGAAGTACACTCAGAACAGTATTGTTGCTAAGTCAAATCTGGTTGGTTGCACAGATCGCAGCCCCAGTTACATCTACATCCCCCCAAAAAATCATGGATTTAACTTGGTGATGGCGTAGATGGCGTAGATAATTCCCGGTATGTACCCCAATATCGTCAGCAGCAGACATATCCAGAACTCAGCCTGTCACACAAAACAGTAAAACCCTCAAAATTATCAGCTACCAGTAACTTAAATTAATGAGATCAACGCATTTATAGAGACCCAGCTTCACAGAATTAGCATTACTGGAGAAACAAAAGAAACTTAAAGCAGAGGAAGGAGTGTTAGATGGATAAGAAGGTGCTCACATGGCAGCCGTATTTGAGAAAGACTCCCAGAGGAGGCAGAAGTATGGCCAACAAGATGTCTACACAGTTTGCAGTGCCCTCTCTCATTATCACTGAAATAATAACAACTTTTTAAGAAAAGTGAACAGAGACCCAGAGTCCCAACACAGAGAAGAAAACAGAGTGAGTGTATGAAGTGAGCCAAAAAAGCAATCAAGAAGATGAAGATCCAGGATAATGATAAGAATCTTGCCTTCCGAAGTAGTTATAGATGTAAAAACGAGTTAGATCCGCGTGCAACCGGCCAAGAAGCAGCGCAAGAAACCTCATCAACACGCGTTTCAAACATTGCTAGACAAAGACACGTAACTACCGGGCGAGACTTTTGGGTTGCTCGATGACACGTTGAGAGCAAACAATTTTTGTTGTCATGCTGTCATCAAAGGCCAATCCAAGCAATATGCTTCATGATTAAGGCATCCACGTCATCATCACTCCAAGCTATAGCCAACGACCTAGAAGTTTCTGTCACTTTTACCACGGTAAGGCGTTTCTTTGTGAGAAGAACGCTTAAAACATATTCAGCTGTGGGATGATCCATGAAAAGGTTATTGGAAGTATTTTGTTTCAATGTAGTTATAAAAACGCTTTACTATGAGCATGAAAGTCTCCGGGCTGAGTTTCAAGGAACCGAATGGTGATCATTATTTTTGGGCTATTTAATGCAGTTTGGTAGCAAATGCTCATTTTTAAATTGGTTATTTAAACAAATTTAAATCTATAGGTATTTGGTTAACTTAATTGCCTTCTATAATCACCAACCACTGCTCTTTTGAGAGCCACAGGACACGCTTTAAGCATATACGCTGTCAATGCCACAGAAAATGCAGAATATACTACATGCACGACTTTAGAATATCTGTCAATGCTATAGAAAATGTAGAATATAGGACATGTGCGACTTCATCTTTGGAAACGCAGTGCCCCTAGGGGAGAGACGCCAGTTGTTGGGCGCCCTCTGTGCCACGGTGGAAATGGGCCATCTCAGCACATGGGTGCATGTACGACGCGTGCCAGTCGACAACAAGCTCTGTTGTGGTTGGTAACCACCATAAATTCGCTCTTTGGTCGTATGCCTAGGGTGTCTTTGGCATTGTTTACCGCCATGCCTTGTTCACCCTTTGCATTTTTGTTCGGGCCTGGAGGTTGGGCACTCAACTCCGCCAGTCGCTGCTGGGTGTGGCGCCAACGCTGGTGCACCTCCACCACCATTGTTACGGTGCTCTTACAACAACCTTGTTCACTCCGGATGGGTTATTGTCTGGCTGCAGTTTCAATCTTGCTGTCCCTATGCCCAGTTGTGGACTTGTTCGGTTCCTGCAACCTTTCTTATTTGCTCCTCGACTGTTCACTGCTGCACGGATTGGTCGACCTGTTCATCCCCTGTGTTTGCTTGCAGAAGTTCATGGATGGTGCAGGTAAATTTTGGTTTTCGTATGCATTTTTTCGAATTGCTCTGCATTTTTCCTGCATTTGTCTTGTTTTTCCTATTTTTTGTTATGGGTTTTCGCTAATTTGTGTTCATTTGTGTTTTGTTGCAGGTAATGCCGAAGTCTAGCGAGGTCTGGCGTTTGCAGCTCTCCAGTTGGCTTCTACACCTCCCGGTAGGAATTCTATTCCTACCAGCGAACTATTGTGTTTTTTAACACTTTAATTCTTTTTTGGAATATTTGGTTCTATGGGTTTTAAAATGGGTTTTAGTAATTTGTGAGTTACGAATTGTTGCTTCTGATATACACATGTTTTATGGGTTTTAGAATAGGGTCTATATGTATAATTACGTAGTAAGGTTGCCGCTTTGGATATATGGTTTTAGTAATTTGTGATGTACAACTTGTTGCTTCTGATATATACATGTTTTATGCGTTTTAGAATAAGGATTTTAGAAATACTGTTTTGGGTTTTTAGAATAAGGTTTACTAGCTTTTTGTTTTAAGGTTTCTTTTAGAATAGGGTTTACTAGAATATATACATGTTTTATGGGTTTATAACTTTCTATCGCCTTTATGGATAACTGAATGATTTATCCTCAGAGGGCATTGGTCTATAGATTAGTGACTGTTTATAGACGTTAGTGGTTAATATGATATTTGAGATATGTTTGTCTAAATTTTGATGGATTGTCTCTTGTCTCTTGTGTGGATGGGGTGGACATAGCAATATGTATAATCATATTTTGAGGTTGCAAAGATTTCTTGTTGTTTTGTGTCCACAACAACCCTCTTATCATTGTGAATTTGCTTGTTATTGTGAATCAATATAGTTATGCGTGTTAAATCAATTTTGGTTTAGATCAGTTCTATTTTTTTGAAAATTGTTTTGATAATATCTCAATCACTCTTTCACCCCAAGCAAAGCTGCAGAGCTCATTAATCTAAACTCCTAGAACCCTATTTCTATTTTTGAGTGATTCTAATTTTATTTATTTCTTCGAGGATTGAGTTTCATTTTAGAAACCCTAAACCATTATGGAATGTTAAAAGAATTTTAAATGAGGTAATAATCTAAATCCTACCTGTGTGCTAGTTTCCAAGGTTTATTATCTCGTCCATACTCTTTGCGTACCCAATTATGTATTGAAAGCATGATTATCTTATTTTGTTTATGTGTGTATATATATATATAGATATATAGCCCTACACAGAAACAAAATAAGGTAATCATATTTTCTTCACTGCAAACGAAGTTCAAATTCTCTCTTTGCGTATTTCTTCTAATGTCATTTTAGATTTCCAATGAAATTATTCCTATGTCACTTATAATCAATCTTCTTAATTTAATATATTTGTACATCTTCTTCTTTTGATAAGATTATAAAATTTCTCATGCATGTACTGATTTGTTTAATCTTTTATAGTTATTGTTGGAGAGAGTAGGGATTGACATTCACTCAAGGCAACTAGATAAGTTATTATTTTAGTGTCTTCTTTATACCGGTGTTATTCTTCATTTTCACCATTGTTGTAAATTGATTGTTAAAATTAATGTCTATATATCTATCTAGATTCACAAGTATTCCTTCTTCATACAAATTTTTTTTCTCTTTCCTTTTCGGTTATGGAGTTTTCCTTCTTCGACTCACAACACATTTAGTCCCTTTACAAGGTCAGCTACTCCTATACCTAGTCTTGCCACATACTTTAAGTACTAATCAATGCAATGCAATTATTCTATAATTGAAACATACTATTTTCTTACGAAAATAACAATTAATTTATTTGTACAAAAGGCAATATTGCATCAAATATCCATCTTCACTAATAAAAAATATTGCATTGAACCAATAGATACATAGTCATAAATTTTGTATTGTCATATCTACCAAAGGAGCATTAGGGGAATTTTGAGGTCTAAAATGGGCCTCCTAAGAAAATTATAAAATAATACTGGTAATAATAAAATAAAATTTGATTACATCATCAAATTTTAGAGGGAAAAAAGAAAAAAATTACTTTTTTCAACTCGTATTTTGAACTTATCTCTCTAAAGTTTTACTCAAATTTCGAGTGGGAATACTCGTTGGATGCAAAATTTAATTCCTCATCCAAGGAGTACCCATGTTGCATACTTTTGATGGACTTTGCTATACGAAAAATGATAAATACATAAAATGTGATTGCAATCACGTTTTTTTATGTATTTCTCATTTCTCATGTAGTAGAGTCCATGAAAAGTATGCAACATGGGTACTCCTTGGATGAGGAATTAAATTATGCATCCAACGAGTATTCCTGCTCGAAATTTGAGTAAACCCTTAAGGAGATAAGTTGAAAATACGAGTTGAAAAAAGACTTTTATTATTTTATTATTTTTTAATCTTTTTACTTTTTTATACCAAAAATGGTGAATCATCCCCTATTGTTGACATCATCAACTCGAATCCTATTGGTTCTTATAAAGTTTATTTTGGTTGTACATTTTTCTTAGGAGGCTCATTTTAGACCTCAAAATTCCCCTAATGTTGATAGGTAGACCCTCAAACATAAATCTTTTCTATTTTACTAATTCTGAATTTCATAATATTTAAATTTTATTATGTGGATCTCTTTTCAGTCCACCTTCAAACAACAAACCCCTCAAACATTTCACTTTTCAAGGAGGAAATGGATTTACAATGCAATGGAAATCTCCATCCCCATTTTGTCATCATGTTAAAACACAAATTTCCACTTTTCAAAGAGGAAATGAATTTACAATACAATGGGTATCTCCATCCCCATTTTGTCATCATGTTAAAACACAAATTTGGACAAAGGAGTCTTGTCATTTGGTCCACTCTTCACAAAATCATAGAATTCTTTTCATTATTGAAATGTATTATGTGAAATGCAAGAATCAAAGTTAGGTGCATTGTTTGAAATATGGTCTCACACACTATATGTCACAATTCAATTAATATTACTAAAATTACTATTACTCAAATTAAGTAAGATTATGTATAGATTAATCACACTATGGTAGTGATATAGCAATGTGCTGAGATTCAACAAGAAATTTAGATCCTAGTAAAAATTAAGCACCTACACTAGGTGGGGTCTCAAGCTATTTTTAGGTGTATGTCTATTTATAGATGTATGGTGCATGTCTATTTATAGAATGCATGTCTATTTATAGATTCATGTCTATCTTTATTATCCCTTAATTTAGATGGACATTAAACTGTAATATATTCTCAATGTGGACTTGGAAATAGTTGATTGAAGTGGCAAATCAGTTAGCTAAGTGAATTTCGAGTTAAGAGGTTGGTTGGTGGGACATGCAGGTTGACTTTAATTGTAACTGAGTGATTCGAGTTGTAACAGAGTTAGAAGTGCAGTGGTGCATGAGTTGTGCAATTTGTAAGTAGTTTAACTCAGTTAAGTGAGTTAAACTCAGTTGTGCTAGTTGTAATTGAAGATACACTAGTGAGAGATCAATAGAAATAATTATTAATTAATTCACAATCAGTGGTCTCACATGCAACTGAAGATTTACTATTATTAACTGCATGCATGTTAGATCCAATGGAGACTCAGTTGAGTTCTAGGTGAAAGGGAAGTAGACTATCAGTTGTGACATTATCCACTTGCACACAAGCAAGTAAACACACATTGGATGTTCCCATGAGGATTGCATAGTCAAGGCAGGCAAGAAGGAATCAATTCAAGGATTGCTTTCCGCAGGGATTGCGCAGTGGAGGCAAGCTGACTTGAGACAGTAAATTGAGCAAGTTATTTGCCAATTTTTGTATGGCAGTGTGAGACAATTAGCTAATGTACTAAGAGCTATTATGATTGAAGTTTTGTATGTAATTGTTTCATGATCCATGATATAATATACAATAGAAGATAGTGGGGTTTTTAGATGTAAGCTTTCCCTAGGAAATTATCTGTGTTGTGTGTGATTGATCTTTCTTCATGATATTGTAATTGGCGATTATGTTTTTAGTTCCACAAAGATTTGTAGAAGCGATTCAGTATTTAACATTTACATATTGTTAGATCAGGTGAATCCAATATATATATGCATATTGTATAATTTCTACACAATGAGCTTCATACTATTTATCTGTGAAATCAATAGGACTATGACTTATAATATACGATTGTTTAATGTGATATAGTAATTTGTGTTCAATGGTGAGACTATAACCATATCTAAGTAATGTATGATTGTAACAAGGTGTCTCTTGTGTTTATATCACTATGTATATTCAGTGTCTATTCTATTGACAATGATGTAGTCATGTCGATAGTAAAACTTGTTATGGAATTTACCTTGATATGAATTTTAATGATCTTAGTATGACATACTTGGCATTAAATCTATATTTGGGAGTACCCTTGTGAATGGAAATAGCCTTTTATATAGCAGTGAACCTTCATAACATGGTTTATGAGAACTCCATAACATGGTTATGTATTAACTGTTTATGAGAACTTTATATTGCAGTTTTATATTGCACATCTCACTGTGCTATCACAATGGTTGTATAAAGAGGTGTGCTTTTCTATATGTTGCGTGTGGATAGATATGTGAGATATGGTTTGCATAGTATGTTGAAAAAAATTGAATTATACTTAGTGTAGTAGAGAAAATCTTGGAGCTATTAAGATAAAAAAAGTCCAAACATATAGAAATTTAGAAAATCTTCATAAGCTAATAGAACTAACAGTATACAGTATCAAAAAAATAACATATCTAACAACATTGTCATGTCATTATGTCAGAATGTTCCATTATAATAGACTGTAGATGTTCCTTCCTTACAATTCCACATACAATATGGAATAAATCAACCTTCATGTGACAAGAAAAATAGACAGTCCATCCAAAATCCACATCATAATGTTGTTACACCCAAAAACATATAACACCCCTATTCTTTATGGCCTTGAGAATTTTCAGTGCCAAACTTTGAGTTTCCTGATTGAGCCAAGTAGGTTGGCCTCCCTAAGAAGGGTTGATTAGGTTGTGGTTGATTGTTTCCATATAATTGAGACCAATTTGTCCCTTCCAACCATGGAGGAATTGAGTACCCATACCTCACACTTGCGCTAAGTGGAGGTGTGTGATGAGCATACATTGAATTCACACCTCCTGTGGTAGGAATAAGGCAAGTGGGTAAACCCCTATTTTGATAGTGAGACATTTGAATGTTTATGAGGTCTTGGAATAATGGTGTATTATTTGCAATATTTTCCAATGTGTTGGACATGTCCCTGGTTTCATTTTCATCAATTGTGCTTGCATGTATGTCAACCATATCATTCATCCCTTATTCCTTTTCAAGCATTTGTTTAGCCTTTCTTCCTTCCTTTTCTCGTCTTTCCATTTGTTTTTGTTTCTCCTTCTCTTTCCTTACTCTCTCTCTTTCAAGCCTTTCATCTGCTTGACTTCGTGTTGCAACAACCCTTGTTGCCTTCTTCTCTTTGGCTTGATCATTTTTTTCGTTTTAATTCCTAAATTTCAAATTTTTTCTTTTCAGACTCAACTAAGAGTTTTATATAGTCTTCTGAGGTGAGTAATTGTGAACTTCGGCCCAAACGAAGACTACTGGGTATTCCTTGCTTCTTTTTTATTGACACTCTTTCTACTGGTAGCTTTAGGAACTGCCCAAGTAACTTCTCCAACCCCCCCTCCTCTGCATGTCATTGCTTGGCACTTTCCTTTCAGTATCCATGGAACTTGATTGAACTATATTGTTATCTTCATCTGGTGCCTCATTATGTGCTTCATCTTCTTCCATTGATCTATTTTCCACAAAAAAATGAACAATTTCACTGTTCAATTCAGCCGGTTGTGAAGGCATGTTCAATCTTTGTTCACTGGCTCTTGAGGCACTATGTTTGTTCAAATTAATTATTTCTTCTGACAGACATGATGGTGGGTTTAATTGGCTTGGAAATGTCAATTGGTCATTTTCAATGTCATTAAAAATATCATCAGTTTCAGTTTCAACTACATCTGCATTAACAATATCAACAATTTCATTTTCAACTACATTTGCATTGTCAACTGCATGTTCAACAATGTTATTAACAATATCAGCAACAAAAGTTCCATGTGCTTGAGTTGGTAGAAAAACCTCCATGTTTCTATCAATTTTTTCATAAATATAATGTTTCACATACCTTCTCATCATTATCAACATATAATTGTCCTTGAGAGAGGGAAATTATATTACCAGCTGCAACCACATCAGTATGTTCATGTACTTCTTCTTGCACTTCAACATTTGTTTGGACATGCTCTTCTTCCTGACCATCCACATGAAACACTTGACTACAACCAGTATAATGCATAAGAGAATAATAATTCAATGGCCATATTCTTGTCCTCCTAAAGCCAGCCTTGATATTTGATGATGTTAAAGCCCTTTTAAAAGCCTTACTTGCAATGTCTGCTAGCTCAGATATTTTCACCTCAACCCTTGGATTATTTGCCATCCATGCATCATGCTTTGACCTGAAATATTTCTTGAATGGGCCAAACACACTAACATCAAGGGGTTGCAATCTGTGAGTGGTATGAGCAGGCAATGTTAAAAGGTCAACGCCTAAATTGTTTGTTTCCTCAATTGTTTGTACAACCATGTGGCTTCCATGGCCATCAAATATCAATAGATGTATGTTATTAGGTAAGACACCACTTGGCACAGATGCATAAAAGTGGAAAACCCAATTTCAAAAAAAATTAAAAAAATTAGTCATCCATGGATGGGGACATGCAGCCATGCATGCTCCTGGTTCACAGTTTTGTATATAGTTTTTCAACTGATTTTTACTTTTGAATAGATAAATTCCTGGGATTGAAGCACTAATTAATTTGACACAACATAAAATGGTTATCCACTCCCTGGTCTTAGGCAAAATATTTGGCACGTTTCGGCTCCCTCTCTTGGAAATTACCTGCATGCCATAATTCATTCCCGCCTGTAAACCTGTTTCATCACAGTTCCATATATGGTCTACACCATAAGAATGTTTATCGTATGCACTAGAAAGAGTGTCATAGAACTTATATACAACTGCAAGGAGAAAATTTAATTCTCTATCTCTGTCAAGGCCCTTAGCTGTATGCAATACAAGGTCTGGATGCCTTTTTTTTAATCCAAACTACCATGATTTATTAGGAAACCCATCTTTGAATGGGTTTGGCCTCCCTTGACAGATTTGAGAAACTGTGGATATGATTTGTATTAATTCTAGCCCATGTTCCAATTGGGCCATTTCTTTACACCACTCAACCACCTCGCCTCCTCTTCTTCAGTCATAACTGTAAAAAACCCTCTACGTTTGGTGTGAGTGAGCCCATTTATCTAATAATGTATTGATGAGGGAATAATACTATGTTTCTTTGCAGATGCCCGAACATAATATCCACTGAACTCTATGTCATCAATTGTAGCTAAAATTTCTTCTTTTGTCCAACCTCTTATAACGCTGATCTTTTTAGTTGAAGTTTCCTCTTAGACTGTGGTTGACGGTGGCTCTATGAGTGATGGTGTGACAACATTAGCTTCAGCCACATGGTCATCCTCAACAACATTGATTGGAGTATTGTTGACATTGACATCACTTATCCTTTCTTCATCTGATGAAGTGCATCATAGTTGGGCACCCCTGGTCACTCTTTTGCCACTTCTCCTTGTATGAGCTACATAAATAACTCTTGCCATGGATGCAACTACCTGCAGAATTATTGCATGCATTTAGTTAAGAATAATTGAAAATAATTCTTTCATACAAGCCAAACATATCTCTGGTTTATTACAGGAATCATCAACATGTATGTTAGTAGCAACTCAAGAGATTTTCATACATATGGATTTTTGATAGTATCCTTAAGAAAACAAATCTACAGATGGAATTAGTTGTATGTCTTCAAATATATCAATGATTAATATTTTGATAACTTGTTTTTACACTTAAAATACAATGATTGTTTTGATAACTTGTTTTTACACTTAAAATACAATAATTGTTTTGATAACTTGTTTATAAAAGCTAGTATTGTTCCCTGTTGTTTGACTTTACAAATCTAAAGGGACATGTTTCATTTTTAGTTGACTACATGAAAAACTAGTTTTAAAATAGCCGCATAGCACCTTTTGATTATTTGAGTAGTTTCTCTGATTTAGGATTCTTTCTTTGCAACTTTCTAAGATTGAAAATAATGTTCAATTTGGTAACATCATCTCTTCTCATTTATAACAGTTTATAATAGTTTACAGTCTTGAGAGGTCTTACTTAGGCACAAATAAGGATAAAAAAGTATCCATAATCACTATGGTTAATAAAAGTATGATATAGAGCTCCTTTATAAGGAAGAAATAACATTATTTTGATTAAGATAAAACAATTTGAGTATAAAATGTTAGATTATTTTTATTAAGATAAAAAAATTTGTGCAGAAAGTTCTAAGGAGCCCACCAAGCATTAGAAATCAGATCCCACCCAGCATTAGAAAAGCCAGACGAGCATAACTCTGTAGAATAATTTTAAGCTTAGATTAGTGTGTTCATGCCTAAGGTTTCTAAATGCCTTTCCTTATGTTACCCATTTCTTATTTTTTGTCTTGTCATATTTTATTCCTATGCTCAGCTAATGTAGAAAGATATGTTGACTTCAAGTTCAAATGATATAGCTTCTATGCTCAACTATTGCAGATAGATATGTTAACTTCAAATGCTACAGCTTCCATGCTCAGCTACTGAGATATTTTCCACAGGCTGACTTAATGATACACTTTTTCACACAAATGATACAGTTCCTTAAATATTGTGAATGGTTTTCTTATGTTTTGTTTTTGGTTATTTTTTTCCATCTTCTATGCTCAACATCCATTTGAACCTTCATGGGCTTTCATCAAACACTTTGGGACTAGATAGAAATATATAAATGGGGTTTATTGTGCAATTTAAGCTAACCTCACGACACCTTTTAATTATTTGAGTAGTTTCTTTGATTTAGAATTCTTTCTTTTCAACTTTGTAAGATTGAAGTGTAAAGAATATGGCTCACATGCAGACGAACATTTAGAAATCTAATTTTCTCTAAGATGTGTCCAAACCCCTTTGCATACTTCTACTTTGCAGTTCCATTCACCATAAAACCCTCTGCATTCTAGACTTCGGAGGATCACTTATTTTTCTGCTTATAAGGATGTAGCTGTTGGGAAAATAGGACCATAAAAGTGCCTGTTATACTACTTTTTCAGACTTTTCCAGCTGTTGTACTACTACTGCAGTTTTTTCCAACTGTTTTACTTGGCCTACGAGAGGTTGATTGGGATTTTAACACTGAGGTATTTAGCCTTTTGGATTACTAAGCTTGAAATGAATTCTAGTTAGTACAAGTCTAATATTTGTTTGTCATTTGAAGTCAATTTTCACCCTTCCTTCCCTAGATAACATGACCTACGTTCTTCCTTTGCACTAGTCAGAAAATGGTGGTATTCCAACTTCCCAAATGTCCTTGAAGTTTAAGGCTTAGGAAAGCTAATTATCTTGGTGGATTCATTAGTCGTTGCGTTTAGAAATGGTTTTGGTGATTGTGGATTTGGCTGAGCATTTTTTTCACCTAAAATTTCACGAGACATTAATTTGCAAGCTCTTCATTGCCTTAACAAATGGATTTATCGTTCTCTCATATTATTTTGAATGTCAGTAACGTTAAGAATGCAGAGGTGGACCATTCATTTCCATTTAAACTTTGCACTATGGTTAATAGTTCCCTTATCATCTCGATGATGAAATCATTATTTTTTAGAGAACATGATCCGTATGGATATAGTCGGTATAACTTGGGTTGCTTTAATGGTAGTTTTTACATTCTCCCTTTCACTCTTACTTGAAATGGAAGCATTTCTATTAATGGAATCAAAACTTTAAAACTAATGCTATTTTGTTCTTCTGGTGAGTGTGCTTTGGCTACTAAAAAACTATTGAACTTGAAACATAACTATCTAGTGTTTCATAACTCCACATCTATGTTTTTCTAAAATCCCTATGGAGGTTATTATGATTCTATGCTAATTATATAGCATACATGATGTAATTAACATCTATATCCTCCTGTTTTTAATATCTTCTTGTTTCCTCGATTAAGTGATGTGAGCTTTACATTAGCTACCACCAATTTCACATTGGCAGATCATTTAGAGAATGAGATACTTAAAAGAAGACTTGGCTACTGGCAATAATCAAATTCACATGATTATTGTAAGTGTGCAGAAACAAGAAGCTCAGGTTTCTTTCTCAAGTAGGTTTTAAACCTAAGTCTTTAATTTCTAATCTATGACATTGTTCTCTTGAATCCTTTTCACATGGAGTCAATCTACTATCTCCTATTTTCCGTTGCACCCACATATGCCTCTTTAATTTCTAATATATGACATTTTTCTCTTGAATCCTTTTCACATGCAGTCAATCTACTATTTTCCATTTCACCCACAGATGGCTCTTTAATTTCTAATCTATGATATAACTGGATATCTTCTGATATCTTCTGGGTCTTTTTTGTCTTTAGCTCTGCATTCAACTACAATCTTTGTTAATTTTGTTGTTGTATATGTAAATTTTGTTATACATTTTGTTTGTTAATTTTGTTGTTGTATATGTTCAAACTTACAGAGAATTGAGTTGCTGATGTTTTTGAATAGCATCACGGTGACAAACTTATTGTACAAAAAATTATACATGCTTTATGATAGATGGTAGCCAAAAATATTTGGGAAGACATGGTAATTTTGCAAGTTGTTTGGTTGTTGAGGGTAGCCTTAGCTCTATTCTCGGACCTGGTTGTAAAGTGCATTTCCTAGAACTATTAATAACATTCATCTCCTCAACTCAAGTCAAAGGAGAGAACTGTAAGAAAACTGAAATAAAGACTTAGAAATGCAAATAAGAAAATCGAAATAAAGACTCAGAAATGAAAATAAAAGTGTAAGGAAACAGAAATAAAGACTCAATTGTAAGAAAATTGTGTTGTAATTAAAAAAGCTAACCTGAATATATTGTGAAATGTTCTGTGGTGTGTTCTGTAATGGTTTGTCTCTAGGGCTAGTGAATAGTTTGAATGTGAAACATGTAACTTCAGTAGTGGTTGAACTCATTTTATGGTTTTTTGCATTTGAATTTAATTGGTGACAATGATGGACATGGATTGCAATGGTTTCATTTTTCATGTGTGATCGAGATTGAATTTGATGTGATCCAATGGCTGGGAATTTTTTTTCATTGATCCATGCGCTTTGATCTGTTTTAATGGGAAATAGAATAAGTTGAATGCCATTTATTGAATTTATTGGGTGGGTGCCATTTATTGTACACGGAGGGTTTAAATGTTGTTATTGATTGGGTGTCATTGATTGAACACAATGGGTTTAAATGTTGAATAACACAATAGTTATGGCTGACATACATTAACTCTTATTATGTGCATGTATGGATATTTAATTCGGATAGACAACATCAGGGGTGATTAGAGGGGATGAAGTGACTGCCCTATTGTACTTCTAGAATTGACCATTTTGGAAGGATAAATGGTTTTATGAGTTTTCTAGAATTGACCATTTTGGAAGGATAAATGAGTTTATGATTTTTGTAGTTGAGACAATAGGATTTGTAATCTTAATATTTATTAAACTATTTATGGACAGTTGTGGGCCCAGTTAATTTTGGACATAATTTAATATATATTTGAACTTCAAGTTATTTATTTTTGTTTAATTATTGGTTTCATATATGTCAATTTTTGGTGGGTTGGTGGGACCAATACTATAACAATCATTGGCCCCTGCACAAAATTAGACATCTCTCCCCTATTCTACAAACGTTTCATTCTCATGCGATTGTCAATTTAAATCAAATTTTGGCAAGATGAATCCCATAACAACGCAAGGCCAGACAGATCTTGCTTAGTCAACAAGGTTTGTCTTCCAACAATGAGCAACGTAGATGGGACCGAAGAATACATGTGGGATTTCGATGCCAATTTTGATGTTCACAGAGTGTATCTTGGCAGATTGTGGAAGATGCATTCAAGAATGATTTTCTTGAATTTGTATTTGGGCACTCGAGCTAGACGGAGCCTGCTTAGTCAACAGGGTTGGTCTTCCAGCACTGAGCAACATAGATGGGGCCGAAGAATACATGTGGGATTTCAATGCCAATTTGGATGTTTAGAGAATGTATCTCGGCAGACTTTCAAGAATTCAAGAATTCAAGAATGATTTTCTTGAATTCTTATTTGGGCACTTGAGCATTGTTATAAAAATGACTCCAAGGAGCTTCCGCCCTATTTTCCCTTGGGCATCATGGCTTGATTTGGTCTCGATCACTTTGTTCCAGAGTACTAGTGAATTATGCTGAGTGGTGTGTTTCAAACATTTAAGAATGTGTGGAGAAATATTTGTTCATCGGCTCCTGCAGTTTTCCTTGTGAACCATGGAAAGAGGTATCTTGTGACTGAAAAAATGATTTTGTTCATTTTTTAAACCCTTTCCCGATTGTAATCAATATTTTGTCTATGTATTCTTGTCGTCTGTAATATTAGCCACCAACCTGTCCATGTTTACAACCACAGATTAGCCATGCACCTCAAGTTAAAATGGGATTATTTTTACAACTTGTTTTTAAATATCATTTTAGTCCATTGAGCCATTGATAGGTTTACTGCTGTTGGAGGATCATTTAACTATGGACGCTTTGGATCTAGAAGAAACACTATCAACTTTTTCAAAATATGAATCATTCTTCATATTCATCCCACTATATAAACCTAATAACCTGATGTGAAAGATGAACAAATATTAAAATAGCTAAATTATTGCGCGCACCCATTTTTCATTATGAAGTATAAGGCATAGTAAAATATTGATGGGAACTTGTTAACTTGATGAGAACTTGTTAGGTTATTCAATATAAGGCATAATAAAATCTTGATGGGAACTTGTTAGGTTATTCAATAACGAACCTTAAGATAAATTAACTATGTAAAAACATAGGATTAAAGATTTTTTTTACTAAAATGGTACCAATATTTTGTGGGAGCCTAAGGCCACTTCTATATAAAGAGTAAAAGCATATCTAATTTAAATATATTTTGTGGGAGCCTAGGCCACTTCTATATAAAGAGTAAAGCATATCTAATTTAAATATGTAAAAACATATTTAATTTAAATATGAGTTTGCGAACTCTAACATATATGGAAGAATACAATGCTGAAAAATATATGGAGTAATATATGGAATATAGATTAATATATAGAATGTTAAAAGGTTTAAAGGTCAAAGAATTACAAAGCCTTAAAGGAGGGTAGAAGGGGGAGGAGAAGCCTTAGTTCCCATAAACTTTTTTTTTGAAGAGAAGGAGGACATGTTGCTTAAAATTGTTGTTTGAAGAGAAGGAGGACATGTTTCTTTATAGGTAATGCAACTCCACATTTATGTCAATGACTCTACATTTATGTCAATGACACTTATAGCTCTTTTGTTTTTTTTTAATAACTTTTATGATATGGTAAGTTAACATTTTTTCTTATAAATATTATAGGTTCTTTCAAATTGGAGAAGAAGATTAAACATGAGATTTACATCATTGTCTATCAGCTAAGATTGAGCCAAGCTTATGGTTTCCTTTGAAAAAACAATTACCGCCCATTTCCACTTGTAAGGGATGTTGGAAGGCAACTTTGTAGCATGTGTAGAAAATACTCACTTGAGTCTTGACAAATGCAACGGGAGGGATGGAACATATATTTTTATTTTATATTAAATGCTTCTCTATTACCATTACGTGGAAAAGAAAGTTTTGAATGGGAGGGATGGAACATATATTTTTATTTTATATTAAATGTCTCTATAACCATTACGTGGAAAAGCTAGTTTTCTGTGAGTTTTTTTTGTTTGATGTTATGGGAACTTGTTTTGAGAGTTTTTTTGTGTGAGTTTTTGCCTCTTATTTGTTTGATTTTATAGGAACTTGCTTTGAGAAACATTCCCCATGGTAGTGGTGTATAACATGAGCTATTTTGACTTGGAGGACATGGGTTGTGGTACATGAAATGAGTTGTATTTGGTCCATGTGTTGGATATATTTTCCAAAATCATCCAAGACTTGCTATGTCCCATGTTCATTCCTTGTTTGAAATATGCTAGTTTGGTTGAATTTTATATTACTAATGCTAAAATTTGGGCGGAATTCAGATCTTATTGTGAAAGTTAGGGGTTCATTGTGTCTTAAAAAAACATCAACATCAGAGAACCATCACATTCAATCAAGGATCCATACCTACATTCACCAACCGTCCGTTTCCAAATTTTCAGGCTATCTAATTCCATAGAAGGGTATAAACAAAACTAAAGTTGCAAGTACAATGTTGAAACTGCTAAGCATTCTCTCAATTGGCATATTGCATCTCAAATCAATAGGATATTGAAAGAGGAGTTCACTTTACTTTTAACACATGTTATTTCTCCCACTCAAATTGTAACATATCACATTTGTCTTCATCTATGCTATTTCTCCATACTCTATTGTCTGCCTTACAACGTTCCTTTGCAACACTTGGTGCAATTGCTAGTTATATTATATGGGGAATGGTATGTCAAAGTATGTTAAGGGATGGGTATGTATGAAGAGTTGGAGGAGTTTGTCTTAGTAAAATTGCTAGCTATATTATATGGGAATTGGGATGTCAAAGTATGTTAAGGGATGCGTATGTAAGAAGAGTTAGAGGAGTTTTGCTTAGTAAAAGGTTTATTGAATTAAGAGATTATTGTAGTGATATAAATTAAATATTTGGTAACATCTTTTGTAATGTAAAAAATTATATATTATAGAATTCGATTAAATTATAATTTAATTTTTAATTTTTTTTATATATAAAATAAGTTTTTTAAGTTATGGAAATTCATTTCCACTTTATTATAGATGTTTAATTTATAAATAGGTTATCTTATAATATTATGGGATGAGGGTTGTTTTAGAGATGTTGTGATGTCTAGTTAAATATTTTGACTTAGTCAAATAACATTAAAAAAATAAAATAAATAATAATTATAATTATTAATAAAATATTTTGACTCAATAAAATTACATAAAAAAACAATAATAATAATCCTATTTACAATTTATAATTATAAGTAACAATAATTAGTAATTAAACTAGTTTAGTTTTATTTTAACTTTAAATCTATCAAGCTTCAAGAGGGATCAAACCCTTTGAGGTGGGAACATTTTTAGAGTGAAAAGAGATTCGATTTTTATCATGTTTGGTAGATCGAAAGTTAAGAAGGATCTCATACTTTTTGATTTGTGACTATTGCTAAGAATATTCTAGAATGTTCCATGAAAGTTAAATCTTTAGCATTTACCTAGTAATTATTGATAATTAAAATAAAATTTTGAAAACCCTATTCCAAATGAACATAATTATCACCAAACCAAACTAGTAATTACAATTAAGTGAAGTCACAATAAAAATGGAATGAATTCTTTAAAATAAAATTCTATATAATTTATTGATTACGTTTTATAAAAAGATTTAAAAATAAAAAGAAAATTTAAATCGCTGAGAACATAATTATTACCCTGGAAATCAAGTAATTATAATTAGATAGGGTCATAGTAAGGGTTTTTTTAAACATAATTCTATATAATTTAATTGTTGGATAGGTTCTATAAAAAAAAATATAAAGCAAATTAAAATATTTTATAAATGGTTGATAAATACTTATAGTCATTAATCTATAATATGCATCAAAACACTTTGATACATTTCATATTGCTAAAATTATAAAAAGTAACCAAATTATAAATTTACTGTCAATTATAATATATATATATATTAAAAGAGAGATTTTTAACCATGAATTCTTTTTCTATTTTATTATGAGGATTCTTAATTTGTAAATAGGTTTTGATCAATACCACATGTCTAAAAAACCATATTTCACTTCATATGACATTTTTTTAATTAATCAATTTCATTTAAAAAAAAAAAAAACATAACTTTAAAAATAAATCTCAACTATTGATTTGTATATATTACTATAAATACTTTAAAACATTCCATAAAAATTAAATCCTTATTATTAAATTAATAACTTTAAAATAATTCAATATATTACTATAAATACTTTAAAACATTCCATAAAAATTAAATCCTTATTATTAAATTAATAATTTTAAAATAATTCTAAAATTCCTATTTCGAAATAAAACATACCCATTGACATAATAATACATGAAATTTTTTTTTTTTAATGATAATTTAGTTTATAAAATATATTATATTATTAATAGAATGGATTTGTAGATATAAAAGTAAAATAATGAAATTTATAATTGCATACATTAATGGATAGTGTGACCCGTGAATCGTGAATCTTGTCGGAAATGCGTGATATTTTGGCATGTGGACTCTGACTTATGGAAGGACCTAATCTGGTTGGAAATGTATCATATTTTGGCATGTGGATTGTGACTTATGGAAGGACTTAATCTTGTTGGAAATGTGTTATATTTTGGCATGTGGAATGTGACCTACGGAAGGAGCTAATAGCCCTACGTTGTTATTCGCAACAATTTATTTATTTCTATTTTTATAATTTGTTTTTTTTTGGGTTTAACTGTTATTTTTTCATACTAATTTAATCTCAATAAAGGAATTAGGGTTATAATTTTGATTTGAGTGAATGGATTAGGATTTTAGATGTTATAGAATATCTAAATATTGTATTATAAATTTTTAAATTAATACAATGAATAAATTAGAGATGATTTTTGTTTAAGAGAAAAATAAATTAGAGATGATTTTTGTTTAAGAGAAAATTTATGTATTGTGTGTTATTTGTTATTATTTCTATTGTGTTAAGAATTCATATGAATTGATCACTTACACATGTTTAAAAATTATATTTACATTTGGTATTGAAATGAGATTATTAGTTTTAAAGGATTTCTTTATTTCTAAAGTTTAGTTTGTTCTTGATAAAGAAATGTTATCTAAACTTCATGGTAACGACTCTTATATGGAAGCAAATGGTGAGTAGTTCTAATATAAAGATTGATAAATTTAATAGCTAGAGATTTGAGGCATGAAATTAAAGATGGAATACCTTCTTTTAAATAGAGAAATATTGGTTTTTGTGGATCTAGGTACAAAAAATATTAATACATCAAATAAGATTGGGAAAAGGTAGAAATAAAGGTAAGAAGTATGATTCAACTCTTCTTCTCAAAGATGGTTTTGATGAGTGCCTCCATAGAAGATCATGCAAAGAAGTAGTGGGACAAGTTAGGAAACTTGCACTTATAAAAGTCCATGGTAAATAAGTTATTTATTTGAAAGATGTTATATGATATTATGATGGACGATGGCCAATTCACCATAAAGATTTTAAGCACTTTTAATACTTTGGTGAGTCAACTTGTCTTTGTTGATAGTAAGATCAAGGAAGAACACGAGTGTCTTACCTTGTTATGTTCTTTGCTAGGCTCATGGAACAATCTAGTTGTAGGGAGTGGTAGTACTAGTCAATCCACATTAAAGTTTAAGGATGTAGTTGCATCTTTATTATTAGAGGAAATGAGGGGAAACTCCATGAAGGGTGTGCCCAAAGATGCCTTATTTGTGAGAGATTACCCTTTAGACAAATTTGCAATTATTTTTTAATTTTTGAGAGGGTTGATTGTTGGTTACGCAGGGGATTGAGTATATCTAAATCTTCAAGGAAATATATAAGGAAATGTTGGACACATAAGCCTTCAAGATTTTTTCCTTGTAAATAAAATAGTAAATATTAGGAGAAGTGGGAGTATACAAAATATCAACATACCTCTTGTAAGATGAAACAAAGAGTCGCTGCATTGTATTAAGTAAGGTTTACCATTAATAAAAATGCATTGGAGTGGAGTTATTCCCTTAATTTGTTAGTGGTATCAGAGTTTAGTGTTTATTTATGGTGTTCTCCCTTTTTCTTACCAGCCCCTTGGTCGTTAATGACCATACTACCATACATGACTTTCATTCCCCTACTAGGTGCTAGAAACACCCTCTATTTATTTTCCCTTGTCACAGACAATCTTGATTACTCTCCTTCCTTTTTTTTTGGTGTTACTTCTAACCATCGACTCCTTTATGTGTTCCCTTTCTCTCCAAATCTCCACATCTCTTCTCTCATCTGATTATGAAGTCTCATTACCCTGCCATATTTAAGAAACATATTTATTACACAATCCATGTGTTTGTCTATATTATATATGTATTGTGTTCAAATCTACTTCCACTACATACTCAATTCAGAGAACATGTCTTTTGGTATGGTCTAGTCTAGCCTGGGTCTCTATTTTATTTATTTATTTAGAGTATAAAAAATAGATGGGGAATTGAATCATTGGAGATAAGCCTTCGTTGAAATCATTTTGAAATAGTTGAATCTTTGGATCATGAGAATTCACTCTATTTTCCATCCAAATATGAGATGAAGCTTTTACTTAGTTGATTATACCCTATGCAAGAGTTCAAAAGCTTTAGTTGATTATACCCTATGCAAGAGTTCAAAAGCTCATGTGAATTGAATGGTTTTAAGGTGTATCCAAAACTCAAATAGGTTATTGCATGTCTGGTGAGTGGTTTTGTGCATTCTTTGTTCCTCCTAGTTCATGAAGTGGAGTAAAATCCTATGAAATTAACTAATTCATCTATGGACGTGTAGTTGATCAATGCACATTTTAATTTCAACATAATGGATCCTAAAAGGATTATGTTTGGTATGATTGTTTATTAAATTTGACATTGATTTTATTGGCACAAATGCACCCACTCCCATTACATCTCTCATCCCAACAATATTTCCAGTGGGGATTTGACTTTTTATTTTAAAAAGGAAAGCACATGAATTGAATTAATGGGTTTGTGTCTCATTGCATTATTACTTTGTGAAAATAAATGGATGTATGTGGGTTTTATTTTCTTCATTGTATCATCCTAAGTTGAAGTATACATTATGGATTTTTGTTTCCTGGTAACATAATTCAAGAATAATATAGTGGGTGACCTTAGCTCAAGTCTCTATTGAAAAAAAATAATCTCTAATATCCATTGTCGATGTAGTGTTGACTGGTAAGAGCAACAATAGAGGATGGTCTAGAAATATCAAACACAAAATCATTTCCAATGATTTATAAGATGGAATTTATGAAGGAGAGGAGGATAGTGGGCCCAAGAATCCTACATTAGACAAATAGTTAGCCATCTGGAATAATAAATACACTAAATCTTATTCCCTAATATTTGCATTAGTAAGTAAAAAGGTGAACCATAATATTGTTTCCGTTATAAATTATTATGGTACTTTAAAGACATTAAAGGGCTTATATGACTTATACTTGAAATTGGAAATTGTGCAATTGTTGGTAGAATCCTTCAACTTATAGTTGAAGTATGATGCTCCCATGGCCATGGCTTATGATGTCAAATCCATCATGAATGACGTAGATGCTACAAGATTTAAGATAGAGCTTCCCCTCAAGACCTTCAACATTATCCTCCTATTACATACTCTCATTTTCTTGAATTCTTGCAAGCCAATGACAAACCAATGTCTATTAAATTTGACTCTTTGGTGAAAATTTTTGCAAAAAGTGAGAAATCCCTTGGGAATAGGAAGATAAATCCTTGCACACATTAATTAGCAAGGATATTCCATTAAAATATTTCGAAAAGTAGAAATAAGGAAGCCTTTTGATAACATGGTTGTCAAGACCAGAGTTGAGGATTAAATATTGTTAAAGACAAAATGGATATATACTCATGCATAGAACTCTACATACCTCTCTCATCACAATGAAGATACATTTCCATCTAATATTTTATGGCATGCTAGATTTGGACATATTAAATATGAAAACCTTGATTCATTGAAAAAAATATGGTGTTTGTAGTTTTCCTACTATTCCTAGGAAATTAAAGCAATGTTATGCGTATATCCTCGGAAAGCACAATTGAAAAATCCTTTCATAATTCCACTTCTAGAGCATGTAAAAAACTTGGAATGATACATTTTGATTTGTGCAACTCTATACCTATTACATCCATTAATGGAATTAAATATATGATGACATTTTATTGATGATTACACTAGGATGTGCCGGGTGTAATTGTTGAAAAATAAATCTCAAGCTTTTGAAAACTTCAGAAATTTTCATTTATGGATTGGCTCTCTTCATATTGATAATGGAAATAATATACCTATAGTGAATTTGAAAACTATATTTTCTAACATGGGATTCAACATCAAACCATTGTTCTATACAATCCTCAACATAATGGTCTAATTGAAAGAACGAACATAACTATCTTGATTGTGACTCTCTCTATGATGTTTTTCAAAAATGTAAACTTGAAGTTTTTGGTTGATACAATTCTATGTGAAATATATGTGACAAATAGGTGCCCATATCATGTTATCAAGAGAACTCACAAAATGTGGTATGACTACATTTTTTTGATAAGGAATCTAAGG
The DNA here is from genome assembly GCA_034641835.2 of Pinus albicaulis. Taxonomy (NCBI): domain Eukaryota; kingdom Viridiplantae; phylum Streptophyta; class Pinopsida; order Pinales; family Pinaceae; genus Pinus; species Pinus albicaulis. The sequence goes on along the minus strand of CM076569.1, from coordinate 565,509,717 downwards.
GTATTTGGTTCCACATGTTATTCCTTGACCATAAGGAGCAAAGAAACAATCTTGATGCAAGGATTTAGAAGTGAAATTTTTTGGGGTATTCAAATATTTTACAAAGGTGTACCATCTTTATGAGGAGTTAAATAAAAAATTTATTCATTCCATATATGTATTTTTCTTAAATCTTCCAAGACTAATAATATTGTATAGCGACAACTTTATCGTCTAGATAGATTCACTGATCTAAAGACATATCATGAATTTGATAATAGGATTCCATATCTTTAGGTGGAGATCCCTATCTTAGATCAATCTCTAGAATATCCTTTTAAAGCACCATATCCCACTCATGAAAATTCAACAACTTCATTAGATCAATAATATCCTTTGAATGATACGGTTGAGAGGATTAGAAGGTTGAATATTGATGCAACACCATATAAATAAGTGATGCAACCTTGACCATGTTGGCAATATGATTGAATTTGTTATCCTTGATGGAAAAGCAATTGTAAATGGTTCTAGATAAGCTCAGAGGTGACAAAGTGATGGAACATAATATCAGAATGATGGGACAAACACTTTACAGATCAGGATCAGAAGATGGCTAAAGTACATATTTAAGGAACTATACATGAGTTGGTAAAGGCAAAGACGTGTATACACATGGGTATAAAGAAGAAAAGTCATGTATGAGCTAGTGCACTTATTCTATAATACCAGGGGTCCTTACCATGGTATTAGCCCACAATATTGAGTGCAATAACAGTTATTTGATCCCGTCCAAGAATACCATTGACACTTGTATGGTTTTGGCTCATGGTATTGGCTAAGGCTCAAACTATATAAGGAGGTGAATATCATAGTGTTATGGGTGGATATACATGTGAATTGAATGAATACTTCAATCTGAAGTATATCTGCATGGAATGGGATATAATTAATAGATAGATCTGATGTTATGATGCACTCTTGAATACAATGATGGATCAAGCTCTCTAGATCTGAAATGACTATGTATTTTCATTATCTGTTTACGATTTTTTTATATCTATGTTCTGGCACATTCTTGTTGAAGTGAAGGGTATGATCTGAGTAAGTTTTTTGTTCTAAAGTGTTGTGCAATCCTGAATTATTTACAAATCTATACGCGGGTTCGTCATGCGGAAGGCACGTATACACATGAGTTTGTCTCAACAAAGGCGCGTATATATTCAATAAAATCTAGATGCAAGTTGGTTTTAGAAGAAGTGCGTATAATCACGCATTTATCTTATGGAAGGCACATATGAAATTCAGAGTTTTACTGAAGAATTCTGAAGGAAATGTCTTATCAGTTTTGTTGTATTTTTGTTCTATAAATGATGTCTTCATATAGATCTAAGTTGTTTGAGTAATGATTATTCTGCTAGTTGATTGTGTATAAAGATCAGTGATTGGTTGATTAAAAATGATGGGTGCTACTGAATGTATGAGGGATCTGTAAATCTGACAAAATATGTCTGAATATCTCTGATCTATTATGAGTTCATTCAGAACTCTAATATTATTATATTAAGATCTATACGCAGGTTTCTCCATAGAAAAACGTGTATACATGTGGGTTGCTGCAAGTAAAGTTGAGTATAAATTTGTATTATGAATGATCAAGGTTGCAGTTGATTCTGTGTGTTGATGCAAAGTATGGGTTTAGTTTTGTGGTTTGGTTACAATGATCTCACTATTCAGTTCAAATCTTGTTGATGGTTGTTTCAGTTGATCTACACTTTGTGTTAAATTAAAATTTGTTGGATCCAGTGTGAAAATTTATGAAACAAGGTCTGCAATGGTTATGAGGGTCGAAGCCTTCAGTGTGGAAGTAAAATCTTCCTACAAGTAGGATTTGGTGATCATATTAGGGGGTTGTAGCTCCCTTCAAGTGGTGGTTGATAAATGAGATCAGGGGGTTGGAGCTCCACTCCAGTAGCAATTGGAGAATGAGAGAAGGTTGCAACCTTCTGCAGGTGGGTGCCTGTGTGCTGCTATGAGTTTGTGACACTACAATATTGTAATAATTTTTCCATATAATAAATATTGAAAACAAAGATGAAAGCAGTGGTGGTTTTCTCCCAAATTGGGTTTCCACCTTAAATCCTAGTGTTCATGTGCACTGCTTATGTGTGATGATTTATTTTGTTCTTACTGCACATGTTTAGTTTTTTCTAAATGGCTGATGAATTAATGATGCACTGGTATAAGTAATATTACTGAAGATTTATCTGAATAATAAGTGCACTGAGCATACACAAGTTTCTTTAAAGAAAGTTGTGTATATACACTAGCTGGATTAAGTAAAGTCGTGTATAGAAATCGATAAAGTAAAGAAAATTTTGTATGATTTTTATATATTGATTCACCCCCGCCCCCCTCTCAGTATTTTCCCAACAATTGGTATCAGAGAAGGTCCTTCTGAAGAAGCTTGATCACTAGAAGGAATATCTACCAAGATGAGCAATCAAGATGGAACAACACCTATCAGACCACCACTCTTAATGTAAATAATTTAATCTTATGGAAGACAAGAACAAGATCCTATCTTCAGTCTCTTGGTGTAGATGTTTGGGAAATTTCTAAAGGAGGTTACCAATATCCAGGTGCAATTCCCACATATCCAGTAGCAAAGAAGAACTATGAAACCAATGTGAAAGCTATCAATGCATTATTGGGAAGCCTGACCGAATTAGATTTTTTCAAGGTTATTGGTCTGGAGATCATGCCCATTAAAAAATGCTCAAAAATGAAAGTGCTCAAAAGTGTTTAAAACCTAAGCGACCAGAAAGCTCTCATCGCTAAGATTCTTGTGTCATGAATGGTTCGCAAAACGAAGGTCATATGTAGAAGTTATGAAGGTTTGAAATGCCCAGTAAACTCCAAAAATTGGACCTTTGACTAAATTTGACTTTGTATAAAAAATTTGCAAAAAAAACTATATTTGAAAAATATTTTTATATTAAAGTTTTTCAGGCCAATAAGCGAGTGCCACGTGGCCCTAGGCTAGAAGTCGAAAGGTGTTGTAAAAATATTTTGGAGACTCTGGGGTTCGAATGTTGGACCTCCTGCCCAGCAGCGCATGTGCCCGACCACTCGGGCTACCAAGTGTTTCTTAACCCCTAAGGGCGCTGCATGTATTTGAACTTTCGTTTGTATTTCACATATGGAAAAAGGGGGCCATCCTCTAGGGGACCAACCCCCACTCCATGAGACCACGTGCCAAAACCAAGACCTTAAGCCCAGCGGTTAGCAAATGTTAACTCCGACGGTTAATCCGTAGCACATTCACATGATACAACTTGACATTTAATATGACTGTTAGTCCCTCTGTCGGTTCCACTGGCGGACCCCCAGATTTGGCGGGATTACTATTTTGTCGGACTTATCTGGAGTTTGACCATTTTTAGTGGAGCTTTCTAGGGGACATTGGGCAGTTTACTTTTTTGGTCATAACTCTTTGGATATTCGACCATTTTTTATGAATGAATAGTCATTTTGGCTAATTTCAACATTATGAGTTGATTGGTAGAGGTTTCAGAGCCATCAGAGGTCATCGTGTGTAGGTTTTGATTCAGGAGAGGTCAAGGAGCCATTAGGGCCACTAGGGTGTTTTCAGTGTTTTTAGCATCCATTCTTTGTTTTCTGCAAATGAATAGTCATTCCCAACTAATTCAAGAATTCTGAAGCTGTTTTTATAGAGAGAAATCCATTTGAGGCTTTTTATCACATGCACTTACCATTTTTGAGCAATAAAATATGAGGGACATGCCATTGGGAGCTGGACCAGCAGATGTAGCCCAGGAGGGGTGAACTGCTTCATCTATTTTCTAAGTATTGTCATATGTGATGCATTATTCTCTGTTATTTACTGCTACACAGTGTTATACAAGATAATTTACATGCTTTAACCTCACATTAAAATATTTTTAACTATGTTAAAACCATTTGTTTCACCTGCAAACTTCAGTGAACCTTATGCACACAAATTAATTATTGTTTGGATACTTAGCACAGAAACTGATACATTCCATTCAGATCAAGTTGGTATCAAAGCTTGGGTTGAGCTTGAGTTAAGCTATAGTTTTCTCAATTTAATCTTTGTGCAAAGGATTTTTTTAACAGTTTGAAAGAGTTTTAATGCTTACTAGGCTGAAGCTTAAGAGAGGAGAAGGTCAATTGGTGAAAGCTCAAAGTAATCCTCAACTAAGGAGGGCAAGAGTGCCATTATCTCCACCTTCAATTTCACCTAAAAGAGAAGCAGAAGAATCCATAAGCATGAATTCAAGGGAAGAAGGAACCCATGAATAAGTTGATCCCAAAGAGGAAGAAAGAGTGTTCAGGAAAGCATTTATTGACATGACTGAAATGGTGAGATTCCTTTATCAAGAAAGGAATGAAAGACTAGAAGGAGAAGGATCCAAACTTCACAAGGAAGGTCAAGGATCATCAAGAGGTCACAATGATGAAGATAAATCCAAGAAGGGTAATGGAGACAATAGAAAGTCACCATCATCACCCTCATCTTCATCTTCATCAACCTCTACTTCATCTTCAGTACACCAGTTACACAAGTCAAAGAACACTAGTAAAAATCCTTTTCTAAAACTTGATGTTAAGTTTTAATTGCAAATTTTTGATGGTGAAGTTAATGCAGAAAATCTAGATAATTGGATTAGGAAATTAGAGGTCTATTTGAGAATTCAAAATTTTCATGATGATGACACCAAAATCCAACTAGCTTCATTGAGAATGGAACGTCCAGCTCTTGTTTGGTGGGAAGCCAAGACAAAGGAGGAGATCAAGAAATATGGTAAGATTATTTTATCATGGGTTGATTTCATTAACGTAATAAAACAACAATTTTATCCATTAGCTCACATGTAGAAAGCCCTAATGGACTGGCAAAATTTTAAACAATTGAAAGGACAAAATGTACAAGTGTATACTCAAGAATTTAGAAGAAGATCTCTTTTACTAGGAGTAGATTTGCATAGCCAGTATATAGGAGGTTTACATACCTATCTAAGACATACAATTCTCATATTTAACCTTACAAGGCTAGATGAGGTTTGTGTTCAAGCCACACATTTAGAGGCAAGGGGAAAACAAAACTTAGATGGGAATGAGGAAAATGAGTTTAAAGGAAAATGGCAGAAAAAAAGAAATGCAAATACTAGAAAAGAGAAGGGAAAATTCTTCTAAAAACACTGTTCTAAAACTAGCCATGATGAGGACCATTGTTGGAAACTTCATCCAGAGTTGAAACTAGAAAGTTTTAAAGCCAAAGAGAAAGGCAAGACAGTTGCAATAACTGAACAAGACCTAGGGTCGGATTCAGGAGATGAAACAAAAATCATAGATATGGGACTAAATAGCATAAAGTGGAAAGAGAATGAAGATAAACCCAATTCTAGTATATCTAGCTGTCACATAAAAGCTCCAATTGAAGAAAAGAGAATTGAACTGTTTCATGTGAGGGTCATTTCCAAACATATTAAGGCTGACACATTGTTTTACAGTGGGTCGCAAGAAAATTTAATCTTTGAAGACTTAGTCAAGAAACTTAATCTTGATACCATTCCACATTTGAAACCATATCCATTTGGTTGGATTTGTAAGGATGCAAATTTACAGGTTTCAAAGAAGTGCATGTTGCGCTTTGCAATAACAACACATTTCATTGACATGGTTGAATTAGATGTGGTTCTGCTTGATATAACAGGTATGGTGTTGCGAATTCATTAATTGTATGACAGGAAATCTATCTTCCATCACCATGAGAACAAGTACCATTTATTCAAAGATCGCAAGGAGTACATTGTGAGAGCTCATCCCAAAAAACTAGACTCTTCCTTAGTTAATGCAGGGCAGATGAAGAGGCTCATCAATGCAAGTTAAAACTTGACATTGGTGATGATTAAACAAAGAGAAGTTTCACATAATCCTTTTCATGAAAATGCTGATATATGTAATCGGTTATTTCAGTTTGAAAGAAGGTTGTCTTCGAAAGAAGATGGAAAACAGTTGTAGCAGTTGACTTTGGTGTTGAATGGTGCTGAAAACAAAGTGTCAATGCAAGAAGTTGCAAAGGCCAAAGAGAGGGAAAAGAAAATTAGAAAAGAAGGCACAAGATTCAACAATGATCATTGTTGGTTTCAAAAAGGCATGGTACTATGGTGAAGAAACTTGGTCAAGAATCGACACAAGTTCAAGGCTAATTCAACAAAAAATAGCCATAAGGAGAGAATGCAAGGTGAAAGTAAATTTAAGTTTCCTTTGATTATAGACCAATGTAGAAATAGTAATTTTACTACAAATTTAAGTTGTTGTACTGCAAGTTCAGAAAATGTGCAGCATGACAATGTCAAAAACAACAATGATTGGTCTATGGAATCAAGGAAAAAATTATCGTTTCACGAAAAGCTCCAATTAATGAAATTAGGGGAATTCTAGTGGATTAATATTGGAAGAGTGGGGACACAGTCTAATCATGTTCATGTTCAGTAGTCCAGAGAGACTTTGGGATCCAAAAGCTTCCCAATGGGGCGGTGTGATCAGGAGATCAGGTCCATTATTAAAAAAATGCTAAAAAATGAAAGTGCTCAAAAGTGTTTGCAACCTGAGCGATCGGAAAGGTCTCATTTTTTCAATTCTGGCACCATGAACGGTTCGCAAAATGGAGGTCGTATGCAGAAGTTATGAAGGTTTGAAAAGCTTAGTAAACTCCAAAAACTAGACCTTTGACTAAATTTGACTTTGTATAAAAAATTTGCAAAAAAAATATATATTTGAAAAATATTTTTTATATTAAAGTTTTTCATGCCAATAAGTTGGTGCCACATGGCCAGCCTAGAGGCTGCCACATGGCCACAGGCCAGAGGTCGAAAGGTGTTGTAAAAATATTTTGGAGACCATGGGGTTCGAATGCGAAACCTCTCGCCCAGTAGCGCATGCGCCTGACCACTCGAGATACCGAGTGTTTCTTAACCCCTAAGGGCACCACATGTATTTGAAATTATGTTTGTATTTTACCGGTGGCAAAAGGGGGCCAACTCCTAGGGGACTAGCCCCCACTCCATGAGACCACGCGCCAGAACCAAGACCTTAAGCCCAGTGGTTAGCAAACGTTAACTCCGGCGGTTAATCCGCAACATGTTCACATGATACAACTCGACATTTAATATGACTATGAGTCCATCCAGCGATTCCGCCGGCGGACCCCCAGATTCGGCGGGATTGCTATTTTGTCAGACTTATATGGAGTTCGACCATTTTTAGTGGAGCTTTCTTAGGGGACATTGGGCAGTTTACTGTTTTGGTCATAAATATTTGGATATTTGACCATTTTTTATGAATGAATAGTCATTTTTGGCTAATTTCGACATTATTAGTTGATTGGAAGAGATTTTAGAGCCATTAGCGGTCACCTTGTGCAGGTTTTGCTTCAGGAGAGGTCAAGGAGCCATTAGGGCCACTAGGGTGTTTTCAGTGTTTTGAGCATCCATTCTCTGTTTTCTGCAAATGAATAGTCATTCCTGACTAATTCAAGCATTATAAAGTTGTTTTTATAGATAACATAGCCATTTGAGGTTTTTTATCACATGTATTTACCATTTTTGAGCAATAATATATGAGAGACATGCCATTGGGAGTTGGACCAACAAATGTAGCCCAGGAGTGGTGAATTTCTTCATCAATTTGCTGAGTATTGTCATATGTGATACATTATTATCTGTTATTTACTATTGCATAGTGTTATACAAGCTAATTTACATGCTTGAACCTCACATAGAAATCTGTTTAATTATGTTAAAACCGTTTGTTTCACTTGCAAACTTCAGTGAACCTTATGCACACAATTTAATTACTGTTTGGATATTTAGCATAGCAAAACCAATACATTCCATTAAGATCAGTTATGTAGTTAAATAAAAAAAAGGAGATATGGGAAAAAATCATTCTAAGCTATGAAGGTGATGCCAATATAAAAAGTGTTAAACTCCAATCTCTCAGAATTCAATATGAAAATCTCAGAATGCATAGTGATGAAATTATTGCTAGTTTCTTTCTGCGTCTAGATGAGATTATAAATCATATGAGAAATATGGGTGGAGACATAAAAGACAAAACTTTAGTAGAGAAAATATTAAGATCTATAACTCCTAAATTCAAGTCAAAAGTGTCTGCTATTGAAGAGAAACAAGATCTGCAAACTCTTACTGTTGTTTAACTTCATGGGATCCTGAATTATTTTGAAATGAGAAAAGGAGGTCCTTCTAAATTCAGATAAGCCACATTTAAAGCTACTGTGAAAGGGAAGGAAAATAAGAAAAAAATTAATCGGGGTATGTATAAGAAGAAGATGAGGTAAATTTTGTAAAGAAACTTCAACTTGGCACCGGAAGGTTCAGAGGTAAGATTCCCTTCAAATATTTTTCTTGTGGAAGAGTAGGTCATTATACTGCTAAATGTCCTCATAAAGATAATCATGATAAGGGAAAGGATATATCAAAAGGTAATAGGAGACGATTTGACAATAGAAAAAGTTAATATACTCATGAAGATAGTGATGGCTTGTCAAATAGTGAAGAAGTAGAATCAGATCAATATCTTAATTACTGATGGAATTTGAAAAAGAGACTAATGAGTCTAAATATAGTTTTATGGATGATTTGGAAGAAAATGATTTCCTTGAATAAATCTCTCAACTCAAAATATTCTTTGAAGAAAAAAAAATAACCATAGATACTCTAAAAAATCAACTCATAGAAAAAAAGAAGCATAATGAGAAGTTAGATGTGAAATAGTAAGCCTAAGAAAGGAAATTGAGAAAGCAAAAACTATAAATCTTATATTTTATAAAGGATATGAAACTTTATATGAAAATAACAAGGTTCAATGCTCTCCTCTTATGAAGATAGTTCTTGGATACATTTGTGAATCTTCTCAGACAGAAAAATCCTCAGCCTCAACTAAAATCTATCTAAATGCAACAAAAGTCAATCAATAAAGTTTCATCACTCAGCAAAATAACAAAGACAATTCACAGGTAAATCATGTTCGTTCCAATTCAAGGATGAACAATAACAGAAGCATCAGTCAAAAGGTAAACAACACTAAATGGTTCTATGATCACATAAATTTATTCTTTAATGGACAATGTTTCTCATGTCATAATTTTGGTCATAAATCTGCTCAATGTGTTGCATACAAAACCATCATGACCGGAGAAGCAAGAAAACAAATAAATGAGGCAAGAATAAATAAGAATACTTATAGCAAATTTTCTCCTCTTCAAGACATAATTGAATGTTCATTTTGCAATAAATTTGGACATGAGGAATCTGAATGCAGAAGCCAACTACAGCCAAAAGAACAAATATCCACAAATTCTAAGGAATGGAAAAAGAAGGACTTACAATTCGAAAGTTGTGGCATAGCTTTATTTACAGAAGGAGAAGAAAACTATTGTTACATTGATAACATATGTTAAAAACACATGACATATGATAAGGACAAACTCATTTCATAAAATGCATTAGAAAAGGAAAAGAATGTCACTTTTGGGAATGAATCTCTTGCTTTCATTAAGGGTAAATGATCTGTTTCTATAAAAGAAAAGGTCAAAGATAGTAATGTTATGTACGTTGACGGATTAAAGCATTATTTGTTGAGTGTTAGAAAAATGTGTGACCAAGGAAATGAAGTTGTCTTCCGATCAAAAGAGTGTGTGGTTTGTGAACTTGACACAGGAAAAATCATAATAAAAGGAACAAAAACACCAAGAAATCTATCTATCTATATATATATATATTGAAAGGTGGCCAATAACAATGTTATTTAGGAAAATATTCAGAAAACTGGTTATGTAATAGAATATTGGGACATCTGAGCTTTTCTCAAATAAGAAAATCAAGTAGGCTCAAAGTTGACATGATCTACCCAACATGACCCTTCCAGAAAGTACCATATGTAAGTCATGTCAATTCGGTAAGCAAATCAGAGTTCAATTTATTGCCAAAGAAGGATCAACAAGTAAGCCTCTTGAACTTATACATACTGATTTGTGTGGAACTGTAAGGAAAAAGTCATATGGTGGAGAACAATACTATATCTCATTCATTGATGACTTTTCTAGAATGTGTTGGATCGGTTTATTGAAACACAAATATGGAGCATTTGAAAAAATTAAGGTCTTCAAAGCTTTATTTGAAAATGAATTAGATCTAAAAATAAAATGTATTATATTTGACCGAGGAGGAGAATACACATCGAATGAATTATTTGATTTCTGTGAACAATATGGCATAAAAAGAGAGTTTTCTATAGCTGGAACTCCACAAAAAATGGCATGGTAGAAAGAATGAATAAAATAGTTCAGTAAATGGCTCATGCTATGCCTGATGAATCTAGGACTCCTGACTCATTTTGGGGTGAAGCTGCACATACCGCAGTAAATATTCTCAACAAGCCTCATGTTTGTGTGAATAGTGATAAAACTCCTTATGAACTCTAGTATGGTAATACTCCCACTATGAAGTACTTTAGAGTTTTTGGAAGAAAATTTTCTATAAAAAATAATGATGAAAAATTTGGTAAGTTTGAATCTAGAGCAGATGAAGGAATAATTCTTGGTTACTCTTCTAGAAGTAAAGGATACAAATGCTACAATAAGAGACTTCAGATATTATTGAATGTATTGATGTTGTGATTGATGAAGCACGCACAACTCCCAAAAGGGAAATAACAACAAACTAGGATGATGATGATGAATTTTTTCCCACATAAAATCATAATGATATAGAAGAAGAACCTAATGAAGAATAAAAATAAGACACATCAGATAGAGAAAAGGCTCCATTCAGTTATGTTCAAAAGAATCATATAGATTCTCAAATTTTGGGAGAAAAGGAATATGGGGTACAAACAAGAAGAAATCTTGTGGGATTTCCTAGTTATTTGGCACTATTATCCACCATTGAATCACAAAATGTAAATCAAGCTAGTAAAGACGAATGTTGGATTAAGGCCATGAATGAAGAACTGGATCAAATTGAAAAGAATAATACTTGGGAATTGGTTCCAAGGCCTCATGATAAAAATGTTATTGGGACAAAATGGATATTAAAAAATAATTTAAATGAAAACGGATACATAATTATAAATAAAGCTAGACTTGTTTATAAAGGTTATGCTCAATAAGAAGGAATACACTTTGAAGAAACATTTGCACCAGTAGCCAGACTTGAAGCCATAAGAATGTTTCTTGCATTTTCAAGTTTTCAACATTTCAAAGTTTATCAAATGGATGTAAAATATGCCTTCCTAAATGGAGATATGGAATAAGTATATATAGAACAACTAGAAGGATCCATCTGGAGAATGATTAAAACCTTGTTTGAAAACTCAAAAAGGCTCTATGTGGGCTAAAACAAGCTCCACGGGCATGGTACTATCATGTTGACAAAGATCTTCAAGAACAAGGCTTCACAAAAGCATCTGCAGACGGTAACCTGTACACAAAAATTGAGGATGACAATATGTTAATTATTGGTGTTTATGTTGATGACATCATTTTTGGGAGTAATGAAGAATCCATGAGTCAAAAATTTTCTTTTGTTATGTAGTAGGAATTTGAAATGTCTCTACTTGGGGAACTAAAATATTTTCTTGGTTTACAAGTGCAACAAGAAAAATATTGCATCTTTCTTTCACAAACAAAATATCTCAAGTAGAGTCTGAAGAAGTATGGGATGGAAGACTACAAACCTGTGTGCACTCCAATGATCATGACTGTTTGTAATCTCAATTCTCATGATGATTCTCCCATGGTAAACCAACCAGAGTATAGATTTGTGATTTGCAGTCTGATTTATTTAACAGATACTAGACCAGATACCATGCATGCGGTTGGGATTGTTAGATGTTTCCAAGCCAATCCAAAGGAATCACATCTTCAAGCAATAAAAATAATATTAAAATATCTCCAAGGAACTCAAGAATTTGGTCTATGGTATCCCAAAAATGTTGATCTTAACCTTCATGCTTACACAGATGTAGAATGGGCTAGAAATTTTGATGATCGGAAAAGCACTAGTGGAGGTGCATTTTATATGGGGCCCCGATTAGTATCCTGGTTCAGTAAGAAACAAAGTTCCATTACTTTATCTACAACAAAAGTAGAATATGTGGTTGTTGCATCATGTTGCACACAACTTCTTTGGATGGTGCATACATTACAAGACATTCAAATTAAATGTTCTCCACTCATCTCCATCCTATGTGATAATACAAGTGGTATTAGTATCTCAAAAAACCTTTTTATGCACTCCAAAACCAAGCATATTCCTATTAAGTATCACTTTTTACAAGAACAAGTGCTTGAGCAAAAGGTTAAATTGGAGTATGTTCCCTCTAAAGAACAAGTTGTTGACATATTTACTAAAATTCTTCTCAGAGAAGCATTTGAATATCTCAGACAGAAACTAGGAGTTGTCTCTGCCTCATTATGTTGTTAAACTTATCTGATCTGTTTTCAAATGAAATTTCAGAAGAATAATTTTGGTACGCAGGTTTCTTGACACATAGTTCCGTATATACGCGTCTCTCTTCATAAAATCATGTATGGATCTCTCTATCATAAAATTAGTGGGCCAGCATCCAAAATAGACTATTTTCATGTTGCTGAAAGTTATGATTTGGCTCTACTGATTAGGTGTTTATGGGTACATTCTGTGGTTATGATTTTCAAGTTACATGTTCATCTTTGATATTTATCTTCTTGATGAGGATGCTTTGATTAATGGGTTGTTAAAAATGTTCAGGTTGCACAAGTTTAGGGGGAGCATTAGCCTTGTTGGGTATAATGCATTGTTGGCATTATGTTGCTGAAATATGTTTGATGATCTCTCTCTACTAAGGTCCTTTGGTCTTGGTTATAAATTTCATATCTATAATTTGATTTAAGTGTCACGTTGAGACATATGATGTAAATATTGTCATATTCAGTCATGTATGGACTTTTTCAAATATTTAAACCCACTTGGTTGGGTGATTGAGAAAAAAAAGTAAACCCACCTAGTTGGGTAGTTGAGTCAACTATGTAACCCCACTTAGATTGGGTGATTGATGTAAGTATGAGTCCTTGGTGATAGGAAAGGTCATAGAGTCATGTATTTCATTAAAAATATGTTCAAAGATTCAACGTGTGTTCAAGGGAGCATGGTCAGTATAGTGCAAAATAGATCTACAGAACTCTTGTATATTATGTTCAGGGGGAGCATGGTCAACATTGGTCCACCCTTTTCCTTTGATGAAAAAGGGGGAGAGTAATTTTGGTGTTTGAAAAATGCTTATGTTGATTTGTCTATAGGTTGTGATGATCAAACACCAACATGGTTGCCATCAGGTCCAAAGGGGGAGATTGTTGGCAATATGATTACATGTGGTGTCCTTGATGGAAACCCACTTGTAAATGGTTATGGATAAGCTCAGAGATGATAAAGTGATGGAGAAAAATGTCAGAATGACAGACACTTTACAGATCAAGAACAAAATATGGCTAAAATACATATTTAAGGAAGTATACGCGAGTTAGTAAAGGCAAAGCCGTGTATCAACTAGTACACTAATTCTATAATACCATCCATCACTACACATGTTTACTATTTTCTAAATGTCTGATGAAAGAATGATGCAATGGTCAAAGTAATATTAATGAAGATTTATCTGAATAATAAGTGCATTGGGCATACACAAGTTTATTTAAATAAAGCGGTGTATATACGCTAGTTGGATTAAGTGAAGTCACATATAGAAATCAGTAAAGTAAAGAAAATTGTGCATGAGTTTAATATACTAATTCACCCCCCTTCTTAGTATTTTCCCTATGGACCATCTCAAAAAGGTGTGAATAAAGTCGCTCATCAAAACACTTGAAATTATACATCTTGATGAGGTCGGAAAAAAAAAAGAACCATAGGTTGTACCAGACAATATAGAGGAGATGTATATAACTCCAATTCATGTGATGTAGATTACATGGATGCTTCATATGATTGAGAATTGAATTTATCTACTAATTCTAAACCAACTTTTTTTGAAGAAGTTTGCTACTCATGATGAGTGGAAAGAAGCAATGCAGGAGGAATATAGTGCTCTCATAAAAAATGGGATATGGAATTTGGTGGATCCTCCATTTGGAACCAAACCAAGTTGTCACAAGTGGGTCAATGAGAACGAGTACAAATTAGATAGCTCACTTGACAATCACAAAGCCAGGCTCATGGAAAAATGATAAATGCATAGAAAAAATTTGTTGATTATGAGAACATTTTTCCCCATAGAAAAATGGGCCATCATTCAGACTCTCTTTTCCTTGAAACAAAAAATAGATGGAAATTCTAATAATGGATGTGAAGACTACTTTCTTGCATGGAGACCTGAAAAATAATGTCTTCATGTCTCACTTATATGTTTTTGTTGTAATGGAAAATTAGAGAGAGTATGTAAACTAATTAAAAATTTGCATGGCCTGAAACAAACACCAAAACGATGGGATGAAAAGTTAACTGGGCGTCTTCTAAAATTGAATTTCAAACACTTTAATCTTGATGATGCAACTCTATTTGTCAATAAAATTGGCAAAACTATTGTATATCTTGTATTGTATGTATATGATATGTTGATGATAAGGAATATCTAGGAATTATATTTCAAGCATAAATAAATAGTTGAAGAAGGGTTGCGTTGAGATCAAAAATTTGGGATAACTTCACTAATATTTGGGCATTGAAGTGACACAACATACAAAGTACATATCAATTTCCCAAAACGAGTACAACGAAGAATTGTTGAACATGTTTGGCATCATTAAATGGAACCCTTTGTCTACTCTAATGGATTAGAATTTGAAGACCACATCAAAAGAAGGGAATACACAACCACGTACAAAGAACTTATGAGAAGTCTTATCTATGTCACCACTACCAAACCAAATATTTCATTTATTATTTGAATTATTTCCATATTTATGAAAAATAATGCATTAGCAGAGGAAGTGGGAGGAGGGGTTCTGCAGTGCATTATATTAGATATCATTTTTGGGATTCAACTGCGTTAAGTAAGTCATTCATCTATGACCATTTCCATGAGAGGTAGTCGTAGCTAACTAAATTCTCATGATTTTTGAATAGTCCACCTATCACTCATTGCATTGGGTGATGCTCACAGGGGTGAAGAAGTGGGATTGAAACTAGTGAAATGAATCACATAGCATCAATCATCACTTCCAGGGCTTGAACCCGGTGACCAGGACGTCCTAGGAGGTCACCCATCCCAGAAGTCCTTTGGCTCAAGCACTCTTAAATGTGGAGTTTTTCCCCACAATCAAGTCCACTTAGCTGGCTGCCCCATTTGCAAAACCTTAGCAAGTATTGTGCCTCATGAACCATTCAATTAGAGCTCCCTTTACTCTTTGTATTTAATTATGAGGGGTTTCCACAATGCATTTTATTAGATATCATTATATTAGATATCCATAGTTAAGCGCGCTTGAGCCAGAGGAGTTTTGGGATGGGTGAACTCTCAGGAAGTCCTGGTTACTGGGTGCAAGCCTCAAAAGTGATGATTGATGCTATGTGATTCATTTCACTAATTTCAATACCACTTCTTCACCCCTGTGAGCATCACCCAATCCAATGAATGCTAAGTTGGCTATTCAAAAATCATGAGAAATTAGTGAGTTACGACTACCTCTCATGGAAATGGTCATAGATGAATGAATTACTTAACGCAATTGAATCCCAAAAATGATATCTAATATAAGGCATTGTGGAAACACCTCATACTTAAATACAAAGAGTAAAGGGAGCTCTACTTGAATGGTTCATGAGGCAGAATACTTGCTAAGGTTTTGCAAATGGGGTAGCAAGCTAAGTGGGCTTGATTGTGGGGAAAATCTCCACAGTTAAGCCTGCTTGAGCCGGAGGATTTTTGGGATGGGTGACCTCCCAAGAAGTCTTGGCTACCAGGTGCAAGCCCCAGAAGTGATGATTGCCACTATGTGATTTATTTCACTAGTTTCAATCCCACTTCTTCACCCCTATGAGCATCACCCGATGTAATGAGTTCTAAGTGGACTATTAAGGAATCATGAGAAATTAGTCAGTGACGACTACCTCTCATGGAAATGATCATAGATGAATGACTTACTTAACGCATTTGAATCCCAAAAATTATATCTAATATAATACACCGCGAAAACCCCTCATACTTAAATAAAAGAGTAAAGGGAGCTCTACTTGAATGGTTCATGAGGCACAATACTTGCTAAGGTTTTTAAAATGGGGTAGCAAGCTAAGTGGGCTTGATTGTGGGGAAAAACTCCACAGTTAAGCGCGCTTGTTCTAGAGGAGTTTTGGGATGGGTGACCTCCCGCGAAGTCTGGGTTACTGGGTGCAAGCCCCGGAAGTGATGATTGGTGCTATGTGATCCATTTCACTAGTTTCAATCCCACTTATCCACCCCTGTGAGCATCACCTGATGCAATGAGTGCTGAGAAGACTATTCAAAAATCATGAGAAATTGGTTAGTTACGACTACCTCTCATGGAAATGGCCATAGATGAATAACTTACTTAACACAGTTGAATCCCAAAAATGATATCTAAAATAATGCACTGCGGAAAACCCTCATATTAATTTTTTTTATAATATTTTTTCCTAATCGTATAATAGTAAAAACATTTATCAAAACCTCCACTTAATGGCATTTTCCTTGTAGATTTGACTCAACAACCAACATATATGGTTGTAGCAAGGGTATATGAGCTAAATGGAATGACAATTGTCCAAAGTTCCATCATGTGCTTCCCTTGATATCTAAGTGTAATATGGAAATTCCTTCACCTATTGACACTCGGCTTCACATGCATGCATGAAAGGATAGGACATTAAGACACCCTTGTGACCCCCACGCCACCATTGTGGAGGTTCTAAAAAAGAGTTACAAGACAAGGTATATAGCATTCTAGGTGTTAATTCAAAGGAAGGGAAGGTAAGCCTCTTGACATTATTGTCTTTTTAGTGAAAGCTAAGGAAATGATGGTGTGAAGGAGGTAGATGAGGCTCAATGCAACATCAAAAATTTGACCTTGCACTCGAATGAGCCAAAGGATTTTAATAAAACTATGCAATAAATCATACTTAGTGCAGAAAAAACAACAAAACACAATCAGGCAATAAAAGAATGAGATAACATCTCAATAATTTTTTCTTAATATCCTCTTTAAATCTTCATATCTTCATATATTATATGGTAATATTTACCTACACAGGCCTTTAATATATATATATTTAGAAAAACAAATTTGATTTACATTTTATACCATTCTATGAAAGAAAAAAAAAACATCACAAACCAACATTCCTCCTCGCAATAAATATAAAATTAAAAAACAAGATTAAAAAGTTGCTTTATCTAAATGTTATTTTCTCTCCACCTTACATATATCCAAATGTTATTTTCCCTGAACATTACATATATCCAAACCGAAATGGAAATGATGTTCAATTCACTTTCTACCTCTGTTTTAAAAAACGGCCGGCTCAACTCTGACCAGGCCTGGTCGACCGAGCCATTAGGCTGGCCGGTCCGACCAGGCACAAAACCAGCTAGGTTGGCCGGTTTGTTACCGAGCCGGCCGGTTTTTGTAATGACTCGGCCGGCTCGGTAACAAGCCGGTCAACCAGGCCGAGCCAAAACAGCCCGCCGGTGGGCCCAAAAAACCGACTTTGTGGACTTCAAACCAGATTTTAATCCGCTGTTAGGTTTGTTTTAGGTTGTCTAAGCCCTCCTCATGCTATTTAACTAACCCAACCCCTCCATTGAGCTCACATCTTTCTCATTCAAATTTCTTGAGCATTTGTGAGAGTTTTCTGAAGATTGTGGAGTTGGTTTTGGAGGCTTATTTATGGTTTGGATGTGAAACCTTTGTAAAAAAAGGTCAATTTAGCTCACTACCTCCAACAGGGATGAACTTACAGTCAATTAGGTTCACAAAATTTCTAAACCTCTGCTTCAAAAGAGAATTGGAGTTTAAATTATAGATTCTCCTGCAAGGTAACAAAATTAGCCTCCAAAGAAATGAATAGCACTGGAGATGATCCACTGTAATCTTTGAATTTCAACTCAGAAAATGAGTGAAGGATCTCTTTACTTCAATTCTACCAATATAAGAGAAAGTGACAAATACATAGAAAGATGATGTAAGTAAATTGAGGATTGCTTACAAGTCAACAATGAGATGACACTATATGCAATCTGTCAAATGCGGATGCTAGAAAATAGAAAGACAAACCGTGAATACTAGTGATGACAGAGTGCACCAGACTTTCAAATATACCACTATAAAAAAAATATCAGTTGTTATAGCCCACTGTCAGTCAAGGATAATCCACAGATATGCAAGAACAAGGGTTAGAATACTTTCCAAACTTCTTGTGAGTAATGTGAGGTAAATTTTGCTTATTTTGGGCCTTGTCTTGTGATTAATTATGAATTTAAAAACCTTTAATTATGGCACTTTTCAGATGTGAGAGGGCTGTTGATCTCCTTTAAGACTCACAACTGTAAATATTGAAACTCTTTATGCTTGCAGCAGGGCCCTGAACAATGATATGATAATGAAATGTAAAGGGGCGAGCCCTAATCACAAATCAATGCTGTCTTTTGTCTATATTGTAATGCTATGTGTTTGGAAACATGAATAAAAATCTTTAAATTTATGTTTTTGTACAAAAAAAAAATTAATAGTTAATGTATTTTTTACAAAAATCAAGTCATTGAAACCGAGTCGACCGAGTCATTAATGATTCCGAGTCATTACCGATTCCGAGTCATTACCGAGTCATTACCTCACCTACCTCGACCTGGTAGCTGACCGATTCCGTTTTTTAAAACATTGCTTTCTACATAAAGAAATGTATGTTGATATATACCATGATAATTATAAAACAATTACGTACCAAATGTGGCATTCCTTCCTGTAGACTTTGTTTAACACATTTACCTTTTAAATTCGGATGAAATATTATTTTTAACCTTTTAGAATCCAGATACTAATTCCACTTGCTAAACTTGGCATCCTCACGTCACATATACTTTTCCAAGCAGTGCTGATTTAATGAAATGAAATGATGCGAAATGTGTTACCATCTGAGATGTGATTATAAAAGCAATTAAAACATGGGTTGTCAAAACCTATTGACACACAGAATTGACTAGTACAGGATACTGAAAGGATTAATTCACATTATCTGCTAGAAAATGGCTTCAATAAACATACCTGTGACAGATATCAGTTATTTTAGTCACTGTCATGTGACAAGTGCATATAAATATTAAGGTGCAAAGCTATGGCTAACAATGAAAAACCCCCCAATAATAATAACAGGAAGAACGCTCAACAACATGTTGCTAAATCAAATCTGGTAGCACAGACCTCAGTCCCAGCAACTTGACATGCGAAAAATGCACGGATTTCACTTGGTGATTGCATAGATAGCGTATATAATTCCCGGTAGGTACCCTAATAGTGTCAGCAGCAGACATATCCAGAACTCAACCTGTCACACAACAGGAAACTCAAAATTATCAGCATCCGGTGATTTAATTAACGAGATCAATACACTTGTACAGACCCAGATTCATAGAATTAGCTTGTAATGGCGGAACAAAAAGCGCAGATTATGCAGAAGAATCGGTATTAGATCTATGAGAAGGTGCTCACATGGCAGCCGAATTTGAGAAAGACTCCCAGAGGAGGCAGAATTATGGCCAGCAAGATGTCTATGCAGTTTGCAGTGCCCTCCCTCATCGTGATTGATTGATGATGATTTGAGAGGAAAACTGAGCAGAAACCCTAGAGAGAAGCAAAGAAAATGAAACCATAAATAGGGAAGCAAAGAAAATGAAACCCAAGAACCCAGCAAAACAAGTAACCAAGAAGCTGAAGATCAAAACCAAGACCTTTGCCTTCCAAGGTTGTTAGAGAAGGAGAGACGAGTCAGGCCCGCGTCCAAACCGACCAAGAACCAAAATAAGAAGCTCAACCAAATCTCAACCCCTTTCGAAATAATTATACCGGGGCCAGTGCCAGCGTAATAAAACCAACCTACCGGGGGGCCCCACTTTTGGCTTACGCCATGACACTTATCGACTTTTAAATCAACGGTGTTGACAGCCAACATTTGTTGTTAACCGAACATTTGTATCAACGGGGTTGACAGCGAACATTTGTGGTTGTCCGCTGACTTTCTGTTGCCAATCAAGCATTTCACTATCTTGTAACGTTTCCCGGTTGTTAAATTTGACTAGTATTTATGTATCATTTCTTAATCCCGAAATCCCTTGTTAGGATGAGATTAGTAACTAGGGACGTATCTCAAACAGTGGGTTTTAATTAGAATAATAATTTAATTTTAAGTTTATATTTTAGTTAGACATTAAATTTGCTCGCTTGATTGGAATCTGGGAAGTACGTGAAAATTGAAGTGTTATGATTCCAGTTTAATTTTTCTCAACTAACTCGTGTTTAGAGAGGGGTTACGTAGACATTTAGGGGTTATAGTGGTAGTGGGGGCTACGTAGACACCTAGAGGTTATAGTGGTAGTGGTTGGATCGACCTCGTGTCACACAAATACGAAACCAATGCAGTTGCCAATTCTCCTAGTCACAAAAAAGGGTTAGGCATTAAATTTAGGTAGTCTAATTATAATAGGGTTTTGATATTTGGTGATGATATTTTATCACGGGTTTTTAATCTTTGGTGATGATATTTTTCACTTGATTTTGTTTGAAATCATAGCGATTTTTTGGAATGGTAGGTTTCTAGTCAATTTTCTTTGAATTTTGGTGAGGATTTCTTAGAATGGTAAGCTTTTGTTCAATTTTATCTAAATTTTAGTGGAGACTTCTGGGAATGGTAAGTATGAGTTTTTCACACAATGATTTCACTACCCCCCTCTAGATTTAAAGCCATATTTGAATCTTTGAGACCAAATACCCAATTCGTGTATAAGGCCCACTTGTTTGTGGGAAGGGACCTTCCTCTACACAACAATTTGACTACTAAATTCTACACAGGTGTACATACTCTACCTCATGGATTTGGACCTACAACCTCTTACAAGGAAGCACATGTTCTTAAACATTAGACGCACTCTTTGGTTTTTTCATATTTCTAATAGCTTTGGTTTATCACAATTATAATAAATTGTTGGCATTGTACGAAGAAGCACATGTTCTTAACCATTAAGCCCACTCTTTGGTTAGAAATAATGGTTAAGAACATGTGCTTCATCAACAATTTATTACAATTGTGGTAAAACAAAATTATTAGAAATATGAAAAGACTAAACAATGGGTCCAATGGTTAAGCACATGTTTTTTCCTCATACGACAAGTACAAAACCAGGAGGTAGAGTATGTACACCTCTGTAGAATTTAGCAGTGAAATTGTTGTGCAAAGGCAGATCCCTTGTCCCTAAAACAAGAGGGTCTCATACACCAATTTTCTATATGAGTTGGTTGTGACCTTAAAATTAGTTTATTATAGAAAAATTACACCAATTAATATCTAATTTGGTTATGGTCTTATAGCATTCAATACTATACAAAAATTATTGTAGTTCAAGGCTTATATCAACATCACAATGGACTTCAAACCCTTGAAATCAGGAGGGTCAATCACACAAATTTCACTTTGCAACATACATGAATATACAAATTCCTCCTTAAGTGCTCATAAAACATTAGTATACAACAACATAAATCAATAGTCACATTGCACATCTATGAAAAGCAATACAAGTAGGTCATTTATCTTAATATTTGGAAGACTGGAAATTGAGAGAGGGACTTCAACTCTCGTCTCAACCATAAGCCAATTGCAATATTGTTCTTTCTTGCAGTTAACCACCCCCCAGCTAGATTCAAAGCCTAAGGAGCAAAGTTATCAAGGTAAATAAATACCAATCAAGTGAACAATCATATGGGATCCAGAGTACACATTGCCTCCCCTAATGACCAGGAGTCAAAAGTACAAAATGCCTCCACCCAAACAACACTATAGGGAATCCAGAGCACCCAATTCCACAGCGAATCACACGCTACAAGGATCCAAAGTTCAAAAGCACCTCCACCCACTTCACACTTTAAGGGTCCAAAACTATAGTGCCTCCACTTGTCTCCTACAAGAATCCATAACACACTATGACTCCATCTAATGGGCTCCATGGGAATCCAAACATGTTGGCCTCCACTTGTCAAATAATATGCAGGAGTCCATAGCACTATTCAAGGCTCCACCTGATAAAATACTCAGGAATCCAAGGAGCTAAGTCTCCACCTAATTAAGAACACAACGATCCTGAGCACTCTACAACTGATCCACCTACCATTCCTTTCCTTCAAATGCTTCTACCTCTTTGTTGCATGTGCTTGCTCAAAAATCTCTTGTCGACGCATTCCCTTCCTCATATTTGGTCACATTAATGTTCTTCTTTGCAATTATCTCCTCTATTCCCTCCTATGCCCCCTAATGTTTGTGTAATAAATTTTTTTTTGTTGGTTTTTGTATTGACTAGAGGTAACATCCTCTCATGAGAGAAATAGATTTTTTCTTTTCACGTAGGAACCCATGCACAATTTTAGATGCATGTACATTTATTCTTTAATTGAAAATGGATATTGTGGAAAATCAATTGCAACATTCAAAATTTGTTTATTTCCCCAAGCCATTTCTAGGTAGCTTCACCTCCATAGACCCTAAATCCATGTCCACTCTGAGTCCAGTTCTCATCTTACAATTTACATAAGCATTTCACATAATAATATTTACAAGACAGATGACAAAAAGGGTTGTTATAGTCTCTTTCTAAGTGATGTTGGTCTCTCATCTCTTATTTTACAATTTTTTTTACACTTTGATCCTATGCTTGTGTTTGAAATTCAACACACTTTTGATTATATTTATAATTTATCATAGCATATAAAACTTGTAAAAAACAAAGTGTGGAGTGGAACCACCAATGAACATGTTGAAGATATAAATGATGATCAATGTAATTTGAATACACACACACACCATTGGCGAGATCAAAGGTCAAATCTATTAACACCAAGAATAAATCCAACATCTCATAAACAAAATATACTAAGAATTTACAAAGTAGCAAGAGTCATTCTTTTTCTATAAAAAGAGATCCATTATTCCCTTTTTCATTTTCATATTTAATAAACTAGGCTTTTATATTTTATTTCAACCTTAGTGTTGTAAAATTTTATGTTAGAATGATTTATATATGTTGGATCTACATTATCACCATGAACAAATTTGGAGTTGTAATGAGTAACTAAAATTTTACAATAAATAAATTAATAAAAAAAAATTTCATTTGCATACTAACAACATGAAAGCATTCAACATAAAAACACCATAAAAATCATATTTATGCATCGTATTGGATTGAACAAAATGATATTCAACATGAAAACATTATATTGATCCATTTTAGGTATGTTGTATTCATACCTACACACCAATGCTTTTGAATCACTATTACATGCTAGTACATTTAAATGATTTTACACAATAGTGCAATTTACATGTGCTAAAGGAATTAATGCTCTAAACAAAAATATCATCACTCTCTTAAATGCCACTTTTAGTATTAATATTATTGTTATCATTATCATACTATAATGTGACTTAGTACATGTGTTTATGGCATACTAAAAACAATATTCTTAATTTGATTATATATTGGAAAATACCTTTACAACTCTGTGGGTGCAGGGTTAAGGTTTGCCAAGTTGGTTGCCTTTTCATTGTTATTCGTTTCGTTTGGTTTTTCATTCCTGCGGGTGCTCATGCATGCATCGGTGTAGATTGCTAGGGTTTCAGGGTGACGGACCTCTCTCAGCCGTGGTATGTATCTCATCTTCTAACCTTTAATTTCACGTATCTGCTCTCCTCTCGTCTGCAGATGTATCACATGGTGTTTTTACAAGATTTGTGGGAGTGGCGGTATGGTCACTTCTGGTTTGAATTCATGCAGCAGGGTTATGCAGTTCGCCAATGCATCCAATTTATTCAGTTTGTATCTGTTCTGTCTTATTTATTCCAATTTGCTACTCTTAGTTTGTTCTTGGTTTTCTCCCCTAACCCGGGTATCTCTTGTATTTTGCGATACGCTCTTTCTCTTTAGGCGGGTTGGTTGTACTACTCTTCTGGTTTTCTTCTTTCTTGCTTTATCATTGCAGAGAAGTTTTGCATTTGGCATGGTTATGTTCTTATGAGCCTAGTTAGCTCTTGGGGTTTCCTTTTCAATTGCATGCATAGTGTTTGCAATTCGGGTTATGGTACTTGCTCTGGTACTGGTCAGGCGAACTATGCCTTGGTTTCGCATTTGGGTTTTTGGAAGAATGTTCGATTCTATCACCCTTCTGATTCACTTTTGTACCTTGCTCCCTCTTGGGCTCCCTTCGCTATTTGCATGCATCTTGGTTTGGGTTGTCTCAACCCCTGTTATGGGCCTACCTTTGCTGTGGGGTTTCTGATCTGGTTGCCTTTTTTCCTTTGTCCCCTCCTCCATCCCACTGGTAATCCTAGTTCCCAGCATTGTCTGGTTCTGTTATGTTGTTCTTCTGTCCATGTGAGGAATTTATATCTGCACTTTATTTCGGTACCAAACCTGGAAGATGATGGTGTTCATTCTGTTGTTCTTTATATGGTTTCTCTGCAGCTGACTCCTCTTCTTATATGGGTGGAAGTTTTAACAGATTGTTCAGTATTCTCTACTATGGAAAAGCATGGCCTAAAGTCTAATGGGGGAAAGGGCACACAGGCCTCTTCTGCACTGCATAGGAAACGTGGCTGCAAGACGATTCAAAAGCACCTTGAACCTCTAGTCCAAACCTTTATGAATGACATTCCTAATTTTGTTTGCGCTCGCGTCTATGGCTAGGAATCTGAGATCTTGGATAATATTGACTCGCAGGATGACATGGCTTCTACAGATATGCAGACAGTGACCTCAGATCTTGGCCATACTCGGGGTCACACATCTCTCTTTCAGCAATCTGTTCGCACTTATTGGATAATTAAATGTCTTCTTGCCAAAGAAATTATGTCTATTGCGGAGCCAAAGATGGAATCTAAGTTGGAAGCAACCCTTGCTGATATTAACAGGAATGTTCAGGAAATTAATTTACGACAATTGCATCAGTATTCGCGACTTGGCAGATTGGAGAAGGAGCTTAAAGTGCTGCAATAGGTCCCTGTTGAGCTACCTGGCGCTTCTGGCAAAGCTCCAGCACCAGTTGACTCTGACGAAGACTAAATTTCTTTAGTTTTTGTTGCATTTTCTGTTGTCGGTTCTTATGATGCTTTCTTTTTCTATATGATATGGTTTTGTACATGATATGGTTTCTGCATGATATCAAGTATAGATAGATCTAGTTTCTATTATTAAGACTCTTTATGTTCTAGTTGACTTATTTTGAACTCAGATGGCCAAAATACCTAGTTTCCCGCGGGCAGGTTGAGGTCTAGTTTTGTATCTTTTGCCCGTCTTTATTAATAGAAAATCAAAGGTACCACCTAAGCTTACAAAAAAACAAGAAAATACCTTTAAAAAAAACTTTATTTAACCCTCTACTAATATAAATCCAATACACTTTCCCAATTAAAATAATCCCTACTTTCACTAAATATTATAGGTAGCCATTTTTTCATTAATATTTTCTATACCCCTTTATATTTTTTCATTAACTTTGAGTACAACTTGAGTGAACCTAGTGGTTAAGAGCATGTGATTCCTCCTACGAGGTCTTAGTTTCAAAACTAGAGGGGGGTAGAGTATGTATGTCTTCGTAGACTTAGCAGTAAAATTAATGCGCAGAAGTGGCTCCCTTGTCCCACAAACAAAGGGGTATCATACACCAATTTGGTATCTGGCAACGTGACCTGAAAATTGGATAATAATAATAATAATAAAACCCCTTTACCCCCAATTATATGCTCAATATATTATGTCATTTTTTGTTCAAAATATATCCCCCAATATGAATGCACATGGTATGGTATTGCTCCCCCACTCAAGCCCCATGTATAAAGTAGAAACATACATAGAAATATAAACATTGGTGTTGAACATCTGGAAACATGCATAATATGTATCAAATGCTTTAAAAAATATAATGTGTTCCCTTTGGTGAAATTAAAATATATACAAAGAATTGGTGCTTCAATATGTAATGTATTCCCAATAGTGAAATTAAAATATATATGAAACATTGGTGCTTCAATAATATATAATTCACACTAATGCAACTAATTGTTTTAAGCAAATTCAAAAAACTTCCACTATAACATTTAGCCATTTACAATTTAGTTATGGAGAATATCTACTAAAATATTTCTTATCAATTATTAATTTTTTTTTAGAATTTTTCCTAATCTTATAACATTAAAAACCTTTATCAAAACCTCCACTTAATGGCATTTTCCTTGTAAAGTTGACTCAACAACCAAGGTATATGGTTTTAGCAAGAGTATATGAGCTAAATGGAATGGAAATTTTCCAAAGTTCCATCATATGCGTCCCTTGATATCTAAGTGTATTATGGAAATTCCTTCACCTATTAACACTTGGCTTCACATGCAGGCATGAAAGAATAGGATATTAAGACATGCTTGTGACCCCCACGCCACCATTGTGGAGGTTCTAGAAAATGGTTACCAGACAAGGTATATAGCATTCTAGGTGTTAATTCAAAGGAAGTAAAGGTAAGGCTCTTGACATTATTGGCTTTTTAGTGAAAGCTAGGGAAAGGATGGTGTGAGGGAGGTAGATGAGGCTCAATGCAACGCCATGAATTTGACCTTGCACTTGAATGAGCCAAGGGATTTTAGTAGAACTATGCAATAAATCATGCTCGATACTAGTGTGTAGTGGGAACAACAAAACACATCTAGGCAATAAGGGAATGGGATGACATCTCAATTGGCATCCTTTAGTCAAACAACATCACACATTGGCTTATCGTAGGAGCTCATTTCCTTACTCACTCATGTGCAAGTCTCAACCAAGAAGCTTAAAAACTTAAAGGACTCCTCTCTTTATGGTCTCTCTATGGCCATAGAAGAAAGTCTCAACATTCAACACACCTAGCATCTAAAGCTAATGAAAAGTGCAGGTCCCAACCAAGAATCTTAAAAACTTGAGGGACTCATCCCTTTATGGTCTCTATGGCCATAGAAGAGAGTCTCAACATTCAACATATCTAGCATCTAAAGCTAATGGAAGCTTCTATTGAATCCAACTATGCACTCAATCTTATTGTATAAATGGTACACTCCATAAATATAGGATGAGTGTTAGATGAATATGTAATGGTGTCATGTCATTTTGGTTTTCATGGTGTTTTGCTTCTCAATAGGTTGATCATTGTAAATACTGCAATGAGATGTGTTATAAAGCTCCATGGGTAGTATGATTTATTTTCAACAGACTTGTTGGGTATAGGTTTTGTTGAACACCGAGGGTGGTGTACCCCCAAGGGGGAGGGTTCTATAACAACCCTGGTGAAAATTCCATGTAATAAAAGTTAATAAAGGAACAATAATAACCATGGTTACGGGACACTTATTCCAAGCTGAATGTTGGGAAAAAAAAACTTAGTGTGGGTGTTCATTTCAGTTATTATGGCTGAGGGAATTGGAAAATGAAATGGAAAAGGCTTTGAAAAGGTAAAATGACATTATTTGGTATTTTATTTATGAAAATAATGGAAATAGGAGAAAATGGAGATGAAAGGTTATAAGTTGCATGTGGGGAGGAAAATGAAGGAAAATTAATGGAAACTTAAGAAAATAGAGGCCTCATTAATAAAAAGGCTTATGAGGATCAATTCATGGCTTTTGTCAGTCCAGTTTTGGAGCTCTCTCTCTATTCTCTCCCTCCCACACTCTTGCACACTTAAGGTTTTCTTGGAGCACTTCAGCATTGGATTAAGAAAGGCAAAGAAGGAAAAGAAGAAGCAAAGATCAAGCAAGGAAGAGCATGATCATGCAACTGTAGTAGCATTACTTGTAGGTATCGATTTGCATGTATGATTTCCTTACTAGATTTGGAATGCATGGTTATGCATATGTGTTCTTGGTTCTCTTGTTGTCATGGGCATGGGTTTTTCTAGGCGCGACAATGTTCTTCAGCCTTGCCTTTCCATTTCCGGATAGCCATGGTGTGGTGGGGTTCTCTTAAAATTGGTTGAGTTGGATTACTAGATGGACTCGGAGATGAATGTGGTGGTCTCAAGATTACTCACAATTCCTAGGAATCCCAAGATGGGATACATGGTAAAGCCTCGATGTAAACACCTTGATTGAGCCTAGGAATCCCTTGACCTATGAATGGCAAGATACCTAGTAAAGCCCAATGGTGAGTACCCTTGATTGGGCCTAGGAATATTGGGTTGGGATATGCGATAAATCCTAGAGGGTGGAGATCTCGTAGGCCTAGGAATCCCTTGACCCGTAATGGTGGGATACCTGGTAAAGCCAAGAGGTTAGATAGAAAAAATCCTCACGGTTTAGGTGGAGAGATCTAGAGGCATCCATGCTAGTTTATGTCCTAGTTATTCGGTGGGGATTATGGTAAAGCTTGGTTCTATTTATGAGGGTGAGGTGGTTTAGCCTCGAGAAGCCCTGGATGATTTCTTTGGTTTTGAATCCCACATTCATGCTTGGAATATGGCACAGGGGTGATTATCTAAAGAGATATTTAGTTACACCAAGCTATGGTCGGTGGAACGTGGAGGTCCTAAACTTGGTTGGATTTTGCATTCATTAATAAGAGTTTCTTTCCTTAGTATTTTATGTGCAAATGTAATGGTTCATATGTGGCATTTATGGTTGTGGTATCCTTATTATTTCTGTTGTTTATATGATAGTTATGTGTATGTTTTATGATAGTGATTCTGTATGGCTCTCATCATATTTTGATTTATGAATGAATGAAAAATGAATATATGACCTAATAGATGATAATGCAACTATTGTGGTAAGGCATCAATGCTTCTTAGTGATTCTTAGATAAGTATGAGGCCCCTATGCTCAAATTTGTTATTATGACCTGTAGAATGCATATTTGTGACATGTTTGACGAAATTCTTGTCATGGCTTGTAGGGGTCCAGTTAAGTATTTGTTTAAGAATTTGTATTGGAATCAATGTTTCTATGTTACTTCTAATTTCAATAAGTTTCATGGAGTTTTGGGTAGTGAATGGGTCCTAGCCCTAGAAATTAGTCTTAAATCTCGCAATCGTTGGCATATCAATGGCAGAAAAAGGCTACAATCGCACTCAAGCAGGCTCATGGGAGCGATTGGGGCTCTCAGTCCCATGCATGCCTTGGCAAGGAAGAGATTGGGGATTTAATTCCTTGAAATGTTGAGTTCCCTTAGGGGTTGGTCACCTGGAAGGGTGGGCTAGCTCCTGGAGGTTCTATAGGATGTGTGGATGGTTGTACTGCTTTCATTTCATTCGTTCTACTTCCTTAAGGTGACCTAGGAGGTTGAATCAGATCATAGTAGACTCTCGTCACATGTTTACCCCATCAAACTGGTTAAATTACATAAATGTGGGAGGAGGGTGTTACACTACGAGACATGGGAAACATGACCTTTGGTAGAATGGACTGAAAGGACAACTTCTAGATAAAGCTTAATGATACACTTAAGAGATGGTGGAGGAAAAATTTCCTCACCTCATTTAGTAGAAGCTTTTGGGAACCAAAAGCCTTCCAAAATGGGGAGGTGTGATCCAGAATGGATCATTATATTTTTTTTCATCCATCTCGATGATTTCAAAGTGGAAAAAGTGGAAGAATTTTCTCACAGGGTCATTTTTAACAATGAGGCCTAGTTTGGAAAATTAGTGTCTAAAACCTTTCGGGAGAATTTTTAGGCATCAAGCAACGTTTTTTTAGAAAAAAAATTGTTTCTTTAATGCAACACCTTTTTTTCCATATTCTACATACAAAGACCTTTCCAACAACGTAATAATTGCATCAATTAGAGTTCGTATGCAACAATTATGCCACTTAGAATTTTTCCTTCCTACTTTCACTGCCATAATTCAAGAGCATTTAGTGTCAGCCCCCATTATTCATGGAAAAGGGGTTAGTCACATGATTAGGATGAAGGCGACTATAGAAAATTCCATATTGAAACTCTGTTTAAAAATTATGATAGTTAAACCTAACCACTAGTAGGCTATCAGGTTGTGTTATAACCATACCACTAGAGGAAAAGGGATTACATCCTTTCAAGTGCATTTTTTCCATAGATGTGAAAAAATAGCTAAGAGAGACAGGAGATAGATCACATAGAGAGGATTTTTGCACTATAGTAGCCCACAAGCCATAAACCATGCTTCTTTGTACTCATAGTCATTTTTTGTTCAAAGAAAGAGAGCATAACAACCTTACTTTCCACTTTGGTTTTCTCATGAAAGAGTTTCCTAGGTCATATCTTGTGCCAAATTGTGGTTTATGATTTTTTGTTTCACTATTCTCAAATTTTGCATGCATATAAAATTAACAATAATCTATAGATTCATAAATATAAGGCAAAATAAAACTCTAATAGTGTAGATTTCAAATTTTTAAATACAGTTTTATCATATTTGTTGTGACGAACTGTCCAATGGAATATCCATGATATTTTACGGATCAATCCTCCACCAACTCCTCTTCTTAGAGCCCATTGTCAACCCAACACCAATTCACTCGTAGTACCAAGGGCCTCTCCTTGTTCAAGCCTCAACAACAACACAACAAAATGGAAAGCACTGACCCCATCGGATCTTTGAGCACTAGGTTGAAAGGGTTCAGAGACCAAAGGCCACGGTAGTGTCACCCATTCCCAGCCAACTATGCAACAACTATTCATGGAGATCACCCCTCCAACTCTGCACCACAATCCAATTGGATGCCCTCAGCCAACTAAACACTAAGAGCCAGCGACACACAATGAGTTAACTGAGTGTCCCTCATCAACCAAGCACCCTCTCTCGAACTATAATAACTATTGTCCCATGCCTATGGTTTGGGAAGACCCCTCAGAGTTCAAGTAAGACGTGGCGAAATCTAGTAAGTAGTATTTGGCATTGCTTAGACCTCTTATACGCTTCCGGTCACTTTGGGGCTTCTGCACTCATGTTACTTTTATGCTTTAAGTCTTTTTGTGTTGACAAACTTATTAGAAATACTCCTGGTTTCCCTCACAATAGTAATGGTCCTACCTACTTTATTTTTGTGATTGCTAGTCATTTTGGATTTTGGTTTCTTTAACTATGTCTTTTACATTGCTACAGTTTTACAAAAGCCAATCTCTTTAATGCTTGGCCACGTCACCCAAACATATAATCCTTGTACATTTTGTGTATTAAATGACTCTAACCTAAAAAAAAAAAGACTATTCAAAAAATTATAATATAAAAGTGTGATATAATTTTAATTAAATTTTTTTGATAAAATTAGAATTAATATAGATTTCAACCTATTTAAAAACAATTTCCTCTTTTATAACTCTAAATATATAAAAGTACACATATATTTGTTTATTTAATCTATTAAACCCTAAATTCCTGATATATTTGTTTATTTCTTCTATTAAAATCCCAAGGAAAAAATATTGATATGTATATTAATGGAATAAGGACATCATGTATTAATTGATTATACATATTAGAATTATCAGACTTGATGTAACATGACTGTTCGTAATGAGAATTTTCGTGATTTAACATGACTTTTCGTAATTAAAACAGGTTGATTTTAAAAAAAAGGATTAAAATTAAATTTAGGACATTGATGTAATGCACAGGAAAAACATAACAGAGGTTGCGAAAAATAGAATTTGTACCAAACCAAAATTTGCAATCGTTCAAGTATTTTATTTTAACCGATGCAAGCTTGAAAATAGAATTTGATATTGCAATCGTTCAACTATACTATTTTAACCAATGCAATCGTTCCAATTCCCAATAGATTCGTTCCTGAAAATCAATCTAAAAGGTGGATTGTAATTAAAAGACCAGAGACAAACTTGAACTTAGAAAATGCATATTTAGATTGTAATTTAAAGACCAGAGACAAACTTGAACTTGGAAAATACACATTTAAATGTTGTATGCTTTTAATGATATATGTAAGTTTTTCCTCAGCCATGGATGTTGATCACTTAATGAAATATGCTAATGCAAAATGTCTGCTCATTAGTGATCTGATTACTAGAGAAATCGATCTCCTTTTTAAATGAAGATAAGGTAGAGAAATCGATTTATTCTCATTTGTGATCTGATTGCTAGACAAATCGATTTCCTTTTTTATGAAAATAAAGTAGAGAAATCGATTTCCAGATAAGGGTGAAACCAGTAGCGAGATAAGGATAATCTTATTGGTCGTCTGGGGTTTGCTCTTCGATGATATTCTGGGGATATCAAATTTTGGTCTATCACATCTCAAATGCTAGATAGATAGTATCGTATTTGTTAAAAACAAAATTTCAGATTATATGGAGGAGGAATGGCCTATCCAAAACTTGTCTACATGTTCTTGCTGATTTTATGCATTTTTGTTTCACTGAAAATGGTGCGCTGGGAAGGAAGACAACATGATCATCAACTAATATTAGATATATGTTTTTATGCATTGCTGGTTTTATTTTTTTTGTTTCACTGAAGATGGTGTGGTGGGGAAGGCAAATAATATGATGACCAATTGGTATTAGATATATGTTTTGTTTTCTCTCTCAACCAGTTTTCTATATGGGCTCACTTGATACATATATGCTGTAGTTTTTGTTATGTGATTTATCTGTTTTGGAAGAGGATTATGTTAGTTTTTGTTTTTCTTATACGGAGATTTTGACATTTTTTTTTCGCAGTTTTTTTAAATTGTGATTTATCTGTCTTGGGTGAGGATTATGTTGGTTTTTGTTTTCTTATATGGATATTTTAACAGTTTCTCTTGTGTAGTTTTTATGTGATTTTATCTGTTTTGGGAGAGAATGATGTTGGTTTTTGTTTTCTTTTATGGAAATTTTGACCTTTTCTTCTTTGTAGTTTTTTATATTTGATTTATTTATTTTGGGAAATGATTATATTGGTTTTTGTTTTCTTATATAGAGATTTTGGCATTTTTTCTTCTCTAATCTTAAAGGGGATGGTAAGCAAAATAGAAGATGGTAGGACAAAATAGACAATGGTAAACAAATTACAGTATATGTACTGATTCTTCTTCTATGTAAATCATAAAAAATCCTATTATTGATCACTAGTTGCAATCAATGGATATAAGATAAGTCATTTTTGTTATTCAACTTATTAAGATAATTCTAATTCACAAAATAAATTAATCTCATCCCTATTATTCAATAAGTTATTGTTATAACTAATCACATAATTCACAAAATGGAATTAATCTCATCAATATTATTCAATGAGTTACTGTTATAACTCATCACAATTATTCAATTCATTAAAATAATTCACAAAATGGAATTAATCCCATTACTATTATTCAACTTATTGAGATAATTCACAAAATAAATATAAATTTAATATATTAAAATTAATTTCAGAAATAATAGAGTGTTATTCAACTTATTTTTTTACATTTAATAATAGCTAATTCACAAAATAAATATAAATTTAATATATTAAAATTAATTTCAGAAATAATACAGTGTTATTCAACTTATTTTTTTTAATTTAATTGTAGTTAGCTATTCATTCAATATTAACAAAATACAGATTACATCAAAATATAAAATAATTCAACTCATTAAATTAATTCACAAAATGAAATTAATCTCATCACTATTTTAATATATTAAAATTAATTTAAAAGATAATACATGATTTAAGAGATAATACATGCTATTGTAACAATACTAATTTAAGAGATAATACATGCTACTGTACCAATACTACAATACTAACACCAATACTAACAAGGGTACCAAATATATTCCCATATATTTCCAGAAACTTCACTAGTATTATTCAATTCATTAAAATAATTCACAAAATTAAATTAATCTCATCACTATTATTCAATGTGTTATTCAACTCATTAAAATATTTCACAAAATGAAATTAATCTCATCACTATTTTAACATATTAAAATTAATTCACAAAATGAAATTAATCTCATCACTAACACTATTTTAATATATTAAAATTAATTTCAGAGATAATACATGTTACTGTACCAATATTGACAAAAATACCAAATATATCCCCATACCAAATATATTCCCAGAAAACTCATTAGTGTAATTCAACTCATTAAAATAATTCACAAAATCAAATTAATCTCATCACTATTATTCAACTCATTGAGATAATTCAACCAAACAAATATAAATTTAATATATTAAAATTAATTTCAGAGATAATACATACAAATTAATCTCATCACTATTATTCAACTCATTAAAATAATTCAATTAAATAAATATAAATGTAATATATTAAAATTAATTTCAGAGATAATATATACTCATTGAAATAATAAACTAATTCAACGAAATAAATATAAATTTAATATATTAAAATTAATTTCAGAGATAATACATACTACTGCACCAATTATTTCAATGAAATAAATATAAGTTTAAATATAAATTTAATATATTAAATTTAATTTCAGAAATAATACATAAATAATAAAATAATTCAATAATTCAACAAAATAAATATAAATTATTTCAATGAAATATATACAAGTTTAAATATAAATTTAATATATTAAAATTAATTTCAGAAATAATACATACTACTGCACCAATTATTTCAATGAAATAAATATAAGTTTAAATATAAATTTAATATATTAAATTTAATTTCAAAGATTATACATTACTACTGCACCAATACTGACGAGAGTACACCCATACTAACCTACTACTGCACCACTACTGACCAGAGTACACCAATACTAACTTACTACTGCACCAATACTGACCAGAGTACACCAATACTGCACCACTACTGACCAGAGTACACCAATACGAACCTACTACTGCACCAATACTGACCAGAGTACACCAATACTGCACCAATACTGACCAGAGTAGCAATATATTCCCAGAAAACTCATCAGTGTCATTCAATTCTCAACTCATTAAGATAATTCACAAAATGAAATTAATCTCATCACTATTATTCAACATTAAGATAATTCACAAAATATATATAATCTAATTTTAATATTTCAGAGATAATAAATGCCAATGTACCAATATTGACAATTATATTCACAGAAAATGACAAGGTATTGCTATATTACCAAATATATTCACAGAAAATGGCATGTCTTATATTACCAAATATATTCACAGAAAAGATAACGACAAAGTCGTGGAATTATAGACTCCCGTTCTAAAATTTCAAAAATCACAATATCTCAGTTAGAAATTGGCTCGTCTTATATTACCAAATATATTCACAGAAAAGATAAACGACAAAGTAGTGGAATTATAGACTCCCATTACAAAATTACAAAAATCAAAATATCTCAGTTTAACATGGAGAATTGGATATTATTAGCTAAATTGGAGAAATTTTTTAAATTACAAAAAACACAATATTTTAGAAATTATACTGGAAAAAGCCATCGTAAAAACCTTCAAAAAGTCATACTAAAAATTACTGGATTTATATATAGCATTCAGAGTTTTCCAACATTACTAATTTTTGTAATAATAATAATAATAATAATTATTATTATTATTTTTATTTTTGTAATAATAATAATAATACTCTAAAAATTTATATGATTGTTTTTAGTATATGATTATGTTTGAGTTTTTCATGCACAATTGATAAGTTGAGTACTAGGATGCTCTCCCACCCTCTTTGGAGACAAAGGAAATCCTCTTTGAAGACAAAGGAAAATTTACATCTGGAGAGAGGAGACTAATGGACTCTTTGGGAAAACAAATGGTAAGTGAAAAAGTAGGCATTCAATCTTAATGGTTTGGTTAAAATTCATCTTCTTCAATTTTTAACTTCCTTATCTTCCCATTCAATCTAGGCACACTAATGCCCCATCTCTAAATAGGAGGACGAAATTTCTTTTGGTGATTGATGATGTGATCTATTCATCGTCTAACGCTGCATTTTTTGCCTTCGTATGCTACTATTATTTTATAATTTTATTAATTTAAGTTTTTTTTTTTAAATAATAAAAGAATTATTTTCTTTTCTTTAAATTATTATTATGTATTTTCAAAATTAGGACTATAACTATAGTGATTGTTTTGTGATTAATTTTATCTATCAAGTATTGAGAGGGATCAAATATCTCTAGGTGCAATTTTTTTCAATTTTGGCATTTAAAAAAGAGGTTTAAAGATTGAACTTGAGGATTGTTAGCTTGATTTGGGCTGACCTAGGTTTGATCTATACTGCGGACCAACAAAATCCCTGATCACTGACCCTTTCAGAAATGACTTGCAAGTAGATCGCAGTCTCACCCGAAGTAATTACAGGTGGATGTAGAATTAGGTTTTTGTAGCCTTGAGGGATTGGGAGAGGTGGTATTATTATGTTTTCTTATCCTTAATATTCATAAATTCCTTCGCCACATTCAATTAATCACAAACCCATAAACCCATAAATCCATAAACTATTACAGTGCTAAAGTAAAATGCAACTGTAATACTACTATTCTATAACAAATAAGAAAATACATGCATCAATCATACAATAACACAAAAATATCGTCCACAAAACTACTGCTTTACTATGATGAATCTTTGAATACAACCAGTACTTGACTTGCGCACTAAGCTGCAGACTATCTGTGCACTAAGCTATAAAATCTCTTCTATGCCTTTGCGCACTTAGTTGTAGAGCCTTCCCTTCTCTACAAAATACAGATTAAAACAATTCACCCATAACTCTCTAGATGTATAATTGTGTCTAAACATAACATTTCAACCATTTACATACTATCACATTATAGGGCTACATCATTAAAATACCATGGGATCCCCAAAACAAACAACTATGGCTGAAAACATTTTCCAAAATTGTGTGCTCTACAAAAAGAAGGGGCTTCGACCTACCCTAAAGCCCCTATGACACCGCGTGGTATATTTAAATGGCTCCACTGCGCGGTCCACCCCCAAAAATGCAGAATCTTAGCCAACATATAGGCCAAGTTGGGATGCGCCCAACAGGCCCCCAACACTCACATGTGACTCGTCCTAAGTCACTCAACTTATTTTCCTCTGATCTTTACTGCATTGTTGTCGCAGGCATTATTGAATTGCTACAAAATGTCTGAGACCTGCTTTTGTTCACTGCACACTTCTTCCAATAGTGCTTCTGTCACTACTCTTGTAGTATTCTGCAATACTGCCTCTTCTCTTTTTCGAAGCTTTTGAAGCTTCCCATCCACTTCCTGAGATAGTTGGAGAGCCTCATCCTGCCATGGTTGAGTTCTCTCTTTCAAAACCTCCTCTTCTTTCCTCAACCATTCTATCTTCTTCTGGAGGTTATTTCCTTCACTGATCTTGGCAAGCTTTTGCGATATTGGTAAGGTCTTTGTAGTTTACAGAATCCCCTCTAGATGTCGTTGGATGTCTTCTTATAGCTTCTGCACATTTTGATATTCCTGTAGTGAAGTCCAACTCTGTAAAGTCTCGTCCAACAACTTCCCATAATCTGCCACTATTGCAGAGATGTCGACCACTATAGTCTTTAGGTGAAACTCCCTCTGTCCCGCACTTCTTGTGGCATAGTTAGTTGTAGCTTCATATGCTTCTCACTGATATTTATCTCATATTCGAATTGTACATCTGTGATCTTACTCTTATATCATTTTATTGCAAGGCCAAGCTACGCGACCTTATCCTCCATTGATTTTTCTTCTCGGACATAAATTTCTGGGACCTCATGACATGTGGCTTTGACCACCTCCTTCAACTTTTGTTGTTGTTGTATTACCTGGTCCTTCTCTTGGATTGCCTAGTTGAGTTGCTACTTCAACGAAGCTCGCTCTCTTTCTACCTGAATCTTCAACTTTGAAGTGAGTTGTTAGCACTGCTTCAGCTCATCTATAATTTCTTGTTGTAGCTCATGTAATCTCTGAAGTGGAAGCTCTGCAATGTTCACATTCACATACTTCCATCCTTTTTCCTGTTGTCGTACCTTAGCAAAGTCAAACTGTAGGGCTTTGGTAGGTAACCACGTTATTCGAGCCCCAAGTGTGGGCTCTACCAATATTTATTCCCAAAGCCTTTCATTTGCATATACCGGTTGTTTGGTTGTCTTTGCCAATATCTTTAGTTCTACAATACACTCCTCGACACCTGTTAGAAGTGTGCTGTAGAAATCCTCTAACTTGGTCCATGATTTAGTCATCGCTTCCTGAATCCTATCTCTAATCTCATCCAAGTCCCCATCAGTGAGGACTAGTGGTGTTATATCCATTGTCTTATCTCGCTTCTGCTTATTTTTGGGTCTTTTGGTAGCTTCAACATCCACCTTCCTATTCTCTGCAACAAAAGGGTCTTTCTCAATCTTCTCAGACTCTTTGTTCTGATCTTCTCCTCTAAGAGGATCCTTGTGACCCTTGTCATGTTGCTCTTCTTGTTCTACCTCTTCCTCATCGTTTTCCTTATCTTTCCCACTTGGTTCCCCATGCTGCGATGTCTCCTCCTCTGTCAGACTATATTCTTCCTCTGTCTCTGGTGCACTAATCCATTCTATAGACCATTGTTTTTCTTGAGCAAAGAGATCATATTATGTTACCAAATATGGCAGGGGATGCCATGTCTTTCTTGTGTCTTTGCGAGCTTGTATATAAACTTTGTGGAAATCAACCTTAAACTTCGCGACAATGATGTACTTCTTGTATAGGCTCGGTGGAAGGCGAGGGTGCTGGTTCACCAACATGTGTAAATCCATATGATATAACACAAAAAAAATCCCGTTCTCCTGTGCTCACGATTGGTATACCAAAACGAGGCATATTGCGCGACTTCACAAACATCTGAAGTTATTAGAGGAAACTATGAATCCTTCAGATCTCTCCATGCCAGCATCGCTATTATCAAAATTAACCATGCATAATGAAATGTAGTACCTTTCTCCTGAACCTCACAATAATCACGATAAATTCTTTGCAAAGGATGCAACCGAGTTGTATTGAACCTCGTTGGCGCACTACGCAGCTAATTAAATTACCGCTACAGGGACTTCTTTATCCCGACACTTTTTCATGGTATTTCCAGCTAATATGTGTGCCGCGAAGAAAACTCCCTGGTCCTTGATTGAGTTAATATCCTATCCCCGCTTCCCTTTTGTTAGTTCGAACTTCGTCTTCATGTTTTCAGCTATTTATTTATCCTGGTCTTTCCCAAAAAATTATTATGTAGGGTTTCATCCTTGTTATGAAAGTCTTGTGATTCTCCATATCAAAATTTTCTTTGATAGGGATCCTCTTTCTAATCCACAAGCATCCATCGTGCACCAGCACGAGACATTTTCTTACACGGGTTGTGTTTCCTGGACTTTTTATGAAGTGCGACACATTCAACATGTTCAATAATCATGACCACGCCAACCGAGTCGCCCACTACTGTAATTCTAACTTTGTCACACCATTGTGAGGGTAGTGTATCTGATTTAAATAGTTTCCTGGTGTGAACTGTGGGTATTCATTCCTGTCATTGAAATCATAGTCCGCGAACTCCAGCTGCGGAATTTTCCCAAGAATTTCTCCAGAAAATAGTATTTCCTCTCGAAATAGGGGCGTGAAGGTGCCATATTTCCCATCCTTTGAATATTTTATTGGTTTTGTATCTAGTTTTCTACGTGGCATATATGATGGGATGGATTTGTAGTGAAGGGAAGGCTCTACAGTTGAGTGTGCAGAGGCCTAGAAGAGTGTCTGCAGCTTAGTGCACAAACAACCTCATGCTTAGTGCGCAGGTCAAATACTGGTTATATTCAAAGATTCATCATAATAAAGTAGTAGTTTTGTGGACGATATTTTGGTGTTCTTGTATGATTGATATGTGTATTTTCTTATTATTTGTTATAGAATAGCAGTATTATAGTTGCATTTTAATTCAACTCGGTAATGTTTTATGGGTTTATATGGCATGTTTCTGTGATTAATTGAATGTGGCGAAGTAATTTATGAATGTTAAGGATAAGAAAACATAATAATACCACCTCTCCCAATCCCTCAAGTTTGCAGAAACCTGGTTCTGCATCCACCCATAGTCACTTCGGGTGAGACTCTGATATTCTTACAGGTCGTTGCCGAAAGGGCTAGTGATCAAGGGTTTTGTTGGTGCGTAGTATAGATTGAACCTCCGTTAGCCCAAATCAATCCAACAAATGGCTCGATAATTATTCTAATCATGTCCTATTGATTTACCAAATTTTCAATAC
Organism: Pinus albicaulis; assembly: GCA_034641835.2. Lineage (NCBI taxonomy): Eukaryota > Viridiplantae > Streptophyta > Pinopsida > Pinales > Pinaceae > Pinus > Pinus albicaulis. Next base: position 565,469,152 of record CM076569.1, on the reverse strand, counting down.
ATACTTGGTATCTTTACATATTTTTGCAACAAGCAGCAGTCTTATGAATGATGTTTAACCCTAGCCTTACATATTTCACACCACATGCTAGATCCTGCATTCAGGAGATTCAGTTCTCCACTATCCATGTAATCCTTGATGATAGGGCATTGTTCCTTATAATGACCCTTAGATCTTCACTTTGTACAAAATAATTCTTCTCTAACCTCTTTTATTTTCTTGATGTCTTGTATTTGTAGGCTTATGTTTTCTAGCCGATGCTAAATCTGTTGCATACCTGCATTGGTATCTCATATAGGTGAAGCTTCTAATTTCATCGCAATCTCCAGAGCTTTGGCTTGAGTTCTTGTCTTTTTTTCATCAATGGCAATTTGATATGTGGTAGCTATAAACCAATATTAATGTTGTTGTGGAGCTATGTCGAAGCGTACCTGATCCAATAAAAACTTAAACCTCTGATATAACTCCCAAACATACTCAGTGGGTTTCTATTTTATTTCTTTTAACTTGGTTATGCATTGTGACTAAGACTTCGACTTCTTAAAATCTCCTTCCTATGATGTTTTAATATCTACAAATGTTATGTTCTGATTAGTTGAATACTTCATATACCATGTCAATGATCTATCTCATAACATTGTAATGAGTTGTGATTTATTTATATTCTCATCATTTATTTACTTCGTTGTCCATACAGCTTTGCATAAAAACCAAAACTGTTCCATATCTTCCAATCCAGTTCCTTTGAAAATAGGTAGCTTAATATCATCAACTATACCTATTTTTTTGGGGGGGAGGGGGAGTAGGAAAACCAAAAAAACCCTAGCTATTATTGTATTCTAGCTTCTGCGAACTCTTAAGCTGGGAGGAAGAATACTGCGAAGCTTCCTGGGGGTTATCAACGTGGATTTATTCTCTTTCACTTTCAGATTCCCTTAAAAGAGGACTATAATCAGGCTCTACAAAGGTCTTTGGGTCTTGTCCATGAAACATATTTATGGTATCTACTCTATATCTCTTTCCACTTCGTGTTGTGTCGATATCTTGCTCAGATTTAATTTCTCTTCTTCCAAACATAAGTAAAATAGCAATCTAATTGCATCTGTAAAACTCGCTTTTCACACAGAAGAATCTCAATCCACAGTTTCAGATATTTTAAATACTTACCTCACAGTCCTTTGAAGAATTGTTATTTTGCTTCATTATAGGACACAATCGAGTCTACTATGAACTCATTAATGAATCCTCCCAAGATGTTATCAATCCAAAAATCTACAACCCATGAAATCTTATTGTTAGTGCTCTTGAGTCGTTGTATCAGTTCAGGATTCCTCATCGTAGGTTCTCCACCCTTAAAACAGTTCTTCCTTTTAGTCAATCTTGATATCTAATCGTACAATTCAACAAGAAAATAAGTGAAGAAAATCTCGTACTGATATGTCAAAAAGTACTTCTGTAACCAAGCTTCGGATGTCAGACAAGGATTTCTATTTTCTTGATCCATAAATGCTCGCTCTTTCAGGTCTATCCAGTCTTGAATATATTTCTTTGATGGTTGCCACATCCACATATCCCTCGAATAGATCTCGGTCCTGGCAACAGAACCATTTTTTGGCTTGGTTTGGGATGACCCAGGTTCTATCTATACTGCACACCAACAAAATCCTCGATCACTTGCCCTTTTGGCAATGAATTGCAAGAAGATTGTAGCCTCACCTGAAGTGATTATGGATGGATGCTGAACTATATTTCTCCAACCTTGAGGGAGTTGGAGAGGTGGTATTATTATGTTTTTTTATCCTTAACATTCATAAATTACATTTCCACATTCATAATCACAAAAACATGCCATATAAACCCATAAACCATTACTTCACTGAAGTAAAATGCAACTGTAATACTGCTATACTACAACATATAATAAGAAAATACACAAATCAATCATACAAGAACACCAAAATATCGTCCACAAAATTACTTCTTTATTATGATGAATCTTTGAATACAACTAGTACTTGACGTGCCCACTAAGTTGCAGGTTGTCTTCGCACTAAGCTGCAGACTCTCTTCTAGGCCTGTGCACACTCAGCTATAGAGCCTTCCCTTTGCTACAAAATACAAATTACAACAATTCATCCATAACTATCTAGATTTCTAATTGTGTCTAAACATAGCATTTCAACCCTTTATATACTATTACATCGTAGGGCTACATCGTTACAATACCATGGTCCAAATACCATGGGCTCCCTAAAACAAGAAATTATTGCCCAAAACCCTTTACAAAATTGTGTGCTTTACAAAAATAAGGGGCTTCGACCCACCCCGAAGCCTCTATGAAACTATGACGTATATTTAAATTGCTCCAATGCATGGTCCACTTCGTGCTCCACCCCACAAAATGTGGAATCTTAGCAAAATCTAGGCCAATTTGGGCTACGCCCAACAACATCTCCAGAGATTTCATCCCTTTCTACACTTGATACCTTATCACTATATTATATTTTTCTTTCCACTTCCAATCTCATATCAATGTAATATGTTTCAAAATAACTTCCTACCTTGATTGTCCTTTTGTATATGGTCTCTACTCATTTCACTTGTTTAAATTCCTTTCTATTGAACATAAATAAAAAATTTAAAGGCACTCAATATGTTTACTCAAACTCTTAGGTAAGGTAACTTATTAAATGCATCTTGATGTGTCCAATAAGGGAAAAAATTGTATTCTAAAATTAAAAAATGCACACTTGCAAATAAGAACCCAAAATAATCCACATAAGAATGAAAATTATATATATTTAATAAACTGTGCAACCTTACTAATAGGAAAATTAGTGGATGAATGCTAGAAAATGGTTTGAATGTGTAGAATATTCTTTGCTACAATGCGGGGAAGAAACTTCTTTTCACATAATTGTAATGTGCATCATTATAATAATCATGCACCAAAGTGAAGACACTTATAGCTCCACAATTATTACACTGCAAAAAAATCTATCAAAGCCAAGTGGTGACTCAATGGAAACCCACGTTCTAGAGTTGTGGTAGCAACACCCATATTTTTAGGAAGGAAGGCCACCACTTCCCAAAATTTATCCTTCCCATTATATCTACTCATTTATTCTATATAGAATAAATACAAGTTCCCCAATGCAACCAAGTGCGATATCAAGGTTTCCCTTCCACTCTTTAACACCCCACCCCATATTTACCCACTTTTACAATCTCTCTAGGGTAAACACGAGATGAGAGTTACTATGCACGACCTGATTTCTAAGATACACTTATGAAAATTGGGGTCCACATATCCAAATATCACTGCCAAATACCCAGTGACACATGATCACATTGTTATCAACCTCTTGACCCAACATTATTTCCTTTCAGTTTCGTTTCTATGATTTTTAACAAAAAATTTTATTCTTGGCAGTTTTCCGGGTCATAAAATTCTAAGGTTGTTTTGAGGGCCTAAATGACATTTTAAGGGAAAAAAAGTTATTATGATAGACACACATATATTGTATGAAAAATTTACGACCCCAGGAATGAATGTGGGATCTCATCGAATAAACCAAACAAAACCAAACCATGGCTTCCAGAGGCCAACCACCTCAACCCTCAACCAATGATTCCATCTCACAGCCAAACATTACTAACCATCACCAAATCAGTCTCTACCCAAGCTTTCCAGGGCCCTAGAGTATTTATTCCAACCAGGGCTTCCAGGACTAGTAACTCAACCCACAATTATTGTTGGGCTTTTAGATTGTTTGTCCAACCAGGGCTTCCAGGACTAGTAACTCAACCCACTAAGGGATTCCAGAGCGTCTTTCCAACCAATGATTCGAGGACTAATAATTCAACCCAAGTTGTTAGAGGGCTTCGAAAGCAATTTTCTAGCCAAGGCTTCCAAGAACTAGTAACTCAACCCACAACCATTAGGAACATGAACACCAACCAGGAAAAAAAAAGTAAACCCACAATACCATGACTCTCCAGGAAATGGAAAGGCTAATAAAAACCCTCTTCAATCCAGGAAATACTCCCTGCCAATGAAATATCACAACCAAGAAACCACATGCATGTGCCATGCATGCCAAAAATAGTAAGGAAACAATTCATGCAACTCGATACCTGCAAGAAAAACTCGTTGTATCAGTTGATCCCATTGTCCTCTTGTGCCATCTTGCTTTTCCTTTTCCTTTTTTCTTCAAACCCCAAGTATACCACACTCCTCCATGAGTGCTCCAAGAAAACTCTAAGTGTCCAAGAGTATGAGAGAGAGAGAATATAGAGAGCTCCAAGCTAAAACTGGAAAAAAATTAAACTGACAAAAGGCATGAATTGATCTTCAGAAGCATTTTTATTAATGAGGCATCTGTTTTCTTCATTATCCTCCTCACATGCAACTTATCACCTTTCACCTTCCTTTTCTCCTATTTTCCATTATTTTCATAAATAAAATGCCAATAAATTCCACTTGCCTTCCCAAAGCCTTTATGGTTTCCTTTGCCAATTTCCATAGCCATTAATTAATCACAAGTGTTCCTCATCACTATGTTTTTTCCCAAAATTCATCTTGGAATATGTGTCCCATGACCATGGTTATTATTTTGACTTTATTAACTTTATTACATGAAGTTTTAGCTCTTGTTTGTTACAATTCGATGCAACATTTTCAATACATATATGTGTATATATTTAACCAAAACACATATACCAAACACATTTTCTCAACTAAAAAATAAGGAAGGATATAACGTCTGCATCTAATCAAATGTCTCCCATGTAGTTTTATTAGGCCCAAAGTGCTTCCACTGCAATTTAACTTGCTCTATTGCTCTGTTTTGGAGCATGAGTTGTTTTTGTTGCAGGATGCATTGTGGCTCTGGTTGGAATTATCCCTCTGGTTCCACCTGTAATACAAAACAATCAATCACATGTTCAATATCCTGTACATATATCTCATGAAATGAAACATGGAAGACATCATGGAATTTCACTGTTGGTGGTAGTGCAAGTATGTATGCCACTAGTCCAATCCTCTTAAGGATCTCAAAAGGACCACAATACCGAGGTTCCAACATGGTACATGACCCAAGGAGCTCCTCTTTGGCATGATGTGAAAGTAAACATGCTCCTAACCTAAAACTCCTTAAATGCTTCATGATGATCGACATAACTCTTTTGTTTGTCCTATGTTGCCTTTAAATTCCTTATAATAACCTGCATCTTCTACTCCATCTCAACCAACATATTCGGTCCAATCAACACCCTATTCACTGGATCACACCAACTGATAGGAGTATTACAAATCCACCCATAGAGAGCCTCAAATTGACTCATCTTCAAGGATTCATGGTACCCATTATTACATGAAAACTCTACTGGTGGAAGATACTCCTCCCACTTCCTCTGCTGATGCATGACATACATCCTCAACATATCCTCAAGGATTGATTTGATTAAGGTATGTTAGTAATGTTGTGCTAATTCCTCTTTCATATTTAAAAGAATTTTTTTTTCATGTGCTTAAGGATTCAAGCTCTCTTGCAAGTTAACTGAGTCTCATGAGTGATTTTTATGCTAATTTTATGAAAAATTAACATAAAACAAATATTAAACAACAACAATAAAATGTACAATACATCACCATACAACACATCAACATAGGGATTTGATGAAGGAGTTCATCCCTCCTGGGCTACATCTCCTTTGTCCAACTTCCATGGCTTCAAACTCTTTACTATGCTCAAATTTGAAAAATGATGTGTTTACAATGCTTTTCTACTCCTAAAAGCTATTTCATTGAGTCCGAAACACTAAAAAATGGCACCCTAGCCTCTTTCTTCTCCTGATTTGGTCGAAAATTGGATGAGTTAGGAGTTCCCCAAGTTCCTCCACAATCTGCTCCACAAATTGCACAAAATCTGGGTCGGTCCTACAATTAAGCTCGAAATTTGGCAAACTGTCCTACAATTTTTCCGACCGGTGGCGCAAATTTTGGGATGGTTAATTTCATTAATACAACCATTAATCTGTATTATCATTAATTAATCTCGGATTAAAAATCAATGGTGCGTTTAAGGTTCTAGCGTCTCTTGTGCTCTGCTCCTGGTCCGGGGTATAGGTCACATGTCGGTTTGTTTTGGGGGATGGCCGATGGGGCTGACCCCCACTCCCCCCAATGGCACATATGGTAAAATTTAAATATAAGAGACATTGCAATATGGTTAAGAAAAATTGGTAGACGAGTTGGTATTGGCGTAGGTTTATTTGGCGTAGGTCTTGTGTTCAACCCCTGCCCAGTCCCTCTGGTCCATAACCCAAAATTTTACCATACCATGATAGGGACACATGGCAACCCTAGGCTGAGCCATGTGCCTCCTCCTTATTGGCCTCCCGATAACCAGTAAAATAATTCCAAAACACACCAATATGCACCAACCACACCATGCCACTTGGCAGCTCGCTATTCAACGGTGGAATGCGGTGACTAGTCAACTTGCCTTGTCACTCTAATGCCTAGTCAGCAGTACAAACTGCTAACTGGGTTTGTCTCCACAATTGTTTTTCCAATTCGCCTGTTTAGGAAAACATATAGAACACATTTCTAAGGCCATAAAAATTCCATTTCGTGTGAAACGAGTTGTGCCATATTCATAATGATGAACACTACGAGGTCGTTCAGGTTTCGTGTCATTATGAGAACTTTGATTTTTTAGCATAATTTTGAGCACCTGATCATTCCTCCCCACTGGAAGCATTTGGACCCCAAAATATCATATTCAGTTGTTGAATAGGTTAGGGTACAATTCACTCGCCTTCCCAATTTCAATCCATTTGGCTTTTGAAGGAGTTGTTCCCTTGAGTCCCACTTGACGATAATCAACACTTCCTCTTTTCGATGTCCTTGTTCTTCTGTGAAGTATGGTGTCTTTTTGAAGCTCATAAAAGAATTCTAGAGAAAAGTCTTCAATATATGGAAGTTGAACTTTCTCTCCTTGATATTCAATCAAAGGAGGCTCATACAATCTTAAATTCTCAACATTAACAATAGAGTAAATTTGCATGTATGAAGGCAAATCAAGCTTGAAGGCATTGTTACTAATGTTTTCCAGAATTTTGAAAAGGCCATAACAGATTGGTTTAAGATTTTTACCTTCTCCTTGAAGCCTCTCTTTGCTAATGTGAAGCCAAAATTTGTCACCAACTTGAAACTTATGATCCACATGATGTTTGTTGTGCCTCACTTTGTACTTGACTTGACTTTTTTCAAGTTGATCTTGGATTGTTTGATGGATCAACTAAATTTTCTTGATGAATTTATTTTCCACTTATTTGTGTCGTTATGCTCATCTATAGCCACATATTTTCCAACGATGATTTTGGCAAGTATCAAAGACATGCTTCAAACGACGATGTTTGTGTAGAGGAGTGTTTTGCACGGATGTAAGCATGTTGAATGTAATGAAACTGCTCATCCCACAACTGAAGATGTTTGCTACAATATCGTCGAAGAAGATGAATGATTGTTTGACTGACCACTTCGGTTTGACCATATGTTTGTGGATGAAGGGCTATGCTCTTCTTCAAATTAGTGTCCATCAAGTCCCACAATCTTAACCAAAATTCCCAACAAATAGAGAATCTCGATCACTTACAATAGATGTTGGTAACACAAAATGAACCCAAACATTTTGAAAGAAAAAATGAGATGTTTGTTCAGTTGTGACTTGATTTTTACATGGCATCAATATACACATCTTGTTGAACCTATCCAAAACTACATACAAATAATCATGACCTCTTTTTGACAACGGAAGACCTCCTACAAAATCCATAGAAATACTCTAACACGGACGTGAAGGAACTGGAAGTGGTGTGTAAAATCCCAACTTCCTATTACTAGGCTTACTGACTGCACACAATGAAATACCTTTAATGAAACGTGACACACTTCCAAGCATACAAGGCCAATAAAAATACCTCTAAATATTTTCCACTATTTTTCTTACACCAAAATGTCCAACAATAAGAGAAGTGTGTGATTCCCTTATGACATTCACTCTCTCCCGCAGTGGAGTACAAAGATTTTCAAAATGATACAACAAGTTATTATGCACATGGTAATCTAATTCCTAAACTTGGCGACTTGGACTCAAGTTTGCACAAACATCTTCAAAGTCATTATCAAATGCATATTGCTCAACATAAATTTCATGTAAAACATAAGTATTCTTGAGTAAAGTAGATGCACTAATAATAGGCCTAGAAAGAATGTCAACAACCTTTTTGTATAAATCTTTCTTATACTTTATGACCAAGTGGAATTTTTGTAAGAAACCCATCCATCGAAAGTGCCTTGACTGCTGCAACTTAGTTTGCGATTGCAAGTATTGCAATGGTTGGTGGTCAGGATGAATGATGGTTTCCTTTTCCATCAAATAGTCTTTCCACTTCTTCACTCTTTGAACTAACACATATATCTCCTTGTCATAAGTAGGATAGTTTATCACTGCACCATTGAAAATTTATGAATGGAATGAAATGGGCTTACCATGTTGTAAGAGGACTGCACCCATGGCATAGTCACTTGCATCGGTTTGAATCTCAAAGGGTTGTCTCAAGTCCGATAGTACTAATAATATTGGGGCTGAACTAATCTTCTCTTTCAAAGCATCGAATGATTTTTGCTGCTTTCCTCCCCACTGGAAGACCTTCTTAACACTATTCAATGCATGTAATGGAGCTACAATAGAATAAAAATTAGCAATGAACTCCCTCCAATATTGTGCTACTCCTAGAAAACTTCTTACCTCAGTGACTGTCTTGGGTGTTGGCTAATTCACAATGACCTCAACCTTAGAGGGGTATATCTTCAGTTCATCTCCTCCAACAATATGTCCCAAATACACTAATAAGTTTTACCAAATTCACATTTTGACATCTTAAAAAAAAACTGTTCTTTTCTTAAGACATCAAGCACCTTTCTTACATGCATGACATGTTCATCTCATGATTTGTTGAATATAAAAATATCATATAAGTAGAAAATGACAAAATCATCAAGAAATGGTCTTAATACATCATTCATAACTCTCATGAAAGTAACTGGGGCATTGCAAAGACCAAAAGGCATAACAAGCCACTCAAACAATCCTTGTTTAGTTTTAAATGTAGTCTTCTATATGTCCTCTTTAGATATTCTAACTTGATGGTAACCACTTCTTAAGTCTAACTTAGTGAAATAATTTGAATACCTCAAATGATCAAGAAAATCATCTATTCTTGGGAGTGGATAACAATTCTTTACTGTGATTTTGTTTAGTGCACCGAAATCCATGCACATGCACCATGTTCCATCCTTCTTAGGCACCAACACAATTGGTGAACCACATGGTGAGGTAGATGGACGAATGATCCCTTTATTCAACAACTCTTGGATTTTCTTCTTAGTTTCTGCACTTTCCATTATCGACATGTGATACATGCCAATATTAGGGAGTGGACAATCTTGTTGCAACTATATCTCATGTTGGATTCCCCTATTCAATAGGTAACCCCTTTGGTTCCTGAAATATCTCTCCATGCTGACTTACCACGTAAAACAAATCATATTTCAATTTATCATTATAACCATTAAAATATTCATAATCCATATCATTCTTTTGTTTTATCATAATAAGCACAAAGTTTTTTCTTGAATTTACTAGTCTTTTCATTTGTCGTGGATTAATTAAAGAGATATTTAGCTTTTTGCAATGAATTCTCACAATATATTCCACTCCATCTTTGAACAAGTGGTACTTTTTCTCATGGTGATAGAAGACTGATTTCCTATCATAGAGATAAGGACTACCCAAAACAATTCCTAATATGTCAAGTGGTACAACATCTAACTCAACTTCATCAATAAAGTTTGCGGTGATTGCAAACCAGAAAATACATTTTCTTGCAACCTATAAATTTGTATCCTTAGTTATCCAACCCAAAGGATATGGCTTGTGATGAGGTATGGTTTCAAGATTAATTTTCTTGACTAAGTCTTTATATATTAAGTTCGCTTGAGACCCACTATCAAATAGTTTGTCGATTTTTGTATGTTTTGAGACAACTCTTACATGAAACAAATCTATTCTTTTTTCTTCACTTGGAGTGTTATTGTGACAATTTTATGAACTAGTACTTGCTATGGCTTCCTTTCCCTTTGTGACCATGGCTGCAATTTTAGTATCATCACCTGAGTTGGATTCAAGATCTTGTTGTGTGATAGCAGTTGTCTTTTGTTTCCCCTTGTTGTTGAATTTCTTAGGCTTCAATTATGGATGAATCTTCTAGCAGTGGGCTTCATCGCGACCCTCTTTGGAACAATGTTTACATGTGGTTTTCTCCCCTTATTTTTTAATGGATGCATTTTTCTTTTGTTTTCCTTTAACAATGTAAACTATGAAATGGGAACTATAAAATAAAAATGAGAACTCTAGCAAAAATAACCCCAAAAATTGTAATATTCCTAATCTTAGCTAATTAGAATATTAAATTTTATCTTCCTTAATTAATAGATGAATAAGAGGGTAGAGGGACCCATAAATCCCTTTAGTAGGAATAAAACCACTTCTTAATGTGAATGTGGATCAATGCATCTAGATGAGGTCAAGATGAATAAACCACATCTTGGTGTGAATGTGGGTCAATGCATGTGGATGGGGTCAATTTGACCAAATCAACAACGCAGTCATGGAGGTAGCGGAGACAATGTAGGACATCACAGTCATAATGGAGGTTAGTGGCCATGTGTGTAGCATCGTTATTGTGTGGGGCCAAGAGGGTGAGGGCTCACAAACATATAAGGAAGGGGATGGAAGCCATAGAGGGCATTCTAGATTATTATTATTTTCTTGTCGTTCACGAGTTGAGCACACTTGGGCTGTTTAGCCGAGTCTGCAATGATGTTTAACACAAGGGTGTCTCCGAGCAGAGATCCTAACCTCATCCTCGAGGGACTTAGAGGGCCTACTCAAGAGGGGATTCTTGTTGTTCATGTGAGTTGATCTCATCATTCGGCATTCAGGCCACTTGCAAACCCTCTAGTGTTGTGGTCACTCAATGACTTACACAGTCCAGTAGCAAAGTTCATCAGAAGAGGGGGAAATTCCATAGAATTTACACTTGGAATCCATTGAAGGGATCAACCCTTCAATAGTGGGGCTTGGGAGTACTTGCATCTATTCTAACTTTCAGGTCAACCCATAGTCTGACATACCTAGCAGTTATGAATTGCACACCCTAGGAGGGTGATTTTTCGAGGTCATCTAATCCGAAAATCCTTTCTCGATTATTCTGGGATTTTTCCATAGAGTTCAGATTCTAAATCCCAGATTTTTTTGAGCACTAGATCACCCTCATCTACACAGTCCTATTCACCCACCAACAACATTTCTAGCAGGGCAATGCAAAGGGAGAGCTCCAACAATGCAGTAGAGAGTAGTGTTTTTAGTGGGAGAGCTTGAGGCCATTCCAAACTGATTTTTTTGGCTTGAGTGCTATCTATTTTGAAACACTGTTGTATTTTTTTCACCTTCAGATAAATAAAATGGCTCAGTTGTTATGTCTATTTTTATGGTGTTTTTAGTTTATTTCCATATTGTTGTAGTTTCCAGTTTATTGTGTTTTGTATATTGTCTTTCCATATTTGGAATATTACAGTGCTATCAGAGCTCATATACTTGGCTCAGATCGTGGAACAACCGATCTATGACACCGAAGATAGAGAATACATTACGGACCGGATAAGGAGATACGAAAACAGAGAACGCAAAAATTTGTTGGAATAAAAAGTGACATTTTTGCGTTACATATTTCAGGAAAATGAAGATGAATCTCACAAATATATGACATGGGTTTTGTGAAGAACGGACCAATTATGTTTCCTTATGAGCCATTTTTTGAAATTAGTTGTGGATTTAGAGAAACAGAAGGTTCTCCAAGGGATAAAAAAACTGAAAACATAGAAATTCATTGGGATAAAAAGTGTTGGTTTTTCGTTGGGTGTTTCAGGGAAATGAAGACGAATCTCGAAAATATGTGACATGGGTTTTGTGAAAATGGACCAATTATACTTCCTTAGGAGTTTTTTCTCGAAATTCAGTGTGTATTGAGAGAAACAGAAGGTTCTCCAAAGACAATTTTCTCAGATTTGTTGTGGTGGCCATTTTTCAAATTATTCCAATTGCAATACTAGATTCAACTTGTTTCAGAGTTCACATTTGGCAAAGAAAATTGTATTCTGGTGGAGGAGGATAAAGGGAGTCTCTAATGGCATAAGAAGGTTAAGGGAAGGATTTTGGCAATCTCCTTCTCCGAACTATGCAGGATCTCGCCAAAGAGATCAAGGAGATGAGAGTGGAGAGACAAAGGGAAACCCCACAAGGGTTGCAAAATGGAGAAAGTTCTGGTACTTCACATCAATGGTATGAGAAATTGACAGTGCTCCACTATTCCTACATTCCTAGCAGTAGGAAATGGGGTTGGAGGACCATAAGAGTAGGAGGCTCTCAGTGATTACTTTCTGGAATATGAATCTCAGTCTTAAAGATTCAAAGAACATCTGACTTTCCAGGAATTTTTCCAAATTAAGGAAAACCAAAGACCTCGCAGCTAAAATAGAGGAAGAGTGTATGTTTTGGCCCTATAATTTAGAATATTGGTAAGAATAAACGATAGAGGACAACATCAAACCACTTTGGAATCCACGACCTAGCCTTCCTAGACTTAGAGAGGGTTGTCTCTATTTATGATTTTATCTTTCATTAATATTATGAATGCTATTTTTAGGCTAGTTACAGTGAAGTTGGTATTGGTTGTTTTGATTGATTTTGTTGGTTGGATGAGAAGGTCTGCAGAGGCTAATCCATTGGGCTATGGAGTCATAAACGAATGGATTGTGCATCAAATTTTCAAGAGCATCACAGGGAAAACTAATTGTGCTAAATGGATATTTAGAGTAGTGTGAATTATGAGGTGGAGGAAATAGTAGTGTTCAGTAGTGATCAAAGAGAAGTGAAAAATTATTTAATCAGACTTCAACAGAAAAAATTCAAATTGTAAATATAGACAAAATTAAGGTCCTCCAATAGCAAATATTAATCTAAAATTTATGTTTTACAATTAGATGAATAGACGCATAGTAAGAAAAACAATGGAAACATTTAAAACAGAGAAGTAACACATCACCATTTAACACATCTCAAGTATCCTGTAGAACGGTCTTTTATTATTGATGCCCAACTCCAAATTACAGTGCTCCAATACAATAGTTCTTACAATGCAGGGTCCAACCTCCCAACCAACCAACATTCTTACTATCAACGTATGAAATATTTAACTAACAATTACATCAGTTTCCATAACTTACTTTGGCAAGCTTCATTAATTATATAAAAAAAAAACCATACAAGTGTGGCCATGCAAGGCCTGAACAAAAAATATCTGACAAAACACTGCCTGTAGAATTAACTCAGGCGGCTTTTCATGAGTTCAAAAAACTTAGGCAGCTCTTCGCGAATCCAAAAGTAGGCTATAGGTGGCTGAGGTGGTCACGAAGAGGAAACACTGGGTGGCTCTGACATTTGGCTCTACCTTTTGGGCCACCTCTGCTGGATCATTAAAGATGATGTGATCTTGGCACTTCTAATCAATCGGTCGCTGTGTTGATGTGTCTATTGCCTTTTCCGTTTCTTCTGTAATATCATAAAATTTCTGTAAAAATGCCCTTTTCTTGACTTTACCTCTTTTGCTCATGCTCTTTGAATTAATATTCAATCCTGAGCTTTGGCGGAGTTTAAAACAGGAAACCCTTTATTCTTTTAATAATTGGCAGAAATTCCCCATTTTTGGTAAATGGTGGAAAAAATTTGAATTGGTGGCCATTCGACTATAATAAAATGCTTTCAATAATAACCTTTTGGATAGGATTGGCATGGAAATGTGACAGGGCATAGCGGTGGCAAGAGTGGTAATGCTAGGGTGGCTGCACAAATGCCTTTTTCACAGCTCGACCCATGGTGTTTATCTCCTTATTACCGCGACGTTCAACTTACTCTGCCCTTTGCTCTTTGTCGGGTCTTATTCTACCCAAGTCATTCTACCATGTTTAGCCCTTTTCTTCATAAAACAACGTAAAAACCTCATACACCCGGATTTGAAATCCTTTAGGCTTCAACATTGACCCGCATCGTGTCCGCTTCATTATCGCACTTCGCACTTCGACGCTCCAACATAATTCTTTAGCGCTTATCCTCCCGATCTTACGAATTGAATTAGTGGAAATGTGAGGTATAAAATGGGCCTCCTAAGGAAGTTATAAAATATTAATGGAAATAATAAAATAATATTAGATTACATCATCAAATTTTGGAGGGAAAAGAGAAAAAACTACTTTTTCAACTCGTATTTTCAACTTATCTCTCAAAGTTTTCACTCAAATTTCGAGCAAGAGTACTCGTTGGATGCAAAATTTAGTTCCTCATCCAAGGAGTACCCATGTTGCATAATTTCAATGAACCCTATTACTTGAAAAATTATAAATACATGAAAAACGTGATTGCAATCACGTGTTTTCACGTATTTTTCATTTTTCGTGTAGCAGGGTCCATCGAAAGTATGCAACATGGGTACTCCTTGGATAAGGAATTAAATTTTTCATCCAACGAGTACTCCCACTCGAAATTTGAGTGAACACTTTGGGAGATAAGTAGAAAATATGAGTTGAAAAAATAGTTTTATTATTTTATTATTTTTTAATCTTTTTACCTTTTTACTTAAAAAATGGTGAATCATCCCCCATGGTTGACATCATCATCTTGAATCCTATTGGTTCTTATAAAGTTTATTTTGGTTGTACATTTTTCTTAGGAGGCCTATTTTAGATCTCAGAATTCCCCTAATGCGATTGTGATTGGGTCCCACCAACATCGCAAATCACATTTCGACATTTATAATAGATTCCTGGGTGCTTATCCTCCTGAACTTGCGAATTGTGATATGCGATTGGGTCCCAAAACCATACTTCAATTTCTTTATATTTTATCTTTGAACTATATCGCATCCGCTTCATTATCACACTTCGCACTTCAGTGCTCCAACATAAGTTTTTAGCGCTTATCCTCCTGAGATTGCAAATTGCGATATGCGATTGGGTCCCACAGACGGACTTCAATTCCTTTAGATTTTATCTTTGAACTATATCGTGTCCGCTTCATTATCGAACTTCGCACTTCGGCGCTCCAACATAATTCTTTAGCGCTTATCCTCCTGAGCTTGCAAATTATGATATGCAATTGGGTCCCACTAATATCGCATCGTGAAGTTTATAGGATTCGACAATTAAGTTATGAATGAAATGTTTGCGAACTTGCAATGTGAAAAAGCAAGGAAGGGGTCAATGGGATAAAGGTTGCGGGTGGAATTTGCGATGCGATATATCGAAATTGCAAGATTTTAAATTATCGCAAATCGCAAAATCGGGGATCAAGGAAATGAGGTAAGTCATAACATTTTCGATATGCGATAGCGATGATGATGAGGCAGAGAAATAGGTCCCATTTTTTATCGCAATTGGGAGTTAGAAGTGACAAACAGGAATGTGAAAAGGTAATTAAAAGTGCGAAGTTGCGATGCAATGAAAAGGTAAAGGGTCAGGGGGATAAAGGTTTGTGGTGGTAAATTAAGGCTTATGCGGTTTATAACATATGATATATATATATATCATATGTTATACATATATATATCAAGCGACCTAAAGTTGAGGGCGGAGCTGAAATGGGGGTATCGGGGCTTAATATAAAGTCCCAAAACTTTATATATGTGAGTTTTGGAGGTTAAAACTATGGATTTGGATTTTATATGATAGATGGGATCATTGGCGAGGTTTTCAGGATAAGTTCTAGAGCTTTATAAAGAAATTCCTTTGAGCACCTTTATATTAGAATGGGGTTTTCAAAACTTTGGAATAAGCATCCTTCGCCCTTTTTCACACCAATTAACACATATATATATATATATATATATATATATATATCAAGCGGCCTAAAGTGGAGGGCGGAGCTGACATGGAGGTATCGGGGCTTAATATAAAGTCCCAAAAATTTATATATGTGGGTTTTGGAGGGTAAAACTATGGATTTGGCTTTTATATGATAGATGGGATCTTTGGCAAGGTTTTCAGGATAAGTTCTAGAGGTTTATAAATAAATTCTTTGAGCACCTTTATCTTAGAATAGGGTTTTCAAAACTTTGGAATAAGCATCCTTTGCCCTTTTTCACTCCAATTTCTTTATTGGAAATAAATGACAGCCATGGAATATTATTGACAATATGAAAGATATGAAAATAATAATCAGTCACCTTGTGATACTATATATTATAGGATACTAACAGTGGCTCCAACTGGGGATGGAAGCTCCTTTAGGAGGTGTCAAGAACACCATAGACTAGTGGCATGATCCATTGGGTTGATCCCAAATCAGCAACTTGATTTGCTGCAAAACCTCTGTGGCTAAAAATCTTCAAGATGAAATCAACTCTCTCTGCAAATGAAGTTTGGAACACACTTGAATTGAAAAACTGAAAAGTGATTTGAAACTAAAACTGGAAAGATGCTCAGAGTACCGAGCTTATTGCACAACTACCTACTCTAGTTTGATAAAAATTTATCCCATCAAATAATAATCATATTTCCAATGTAACCAGTCAAGAAAATGAGTGCTTAACTAATTCTTGTTCACTTTCTTGAGCAGGAAGAAAAAGGAAAATAACCACTCCCCTTTTAATTATCGTTGAACATAAGTGTTCAACTTTCTCCTTGAATTCTGCAACAAACCATTCATGGCATAACATACTCCTTCTTTAAATGATTATAAGAGGCCAGCAAAAGGATCTTGGAAAAATACTTGGTCCTGAGGATTCAAATAACAAGCTTCATCTAGGACTACTCTTTGTTCCAATTTGTTATGCTCGGGATCCTTTTCAAAGAGAATATCTATACATTCTTCATGGTCATCTGATATGTCACCTTCATTGTATATCAATATGCTGTCCTCAAGAAAACCTAATATATCTTGACTGAGATTGCTGAATTATGTTTGGAGGCCATAATTTTAATGAACATAAGTACTTTCTACCAACAAGCCTTCTCATGAATGTAAAACAACCTCAACATCAATATATTCTACATCCGTTTCTTCAGGGAACAACTTCAATACATAAATCAACAATAGAACAAATAGAATTAATCCTCTGATCACATAAATTGAGGAGGTAGTCTCTGTTTTCTTTGCACTGAACAACAATTGTTTTCTTTCTCTCTTGAAGATTTACTATGATGCTGAATGTTTTCTTTGGTTTCATACAAAGGAGAAGATGAATTATCAGTTGTCTCTGGAGAGAGATCTTGTGCATATACTTTCATTTCTCTATTGATTTCATCTTCAACTAACTTCTCTTGCTCATCATGACAATTAACTCGCGAATGAAATCCATAAAGTACTTCTAAGAGATTCTCATCATGCATATCTTCTAGATCTTCATCAATACTTTCAATGTATTGTATGAAATCCTCAAACTGATCAAAAAAATTTTCCACTAATGAAAAAGATGGAAAATACTCTTTATAATGCTCATAAAACACTATGCAGAAATATTTTAAATAAAACAAGCTACCAGTGTTTAAACCTTCATACCATTCCCTCGATTTCCCTTCTAATGTTTCCATAAACATCTTTCCATTCAAATTTAAACCTCCATGAATGTATATGAAATTTAATGAGATATAGCAAAGCATCATCAACATTCTCATCTTGAAAAATAAGAATATTTCTTTGCCAAATTAACTGAGGCATTTTGTTTGGTAAACCGGGAATGTGATATATGTTCATAGGAGCATACCTACGTTGTATTATTGAATTCATTTTGAAAACAATCAACAATATAATGGAGTCACTATAGGTTCTCTGCAATTCTGGATTCTTTTACCAGTGGAGTCGCCAGGTGGATGATTTCAACCTTCTTGTGTTTCTAACTGTTTGATCACCATCAACAACCAGATATCAATCTTGGAAAATAATTTTAGCATACAATGTTTTTTTGACTGGGGTTTTTGAATTCGAATGAAATGTCAAGATTTTCAATAACTCCCCAGTATGGTTGCCATTATGTTGTGGCCCTATAAATTATAAGACTGGCAAGAATAAAATATAGAGGAAAACATCAAAACAATTTGGAATCCAGGACCTAGCCTTCCTAGACTCAAAGAGGGCTCTCTCTATTTCTGATTTAATCTTTCCTTAATATTGTGAATGCTAATTTTAGGCTAGTTACAGTGAAGGTGGTATTGATTTTTTTGATTTATTTTGTTGGTTGGATGAGTAGGTCTGCAGAGGCTAATCCATTGGGCTCTGGAGTAAAAAAAGGCTAGATTGTGCATCAAATTTTCAAGAGCATCATAGGGCAAGCTAACTGTGCTAAATGGATCTTTAGACTAGTGTGAATTATGAGGTGGAGGAAAAAGTAGTGTTCAGTAGTGATTAAAGATCAGTTAAGAATTATTTAATCAGACTTCAGCAAAAAACATTCAGATTGTAAATACAGACAGAATTAAGGTGCTCCAACAACAAATCTTAATCTAAAATTTCTGTTTTACAATAATATGAATAGACACACAGTAAGAAAAAATGGAAACATTTAAAATAGAGAAGTGACACATCGTCATTTAACACAACTCAAGTATCTTGCAGAACAGTGTTTTATTATTGATGCCCAACTCCAAAATTACAGTGCTCTAATATAGTAGTTCTTACAATGCAGGGTCCAAAATCCCAACCAACCAACATTCTTACTGCCAATGTATGCAGTATTTAACTAAAAATTACATTGGTTTCCATAACTTACTTCGTCTAGCTTCATTAATTACAATTAAACTAAAACCAGACAAGTGTGGCCATGCAAGGCCCAAAAAAAAAAATCTCTGACAAAATACTGCCTGTAGAATTAACTCAGGCGGCTTTTCATGAGTTCAAAAAACTTTGGTAGCTCTTCGCGAATCCAAAATTAGGTTGAAGGTGGCTGAGGTAGTCATGAAGAGGAAAAACTGGGTGGCTCTGACATTTGGTTCTACTTTTTGGGCCGCCTTTTCTGGATCATTAAAGATGATGCAATGGTGGCACTTCTAATCAATCGGTGCTTGTGCTGATGTGTTTACTACATTTTCTGTTTCTTCTATTATCATAAAAGTTTTGTATAAGTTCCCTTTACCCTAATTGACCTCTTCTACTCATGCTCTTTGAATTAATCTTCCATCCTGGTAGCTTTGGTGGATTTTAAAACATGAAACCCTTTATTCTTTAATAATTGTTAGAAATTCCCCTTTTGGTAAATGGTGGAAAACCTTTGAATTGGTGGCCATACGACTATAAGAAAATGCTTTCAATAATAACCTTTTGGATAGGATTGGCACAGAAAAGTGACGGGGCGTAGTAGTGGCGAGAGTGGTAATGGTAGGGCGACTTCACAAACGCCTTTTGCTCAACTTGACCCATGGTGTATATCTCCTTATTACCGTGACGTTCAACTTACTCTGCTCTTTGCTCTTTGTAAGGTCTTATTCTACCCAAGTCCTTCTATCGTGTTAGCCCTTTTATTCATAAAAAAATGTAAAAACCTCATACACCCAAATTTGAAATCCGTTAGGCTTCAGCATCGCATCTGCTTCATTATCGCACTTCACACTTCGGTGCTCCAACATAATTATTTAGCGCTTATCCTCCTGAGCTTGCGAATTGCGATATGCGATTGGGTCCCACCAACATCGCAAATCACATTTCGGTGATTATATCATATTCCTGGGCACTTATCCTCCTAAACTTGTGAATTACGATATGTGATTGGGTCCCACAGCTAGAATTCAATTCCTTTAGATTTTAGCTTTGAACTATATCTCGTTCGCTTCATTATCACACTTCGCACACAGATGAGACACCACACATTGTTGAGGTATCCATTGATGGGGTGTCTCGGGTTGTGACCGAGTTCTCTGATGATAGTAGTGCATCATAGGTTGATGAGGTGTCAGGAGACAACTCCACCAATGTTGAAGAGCCGATAGGTATAGAGGCATCTAGGTTTATGGAAAAATTGTCAGATGACAATGACATGGAGCTGATTAGTGAGCATGCCTTGCATATTGGAGTATCTATGGAGGAGGGTGTGCAGCCATCCTTTGGACTAGCCCTTGAGGAGGCACTAGGAGATACAAAGGTACTAGACGATGGTCGCACACAATAGTGCCATCAATCTCGGGTCGACCTTTTAGCTTTGAAGGTGAAGGCCACATCAGTACAAGAGGCTATCCTATGGCTGAATGAGGAGCTGGAGGGTATGAGAGTGTTTTTTGCAGAGTTAGAGACAAAGTTGGTCCACAATGGGGAACGGTTGGATTCCGTAATGGTGCATTTATAGGGCACATTGGAGTTTCAGAGCCCCCACTTTAGGCATACATCGACAAGGCACAACACTTACTAGATGGAGGGACTATTTTATGTGCAGGAATTCTTGTATTTGATTCTTTTATGGAGGTTGGATGGCGAGAGGTACTGAGCTGGTACCCCATGGAGCAGGCTAGTTAGATGGATACATCTATGGCCACATTTCAGCAGAGTCCATGGATTAACATAGGGACACGAGGGCCATATTACTGTTGGGATCCAAGTGGGATTTACCATCACATGATAGATTTTGTAGGTGATGGTAGTCATTGTGCGATGGGTTTGATGTTTGGGCTCACACACATTTTCAGATCTCTATCAGAGCCCCAGACATCCCTAGTGATAGGATGGTTCAACAAGAGGGTACAACTTTTTCTAGAGCTATCTCAGCATAACGATTGTGCATGGAGTCACAGGGTGATTAGTCTATGTTGGCAAGAGCTGGTCGGAGGAGGTGGCATCGACAGGCCACCAGACATGGCAATGCATAAAGACGGTGCTCTTTGATGGGTATATGGTACACTTGATCTATGGAGGATATGAGTAGTGATGTCATTGTCATTGGCATGTGAGGAGTCAGACCGCCCTGATCCTTTAGAGTAGATGGGGAGATGTAGCCCACCTCATGGAGGGTTTACTAGCAGAGTGGTGGTTCTTTTGGCTCGTGCAGGATACATGACGGTGCGGGAGGGTATAGTTGTAACCGGTGGAGTACAGGGGCAAGTTGCAACATACAATGGCATGATGAGGAGTGCAGAAACACTTGGTGGTAGGTGGTATGCAGTGACCCATGATACGACCCAAAAGGCACTTGGAGCATTACCTCCAAGGGGACTTATGGATAGGGGTGTTAGGCGTACCTTGGGATGCAGCTCACCTAGGATTAATGAGGATATTGTTGAGCATCTGGAGACACCACATTTAGCATAGACAGGGCTATGAGGGTGTTATCAGTAGACCCGAGTCAGATGGAGTGTCGTCCGAAAGATTACTCTTGAGCATTCAGGCAGCCAGAATGAGCTGAGAAGGAAGGGAATTTGCTTCATCTGCAAAGAACCTTGGAGGCCTGATCACTCATGCTTGAGTGATGCAGATGATGTGGCAGAGGTAGGGCATAGGGACATTCCTTCTGTATTCCAGGACGAGGACTCTTCTTTATATGAGTGCATGGTATGAGGATGCTTCTGGGGAGCATGAGCCATCATGTGGAGTTGACGATAGTAGGTCGGATTTGTCTTCGAGCATGCAGGGTGAGCAGTCAGAGGACTCGATTAGAGATATTCAGGATGACGAGTAACTTGTGATGATTCAACTTGAGCAACATATGGTGGAGCATGGGGTAGATGAGGAGGATATTATGCACATCGTGCATGATAGTCCTTTGGGGGAGAGCCACATGGAGGTTCATAGTGAGCTAATGCTTGATATGTGGCTAACCTTGGGGTCATCCATGGAAGAGGAGTTGTTGGAGATGGCGGTGCATCCATCTTTGGGCCGACCCATTGATGAGGTGCCGGTAGACGCATATACAGTTAGTAGGACTACAGTACTTTCAGGGAGAAACACTCTCTAGAAGTACTTCAATGGGGCTTGCAGTACACCTTGCCCACTTGAGCCTATTATAGAGAGAGGGGCCTTCCCTTTGAGGCAGTTCTCGTTGATAGGTGGGACAGAGTAGCATGAGTTGAGTGTGAGTTGGCGACCACACTCTAGAAATGTTCCGTATGTATATATCACCACATTCGATTCTTCGATCGGGATAAACTGGCAGGAGATCATGAGTTGGTATCCTATGGATGGTATGATATTCTTAGTTAGGTGCATAGCATAGTAGGGACCCATAGACATGACAGGTACTACGGTTTATAGTTGGAAGTGGGGCACATGTCAACAACTCTTTAGCATTCCTTCCCAAATTCGGGAGAGAAGGATCAACATTGGATTGAGTCAGGGGAGAGATGTGATGAGTTGGTACGCAGTTGGTGGGGCAACTTATAGAGTCAAATCTACGGCACAACAGGGGCCATGGAGCATTAATGCATGTTGGAAATCTCCACCTCATGCAGCTGTAGCTATATCCAGATGCAGTGCACAGTCTGAGCTAGGGGACTTGGGCAATGATTGGCCATGGTGGTGTTGGGATCCAGGAGGATTGATTGATGACAGGTATGGTGAGAGATCCATTTGGGATCTCGAAATTGAGGGGTCTATTCCAGGTAGCCTGAAACAGGGCCATAACCGCATTGAGGTGTTTGTATGGGATCATGGAATTGGTCTTAGTTGCATCAGGTCAACAGGGTGGCCCACATCTTTGCAGTTACTTAAGAAAAAGCAACATTTTGGCGAGGATGACTGTGATATTCCTAATTTAGCTTTTAGCTAATTAGAATATTAAAATTTTTCTTCCTTAATTAATAGATGAATAAGAGGGTAGAGGGAACCATAAATACCTTTAGTAGGAATAAAACCACTTCAAATGTGAATGTGGATCAATGCATCTAGATGGGGTGAAGATGAATAAACCACTTCTTGGTGTGAATGTGGGTCAATGCATGTGGATGGGGTCAATTTGACCAAATAAAAAACATAGTCATGGAGGTAGTGGGGACAATGGAGGACAACGTAGTCATAATGGAGGTTAGTGGCCATGTGTGTAGCATCATTATTGTGTGAGGCCAAGAGGGTGAGGGATCACAAGCATATAAGGAAGGGGATGGCAGCCATTGAGGGCATTCTGAATTATTATTATTTCCTTGTCGTTCACGACTTGAGCACACTTGGGTTGTTTAGCTGAGTCTGCAGTGTTGTTTAGCACAAGGGTGTCTCCGAGCAGAGATCCCAACCTCATCCTCGGGGGACTTAGAGTGCCTACTCAAGAGAGGATTCTTGTTGTTCATGTGAATTGATCTCATCATCTGGATCAGGCCGCTTGCAAACCCTCTAGTGTTGTGCAGTCACTCAATGACTTACGCAGTTCAGTAGCAGAGTTCATCAAAAGAGGGGGAAATTCCATAACATTTCCGCTTGGAATCCATTAAAGGGATCGACCCTTCAATAGTTGGGCTTGGGAGTACTTGCAGCTATTCTATCTTCTAGTTCAGCCCATAGTTCGACATACCCAGCAGTTATGCATTGCACACCCTAGGAGGGTGATTTTTTTAGGTCAGCCAATCCAGAAATCCTTTCTGGGTTTTTTCCATAGAGTCCGGATTCTAAATCCCAGATTTTTTTGACCACCAGAGCACCCTCATCTACGCAGTCTTATTCACCAGCAACAACATTTCCAGTAGGGCAGTGCAGAGGGAGAGCTCCAGCAGCGCAGTAGAGAGAAATGTTTTCAGTGGGAGAGCTTGAGGCCATTCTAGCCTGCTTTTGTCGGCTTGAGTGATATCTATTTTGAAGCACTATTGTATTTTTTTCACCTTCATATTAATAAAATGGCTCAACTATTCTGTCTATTTTTATGGTGTTTTCAATTTATTTCCATATTGCTGTAGTTTCCAGTTTATTGTGTTTTGTATTATTGTCATTTCCTATTTGGAATATTACAAAAATATAGAAAAAAAAATCGAAAACGAAAAGTGTCTATGTTGGAATACCAATTTTTTTATTTTTATTTTTATTTATTTTTAATTATTTTAATTATTTTATTTATTTTTATTTTTATTTATTTATTTATTTATTATTTTATTTTTTTTCTGGGGTAAATTTTCAACATGTTTTAAACATCGTAGTGAAAACAATTTTTTTTGGTGCAAGAAATACCTTGAAAACAAAAAGCGTTGATGCTAGAATACAACTTTTTTTCTTCACGATAGATTTTCAACATTTTGAAATAATTACATAAAAGATAAAATATCATGACTCCGACAAAACTTAAAATGAAATAAAATGAAATAAAATAAAAAAACAAAAAATTAAAACATTGCAAAAAAAAA
This sequence comes from Pinus albicaulis, assembly GCA_034641835.2. NCBI lineage: Eukaryota > Viridiplantae > Streptophyta > Pinopsida > Pinales > Pinaceae > Pinus > Pinus albicaulis. The sequence goes on along the minus strand of CM076569.1, from coordinate 565,444,671 downwards.
TGAAAAGAAAGAGAGTTAAAAATAACAATAAAAAGTAAATAAAAGTATATATTAGAAAAAAAAACATAAAATTTAAAAAAATGACGAAAAAATCAAATATATAAAAATATATAAAGAGCCAAATATATATATATATATATATATATATATATATATATATATATATATATATATATATATATATATATATATATATATATATATATATATATATTGAATAATTAAAAAAAACAAACAAACAAAAAATTAAAATAAATCAATAAACTATACATTAAAAAACACATTTAAAAAGAATTAAAAAAAATTAAAATTAAAAAAATTGAAAAACTAAAAAAAAAAAAATCAAAATAATAAGGATAAAAAACATTAAAAACCTAAAAAAATTAGAAAACATTAAAAAAAAAAACAAATTATAAAAAATATTTAAATAAATAAGAAAAAAAACATTAAAAACAAAAAAACAAAAATTTAAGTTATGAAAAAAACTAAAATAACAAACAAAAACTATTAAAAAAAAGAATAACTAAAACTAATTAAAATTGATTAAAAGAATTAATAATTATAATTTAAAAAAAAAATACAAATTTGGTTCCTTAGGCTATTGGCAGGCTCAAGTCGATTCTTAGAATTGGATGGAGGCTGAAGCTTATTCTTAGAATCGGCTTTGTGGTCGTTGGTGGCCCGAGGGGCCACCTGCCATGGGCAGGCAAAGCTGCATCAGCTATGCCCTCCCACAGCAGGTGGCCCCTCAGGCCACCAACGAGTCAAATCCGATTATGAGAATCAGATTTGACCTGATTCTCAGAATTGGATTTGACCCGTTGGTGGTCACCTATCGTGAGTAGGCAGAGCTGCAGCAGCTCTGACCGCCGCTGCAGCTCCGCCCACCCATGATAGGTGGCCACCAACGGCTCAAATCTGGTTTTGAGAATCAGATCGAATTCTTAGAATCAGATTCTCAGAATCGGATTTGAGATGTTGGTGGTTCGAGGGGCCGCATGCCTTGGGTGGGCGGAGTTGCTGCAACTTCGCTCGCCCACGACAGGTGGCCACCAACGGCTCAAATCTGATTCTAATAATTGAATCAGATTCTCAGAATCAGATTTGAGTCGTTGGTGGCCTAAGGGACCGCTTGCTGTGGGTGAGCAGAGCTGTAGCAACTCTACCCACCCAGAGTAGGTGGCCCCTTCGGCCACCAATGACTCAAATCCGATTTTTAGAATCAGATTCAACTCTCAGAATCGAATTTTAGCCATTGGCGGCTTCTTGCCGTGGGCAGGCGAAGCTGTAGCTCCGCCCGCCACTGCAGCTTTGCCCACCCACGGAAGGCGGCCACCAACGGCTCAAATCTGATTTTGAGAATCAGATCCGATTCTCAGAATCAGATTTGAATTGTTGGTGGCCTGAGGGGCCACCTACCGTGGGTGGCAGAGTTGCAGCAGCTTTGCCCTCCCATTGCAGGCAACCACGAACGACTCAAATTTGATTCTGAGAATCGGATCCGATTCTTAGAATCAGATTTGAGTTGTTGGTGGCTCGAGGGGCTACCTGCCATGGGCGGGCAGAGTTGCGGGAGCTCCGCCGACCCACAATAGGCGGCCACAAACGAATCAAATCCAATTTAGAGAATCAGATTTGAGCCATTGGTGGCCCAAAGTTCCGCTTGTCATGGGAGGGTGGAACTGCAACAGCTCCGCTTGCCCACGGCAGGCGGCCCCTTGGTCCACCAATGGGTTCAAAGCTGATTCTCATAATCGACTTGGGGCTAAAACCGATTTTGAGAATCGGCTTTGAGCCCGCTGGTGGCCCAAAGGGTTGTCTACTATGAGTGGGCGGAGTTGCTGCAACACTGTTCGCCCATGGCACGTGACCCCCTGGGCCACCAACGATTCAAGGAATGCAATAATTTGTTTTTATTTATTATTTTATTATTATTATTATTTTTCTTTTTAATTATATATATTTTATTTTTTGAAATTGTATATATATAAAACATACAATCTATAAAGATAATAAAAATCATAAACATAATATATATACATATATTAAGTTATAAAAAAATAAATCATTAAAAATAAAAAAGTAATAAAAAAATTAATAATAGAAATACATTGAAAACAATTATATAAAACAATTTAAAAACATAAACAAAACATATGTATATATATGTTTTGTTTATGTTTTTAAATTGTTTTATATAATTCTTTTCAATGTATTTCTATTATTAATTTTTTAATTACTTTTTTATTTTTAATGATTTATTTTTTTATAACTTAATATATGTATATATATTATGTTTATGATTTTTATTATCTTTATAGATGGTATGTTTTATTTTAATTTTAAGTTTTTTTTAATACTTAAAATGTTATCTAAATCATTTTTCTAGAATATTTATTTTTGAAATGTCATCTTTTTTTATATAAAATTTATAAAATTTGTTATTTTTTCAAAAAAAAATTATTCAAAATTTCCATAATTTTTATATATTTAACATGTCTTTTTTAGCGAAAATGTCTTAAAATACATACTTTTTTAATTATATTTATATGCAAAATGTTTGTTTTTTTGTTGAGTTTTTAAAAGTATTATTTTTTGGTGATAATTATTTTATGTGTGTCAAGATATTAATTGAAAATATATAAGTATAAAAGAGATCCTAAGCTCAAAATATTAATTTTATTAATTTTTTAAAACTTTGGAATATATATATATATATATATATATATATATATATATATATATTGCAAAGGAAAAAAAAAAAAAAAAAATTGGAAACCTTTTAAAACGAAATATCTTAGGACGAAAAACATGAAGAGGAATAAGACCGCTTGAAAAATGGTTAAATAATCAACATTTAACAAAAAAAATTATGTATACTTAGGACTAAGAAAATTTAAAGTGTCAAAAATACGCCTTGAAAAAAAATGTTGATGTTTTTCAAAATCCACATGAAAATCTTCAACATTGAAAAAAAATTCCACACTTCATACATTATAAAATTTAAACTGTCAAGAAAAGCGACGAGCTGCTCCGACTGGTGTCGTGGCCATAACATAAAGACTGCCCTGCTCCTGCACTCTACCATGCGCATGGCCCCTTCAGAGTCCATCCCAAAGGTGGCCCCTCCTCCTGATCGGGCCCAAACTTTATCGGCTCTGATCAGTTCTCTAGATCCTCCTCGCCCTAGACCGACAATATTGAAATTTGTCAAGAAGCATGAAGGTATTTGGGAAATCTCTCTTCCTCTAACTATCCCACACATGGTTGCCTTTCTCTCGCTGAGAAGGGCCTCATTGGACAGTTTACTAGTTTATAGCCCTCTCCGAAGACTGTTCAAAAAAGGGTTGAGCACAATTGGGCAGACAAGATCAGTGGAAAAATCTCAATTAGATTCTGCAGAAAAGGCTATTTCACCTTTCATTTCAAAACAAAAGAGGACAAGGATCTGATATTCAGGAACGACCCTTACTTTATGGATACCAAAGGGCTCTACCTCAACAAATGGATGCCGGACTTTGACCCAGAACTTGATGTGCCAAACGCTGTCCCAGTTTGGGTGCGACTACCTCATCTCCCTTTGCACTCTTGGGGGGATGACTCCATCCGTGCTATCGAAAACGATATAGGCAAGATCATCGATCTAAATGAGCCAAAGGACAACATGCATGCTTCTGCCAGGATCTACGTTGAAGTGGATCTAGGTAAAGGTCTCCCTGAAGCGATCAAGCTTAAAGTCAATAACTGGACCCACATATAGTAGTTAGACTACAAGAAAATTCCATTTAAATGCAAGGTATGTCACGAATATGGTCATTTTTCTAAGGGGTGAAAATGTGAAGTTGGGAAACACTTTTTGCCCTTTTTTGACGTTGAAAATTGTAATTTTCTATGTTTTTCAACTTCAACTCCACTAAACTCATATTTTTATTGTAAATTATGCTTTGAAATAAAAACAAGAATTGTAGAGAATTGTCTTACCTCCATACCCATATTTTTTTTTTTTAAATGTTGACATATAGAGGGGTAAATTTCCTGTTTACTAACTGCATATACTTGAAATTTTCAGGCAAACATAAATAGTCACTTTATAATCCTTTACTTTTTTTAGGGAAGGTTATTCATTTTTTGGAAAAAAACCATAGCATCATAATCTGCATATATTGCACTAGTGCACAGACTATTTTTCGGTAATTTTCAGATTAAATCACTATTTTTTATTATTTTTTGAAATGGACGAAGACAAAAAAACAGTGATGTTTCAGTACATTTTATAATCCTTTGATTTTCTTTTCAATGTGATCGTCAATAAGAAAAATGAGAGTACCCTTTTGAAGTAGACAGGGAGAGGAAGTGCAGTATGATGTTTTTGAATTTTTTGGTGTCCTCATTTGAAAGTTATTGAATTTTCATTCAGTGCAATTTTTTGAACAATGAAATTCCATAGTGACACAGTTTAGTAAAAAATAAATAAAAAATTGAATTTTTTAATGAAACTCCATAAATCTTACATCATCAAAAACTAGATTTAGAGATGAATCTAATGGTACTTGGTCCGACATAAAACATTTTGTTTTTTTAGGTGTTCTGTCCCTCCAAAGTTACAGGTTTCTTAAAACTGCAGAATTGTTTGAGTTTTTCGTTGACCAGAAACTCTCGGCCGAGATAATGTCTCGGACGAGAAATTTCTCAAACTCTCGACCGAGAAATTTAAAACTAGTTTAACCCGCCTAGAGTTAGATTTTACCGCGCGGGCAAAATCTCGGCTGAAAGTTTAAAAACTCTCGAACGAGAGTTTGCACCCCGAGAGTTTGCATTCCGAGAGTTTAGAAAACTCTCGGCCGAGAGTCTAGAATGTGATTAGTATTCTCGTTGAAGAGGTAAGAGAGAACAAAACTAAACAAATTATTATGCACGCATGCAACAACCTAAGCATGATAAAATGAAAAAAGTTGACACTTGTCAAATCCGATTATAACGTGATTTGTATGGCTGTTAATGAAACTCGTGTTACCCACTATTGATATGCCTTGTTTCTTTGTGAAATTCCTCAAATTGATTGCTCGAACTTGATATTCTCCTACGGTAATATAAAATAAAAAGGAACCATAATTCTCTTTGGGGATTTGTAAAAGCGAGCGGTGGTCAGTTATGAAGAAATTTAATGGTCGATTCCATTGTGATTGTCTAAATCAGGACTACAACAAGCTCAGCTTTCTCTTTCATTAAGAAGGATTCATATTTAACAAGTGGCATCAACATCTTTTTGGAGGAATCGATAAACTCAAGGGTCACCGGTTAGATTGATATTGGATTTTCTATTCCTACGGGATTGTGTAGATCTTGCACAGAAAGGGATGGGCCTCTTTCTAAGAACATCAATCTCACTTATTCTCGTTGCTCATTTTCTGAATTAGGTTAACCTCTAGTTTATGGGATTTGCATTCTTTTGATGGTTGACTTCATATACATGTATTTGTGTGTTCAAATTCATATACATGCATTTGTGTGTATTGCAAGTTAGAAATTGAGCATCAAATTCATTTAGTACATATATAATTTATTTTGGAAATAATATATATTTAATATTAAACTAAAATGCATAATATGTATATTAATGTATTTTATTTATGCACTACATTTTAGATATTAAAATGCTTTTTGTTATTTTTTTGCATTAAAATATTTTTAAATATTTGTTAATATTATTTAATCCTAAATATTAAAAGATTTTATGGATGTGTGAACACTTTTTAGTTGCTCCCTCATCTAAATATTTCATAGGTAATTGCAATTGAATGTGATAAAATGAAATGACTAGATTGTGAGAAAGGACAGAGATTTATAGCTCTAGGAGGAAGCTCCTTCAGAATGGCTTGGACAAGTAGGGAAAGTATAGAATGGCTTGGGGAAGTAGGGAAAGTATTGAATGTTGCAATTATTCCCACCCAAGTCCTTTTCACGTTGTACTCATAATTGATGATGATGTATGGGAAATAGAGTAATAAAGGAAAAGTCGGTCACCCACATCATTTCCACATTGTAATAAGAATTGACGATGTTGTATGGGAATAGAGAAATAAAGGAAAATCCGGTCATGTGGAATGGTAGACGCTAGTCAACACAGTTGGGAGATGAGAGCACGCACTCTCTCAAGAGGAGTCATTCAATGATTGATGCATTCAAGAATTATTCGTAGAAAAGGGAAGTCAATGACATAATAATCACATCGTAGTGATGACAACTATGCATTAAGACTGTGTGGAAGCATTGTTAGTGCACACTCGCAACTAGTCTGGAAACATTGCAAAAAGTAAAAACAATCACGTTAATAAGGTAGGGTGATTTGCTGATTCCTGCACAAGTGGAGATGTTGGTTACTCTGGAACTTCTCTTGGTTTTCAAAGGTGGAGATCCTTTGGGTGGACTTTGGATTCCCATGAAATTTATTAGGTGGAAGTGTAGTGCACTATGGATTCCTACCTGATTTCATGTGGAGGCATTATGGGCTTTGGATTCTTATGGTGGAATCGGGTGGAGATTCCAAGCTTCCCAAAGGAATCTTGGGATCGTGCGAATGTCTTCCCAAAGGTTTTTGTTTCCATGAGGCTGGGGCGAGCATTTGGGGTTTCAAGTTAAGCATAGCTAAAATCCTATCCTCATGCCCATTAGCTTTCTGGTCATCTTCATGCCATTTCTCGGTGAGGACAGTTTCTTTGATATTCTCGAGAACCACTTTCCATATCTCTTCAATTTGTCGATACTCATCTCTGAATGTTCTCCAATTTCTTTCTTTCCAGGCGACCCATATGAGAAATCCCATAAAGAGTCCCCACACTATGTTAAGAACAAGGCTTTTATACCCTCCTTTTCTCTAGACTTCAATTGTATGCCTGAGGCTCTTGTTGTCCCTATCTGTTTATTGAAAGAGGGAGGAAAGGTTTTTCCACAAGGTCTCAGCGACAAAGAAGTTATTCAATAGGTGTTCCAATGTTTCTACATTCTTCTTACACATAGTATATGTCAGTCAACCATGCATTCCTTTCTTCTGCAGCTGATCCTAGGTAAGAATCTTTCCATGACTAAGTAGCCACAAAAAGTATTCAATTTTCGGCCATTGTTTTTCCGACCATATTTTTTTTCCAAAGTGGTACAACTACATTATGAATGTTATTTGATTTTATGTAATGGCCTTCTTGTATTGTGAACATGCCTTTCGTGCAATACCCCCATATGAGTATATCCTCTCGTGTTGCTATTGTTAGTTTTCTAGATTTAAGTTCTTTCACATAGTTTTCCCATTGACAAGTTTCTGGAGCATTCTTCCACTGGTATTTTAGCTTCCATTTTCGCCATTGAAGCTCTGTCCCTTCATCCAAAAATTGTGCTATTGTCTTAGTATTCGGCCTATTAGTGAATAGGAAAATCTCCCCTAAATCAATTTCACTAAATATTTTCTCCTGTTGTTGTCATGATTCCTCCCAAAACTGGGCAATGTCGCCTCCTCTAATTTCCCAAAAATTGTGTTCTCGGATGAGATATCTATTTAGTGCTATCAAATTTCAAATAATGGATCCTTTAGGGGTCATTTGAACTTTTAATTTCCTTACAATAGTTAAGGAAATTTCATTCTTCTGTTCTGAGATTATTTTCCACAAATCTCTACCCCATTGTATCCATATTTACCAGAGCTTAGCTCCCATAACTTGATTTAGCAAATATGGATCTCTTAACCCCAAGCCTCCGGTCCTTTTTATTTTCGTAAGCTTATCCCATGAAAGGAGAGCCCATTTACAGGCTTGTTGAGATCCTTGCCATAGGATGTTTTTAAACGCCTTAGCCATATCATTACAATAGATTTTAGGCGTTTCCAATCCAGAGAGTTGATAGATGGGAATGGATTGTAAGACTGTTCTTAACATAACAACTCGACTCAGAGCATTAAGCACCCGAAATGCCCAATTTTGAAGTCGAGCTTATATGCGATTAATGAGATATTTCCACCCAGAGACCCGAAGAGAATTTAGATTGAGAGGGATTCCTAAATATTTCATAGGGAAGGATCCGATGTTGAATCCCAAGGTAGGCAATAGGAATATTTGGGAGAGAATATTAGTATTAAATATAAACACATTTTATTTGTCATTATTGATAAGAGTTCTAGAGGCTTCCATGAAATCTTTAAGAATGGATAGAATTTCCTTAGATTCTTTTAGAGTGGCTTGACAGAAGAGCATAATGTCATCTACAAACTGTTGGTGCGAAAGTTTTAAACCTGCCCCCCAAAGATTAAGGCCTTTAAGTTGACTTCCCTGGATCTTACTTTTAATATGTCAACCAAGGCCTTTTGCTGCAATAATGAAAAGGAAGGGGGAAAGTGGATCCCCTTGTCTTAAACCCCAGGTAGCATTAAAGGGAGTTGAAGGAACTCCGTTAAGAAGAATAAAGTAATTAGGAGAAGAAATAAAAGGCATTATCCAATAGATCCAGCTTAAATCAAATCAAAACACCTCAAGAATAGCTTTAAGATAATTCCACAACCTCCAGACAGGGCTCCTCTGCACGACAACAACAAATGGATAAGGTTGTTGAGGAGTACGGGGACATCTTCACCTCACCCACAGGGGTTCCTCTGCACTGTCAAGTCAAGCACCCGATTGATCTGACCCCAGGTGCACCGCTACCCAATGGACCGATCTATCGGCACTCTGTTCTGGAGAATGATGAAATCAAGAGGCAGATTCAGGAGCTGTTGCAGAAAGGTCACATCAGACCAAGTTCATCACCCTATGACAAAGAAATGTATTCCATTGTGCAAGCCTGTCGACACCTGGTTTCACCTCCATCTCAAGAAAGAATAAAGGGGAGAAAGGCAAAAAGCCTCCGAAACCCTCCACATTGGCAATCTCAATGGCAATCTCAATCAATGGCAATCCTCATTGGCAATCTCAATCAATGTGTGTGTAAATCTCATGCACAACCATAGTCACAACTGATAGTAGACTCACCCTTTCACCCACCTCTAACACTGGTCTCCACTGAACTTTCCATGCATTGTAGTTAACTGATGTGTTCTTTAGTTGATTTATGAGTTAATAATTATTGAATTAATTAATAATTAATTCACACCACTCATCACTAGTGTATTTTTCAGTTAGACTAAATACAACTAGTTCAACTAATTTAAACTGAACACAACTCCACCAACCGTCTCATCAACTCCACCAAACTCTGCCACTTGAGTTCTAACTGAAGTCAACCATGCAATAGCTCAACTAACCCATAGGAAAAGCGTATTTCCTTCTGTCAGCTGCATGTGCCACATCCAAGCATCAAACTGAAGTGCTCCAAGAGGATAAGATAATATTTATAGTCTAAATATTATTAAGGGTTAATAATATTCGACTATTCTATTTTTAGCCCGGCAGTCTAAAAATAGATTCCGCCGAATGTCTAAAAATAGAGGTCCATATATTTTTACCAAATTGACCAATCATCCATAAATAGCATCCTGCAACTCATAGACCATGATCCATATGTCTAAAAATAGACATAGTCTAAAAATAGACTTTGCGCCAAAAATAGCCTGCGGGCCCACTTAGTGAAGGCGACTTCTTTTCACTAAGCTCCATCATCTTGTTGCATTTTCAACACTTCACACATAATCTAATTAAGTCTTGACTTCAATTTTCTAAACTAAACTCCATTTTCCACCACTTATTCAAAATCTTGCTGTAGGAACCACTCGACTCTAGCAATCGTTTGTGGGTTTGGAAACCATATGGATGTAGAACTTCCTGGTGTCCCTTACACAACTCCATGTGTGTTGCACTTCAAATCGGTTAAAACCATTGGGTTAATTCTTTGATTCTTTCTTTCTCAGTTTATATATGGATGGTAGATTTTGGTAATATTTCAGAATTTGATTGTCAAGAGATAGATGAATATTTTGATGTTTCTCTAGAGACTGTGAGATTCAAGAATACACCATTCATATAAAGATATCTATTTAAAAAATAAAATAATAAATCTTTTGATAAATCTTGTTGCAGGGTTGTTGCTAAGAAAGATTTCAAAATAAATTATCATACTTTTCTCCCTCAGCCCACAGAACATAAGCTTCCTCTTCGTAAACTGCATCATCTCCTATCAAAATTTCCTCGTTTGGAATTCTTAATGGGATGAATAGTTTGATAAATAGTATGATAATGGTTGTGGCAACAATGTTCCAGCCTATGATAAAACAAGCTCCCACAATCTGTTTAATAAATTGCCACTGCCATAAAATGCCCCCTTAGAATTTCTTACTGCAAGGAACAGTGAACAGAGAGTAGGCTTTGCAAAGATGTCAGTGAGTGCTCCACCCAACACTACTGCCACTACATGTGTATGAAATACAGCCAGTGTATCGACAACTTTCTGTAATAGGGCTAACCTTTTGTGAAGTACCATCATTGTATACCATGGAATACTACCAGAGAGCACTCCCATCGCAATTGCAGTCCATCTTGGACAACACCTATACAAGGGCAAAAAAATACTACTATTAATTATTTGTTTTCAAGTTTTGCATTCTATAGTGTAATTTAATTATTTCAGATTTTCAAAGATGGGTATTTGTCATTATATACTCATTGCAGTCAACGGTCATTGAGTAATTATTTCATATCCTAAAGAGGCGTGACATGAAAGAACCCAATACACCGAAGAAAGTATAGAACCAACTTCTCAAATTGACCATTACAGAGTAGAAAAAAAGGGAATGGAATGGCCCTTACCAGCACCCGAGGTGATGCATACAAGTTCGGTTAGCATGCCTTGAACAACTCCAATGACTGATGGTTTCTTGAAGAATACAGCATCCAGGCATGTCCATACAAGAAGGCTGATAACTGCACATATGTTAGTATTCAAGACTGCCATGGATGAGACAACATTGGAAGCATAAGGACCGCCTCCATTAAACCTCGACCAACCCATCCACAAAAATCCTTCTCTAGCCAGCATAAGAAACACATTTTTTGGAGGAAATATTTCCCCGTATTTTGTCGATCTAGGTCCTACCTAAACCCCCCAATCCACAAAGTAAAACCAATCAACATATGAAATCTATGGTACATAGTACAAAAAATAAATAGGTTGCAAGGAATATTAAAAATTATGTCATACCCAATATGCTGCAGTGAAACCTGAAATTCCAGAAGGCAACGTAATGAACGAAAAAGCATGATAAGCAAATAACTGCCAGCTATCATCTGCATTCAAATCTTCTATTGTGATTATGTACTTCTCTGCAACTCCCATCTCGAGCAATGCTCTACGATTCCTTGAACTCACAGTAACTGTAGATATCGAAGAATCTGTTAGCCGCCAGAGTAAACCCAATTCCTCCAGCAATTTTTCACCTTCTTCTTATACATCACCCAATATCAAGAGGAACCTATTTCCTTGCATTTGCTCGTTTAACCATACTCGTAGGGCCTCGTGATTCATATTTTTATTGCGTTCTACTTCTGTTTGCATGGCTACTTGTGCAGAAAGTCCATTGCAAAGACTTATAAATGAAGGGTACTGTGAAACTGTGAGCCAAAGCAATAGTCTATCGCTAAAAAGATCTCTTACCAGTTTACCGTTATATAGTGTCTTCAGGAGCAGAGTCTTTCCCGAACCACCTTTGCCTACCACGCCAATGCGCAAGAAGGGGATGCCAGCCACTTCATTGATCACGAAATTTTCGAGCCTTGCAAGAGTATTATCTCGTCTCACAATAAGGGGTTCGCTGATGAAGAAGCCCGTGGAAACGATTCCAGATTGGTAGGTAGTTGCAGAAGTACTCGCTGAAGAAGATGTAATCGCCAGAGGAATCGCAACTGCACGGAAACTGCCAACAGGTGGCAATTCGAATCAATGACAAAGCATGATTGAATCGTATCTAATGACACAGATTGTGATAGAAAGATAGTTAAGAAAATTGTTTTCAAATAATAACGCCTTCCAACATAATTAAAAATTTAAATAAAATTATTAATAAATCTAATCAAGACAATTTGTAAATAATATCAATAGAAAAGAAAAGCGATATCTTACATAACATCCTAAAACTCAAAATATGGCTCACATAAATAGACACTCAACAACAATTGATTTTTCCTTTATATTAATTTGTAACTGTTAATCTTCATGTTAATTTTTCTTTATCTCGTATGAATTGTGAAATTGTACGAGAGATGTTTATATTGTATTGTCTGTCCCACTTAATTTGCGTGTGAGAGAAAGCATTAAAAGTATGGGTTGTTGGGCGTTTAGTGCTAATAAAAACATAAGAATAAAATAACAAAATAATGGGAATAATATGAAAAAGAATAAATAAACAAAATAGAAAAAAAATAAAATAACAAAATAATGAAACTATCATATTCCAATCAACAGATTCCATCCTCTGGCTCCTTCAATCATCTGGGAAATCGTAGATGAATAAAATACCTAAAATCCTAGGATACTCGAAAATTCCATTATAAATGGAAATAAGTAATATATAATAAACTTATGGATTACTTGCTCCTTCAGTCATCTGTGAAATCGTAGAGGAATAATACACCTAAAATCCTACGATACTCGAAAATCTGGAAAATAAATAATATATTATAAATGGAAAATAAATAATATAAATAAATTCATGGATTATCTCAAAAATAAATAATATAAAATAAATTCATGGATTATCCCAAAAAGAAATAATATAAAATAAACTCATGGATTATCCCAATATATTGACACTTGAAATCTCAAATAAAAAAAAATTCATGGAGTATCCCAATATATTGACAATTGAAATCTCATGAACCCACCCAAAATCTCTGTATCTCGGTATCCAATATATCAAAAATCAAATTATATAATGAAACGCCACAGATTTCAATAATTGAGTCTCTCAAAAAGAAATGGAAAGCAAAAATGTGTGGATTATCCCAATATATTGACACTTGAAATCTCATGAACCCACCCAAAATTTATATATCTCGGTATCCAATATACCAAAAATCAAATTATATAAGGAAACACCACAGATTTCAATCACTGAGTCTCTCAAAAAAAAATGGAAAACAAAAATTTGCAGTTAATTGATGTTTCATTAATAGGGTTATCTGGGTATCCAATATACCAAAAATCAAATTATATAATGAAACAACACAGATTTCAATCACTGATTCACTCCCCAAACAAAAACACAAACGTTAATTGATGTTTCATTAATAAAATTATTGGGTTCTATTAAATATTAATAAATTAATTATAATAATAATACTACAAACAAGAGTTACATACTAATTATTACCTGCTACTTAGTTTAAACAATATCCTGAAATGTTAAACATCACACACTTATTTTTCACTTGCCCGATTACTAGACAGCTATGGGGTATTTTCAGTGATTATCACATGGATTCTCAATGGATGCCTCAGGATTTCCTTTCGGCAGCAAATGATTGGGGAAAATTGCATTCGAAGTTTTATGTACTCCCTTTCTTCCTCATTTGGGAAGTTTGGAAGGCCCGGAATAGGTTGATTTTTGAAGGAGTCCCTTTCAGAATTGATAAGATCTTCACAGCCATACACAGGTGGATTGATGAGCGCCCTACGCTGATGGATAAAGAGACAGACTGTTCCCACCGTCTCAGACCACATGACATTTCTCTGCCGGCCATTTTTTTTGATGGGGCATCTGAGGATAATTCAACGGGGTGTGGAGTATGGATTAAGTTATCAGCAAATGAGCGCATTCACCTCTTCTGGAATGGAGGCCCCGGCTCCAATAACAAAGCAGAGTTGATGGCGCTTTGGGGGGGGCTTTGGGTTGCTTCGGATCTTTCTTTGAAGGATATAAACATATATGGGGATTCGAAGACGGTAATTGGCTGGGTCACCAACAGGTTTCAATTTCTCTCCCCGCATCTTCGAGGGTGGCTGGATCGTACTCAGAGTTTATGGAAAAGGATGCAATGCCCTCGGATTTCCCACATATACCGGGAAAACAACACACGAGCAGATGGACTGTCAAAGAGAGGTTTACGGGCAGACTTTGGGGTCTTCTAGGTTTATTGGTACAGGAATGGCAGGAAGATCCAGGATTTCAATATTCCCTTACCATGAACATGAAGCTAGTATCTGGAGAGGCTGTCCGTTTTTGTTTCTGTTCTTGTTTTTATTTCAGTGTGTCGGGATCCAATAAGGATCATAAACATAGACATAGAGATTCACAGGTTTTCATATTTCAGTATTTTGGTTAGCAGACGTGGTTCTGGGTTAGTCTTATTCGAAGATGAGCCACATATGACATACAGATCCAGCATACACAGGGGCAAGCGAGCCGGTTTCCAAATAGTTTTTATCTACAGCTGACTCTACATACACAGCAGTCATATTCATTTCTCTCTTGTAAGACAGAGGATAGCTCTCTTCCTGCTCGTGTACACGACACAGAATACAATCTTCTACAGGGAAAACAATACTCTATATGTTTTTCACATTATCTTTTTGATGTCTCCTGTTTGTCTCTTAGCGCCCGTGGTCTGGGTATTTGATCAGTAGGGTCATTTTGGTGAGTCATGGGATCAAGTGTGGAGGAAGGTTCCTTTCAAGCGAGCCTGTTTTAATTACAAGCGAGCCGGATAATTATAGTGCCTGTTTTGGCTTTTTGACAGTTGATGATATGCCTGTCATGCTTTATACCAACGTTTTTTATCATCTTATAGGTTTCCAGAATAGTGTTACCTCTGTTCTATTGTTCGGATATACACAGGACGAGGTAAAGGCAAGGTTTGGTTATCAAGATTTTAGATCTATTGCTTTTGCCTTTTTAGCTGTTTTCTCCACAGAAATGTATGTTTTCCTTATGCTAGGGGTTGATTATATCCCCCTGATATGATGTGCCGGCCAGTGTTCTTTGATGCAAATTCTCCTCATGAATTTGTAGACACTTATCTGACCGTGCAATGATGGTTATCTCATTGAACTTGTTTTCAATCGAGTACGTATGTAGCTCATGAACTGATATATTTTTAATATATACAGCGTTTTTTTTCTTCTGAAAAAAAAATGTTACATACTAATTACTACCTGCTACTTAGTTTAAACAATATTCTGAAATGTTAATATTTTATTAATAGACAAAAGTTAATTGATATTTCATTAATTGGGTTATTAGGTTTCATCAACTACGGATAAATTAATAATATTTATAATAATAATAAAATAAAACCAAAGACTACATAGTAGCTAGATTTTATCGATAAATAAAAGTTAATTGATATTTCATTAATTAGATTCTTGAGTTCCATCAACCACTGATAAATTAATAATAATAAAAGAATAAATAAAAACAAGGGTTACATAGTGGCTAGTATCTCTCTCTTAACTTAAATATGGTTTAATTAAACTAAAAAACAATAAAAACATAAAAATTTAATCACAAAAATTAATAACAATAATAATAAAAGAATAAAATCAAAACAAAGGCTACATAGTAGCTAGTACCTCTTGCTTAGCTTAAGTATAATTTAATTAAACTAAAAAACAATAAAAAAAAGTTTAATCACAAAAATAAAAATAACTAATAAAACATTGTATTTTTGAATCCCACCACCAAAAATTAAGAAATATGATTAACTAATATTAATATATTAAAATATATACATATATATATAGATATATATATATATGTATGTTTTTTAAATATATATTTATGTGTTTTATTTTTTATTAATATATATAACTTTTATAATTAAATTTATTAAAATATGTATTTAATATAATAATAAGTCATCTTAATATTAATATTAGGAATTTGGCTTCTGTGATCCATAAAAGTGTATAAAATCTTTCGGTAATAATCACATCAAAGAATATTTTGTCGACGAGTGTCGAACCAACCAGTCTGGTTCATCATCATCATCAGGACAAGATAAGAAATCTGATCTAGGAACCAGTCTAAATAGATGAGGGGAGCCCTAACTAGCAGTTGTAAAAAAAGGCTAGTTTGACTAGAAATAAAGGACGAGTCTATACATCTCTTCAAAAAGGCAAGACCAGATTTCATCTTAGATACCGGCAAACGTGCATGGAAATAATATAAAAAAAAAAAAAATTAAAAATTTAATAAGAAATAAATAAAATTAAAAACAAAAAATTAGTAACTAATAGAAATGTAGTTACTAAACAACCCATAATACCAAGAAACCTTACAAATAAACAAATATAAATATAAATAATAAATAACAAAAAATGAATTCCCAATGTTAAACTCGGATAAGTGACAATTCATGAGAATGGAAATAATAGAAAAAATAAAAATAAAAAATTAAATAAAAAATAAATAAAATTAAAAACAAAAAATTAGTAACTAATAGAAATGGAAGTTACTAAACAACCCATAATACCAATCACCTTAAAAATAAATAAATTTAAATAAAAATAATAAATAACAAAAAATGAATTCCCAATATTAAACTATGGGTAAGTGACATTTTTTTTATATCAAAGACAAACTAATAAACCATCAAAGCAACACTTAATGGTAATACCATGCATGAGGCACATATAATAATAAAATAAAATTTAAAATAATGCAAAACATTAATACAATCCACATCATCTTCTTTGTCATCACATTTATCTTCTTTATCATCACATTTAGTACAATTGTTTTCCCTGAGGATTTTGGGTGAATTTCATTTGCCACATCACCATAACACATGATAGTACAAAAAATGTTGAAGGCCATAATTTTTTGTTCCAAACTCATAATGATAAAAAAAATATTAGAGGATGATGATGACCTCAAAATTGAGAAATTGTGAAACTAAAGAAAACAATTTTTTTAACCTACTTAGTGCTTTAAAAGTAAATTACATATGACCTAACAAATTCAAACAAAAAGAAGATCAAATATCTATTTCCACAAACCAAAGACAGTGAAATAATAGATAGTAATTTCACAAAATTAAGCATTAAAATAAAATTTGGTTGGGCAACCTTTTTTTTTTAACTTAAATAAGTAAAATAACAGGGGCAATTATTGAAGAAATCAACACCACTATGGTACGAGAGGATATCAGATCATCCCCCACTAGCCATGCAAATAGGCCTAGATGCGTGTGGACTTTCAAGAAAACTTTAGAAGGCCCAAAAACATAATTCTAATTAAGGATTGAGGGAGTTAAACTTTAACTTTACATTTCTATTAGGTTGTGTTAAATATCAAGCTATTAGGAGGAGTAGGGGTTCCATTCTATGCTATTGTATTTTGTTCCATAGTTGAACATAACAACTAGGAGTGGGAAGTATTAGAGAAGAACAAAGGGGATTGAAGTTATGTAGTAGTCTTACTTGTCATAGGTCTCTAGTAACTCCAAAGAGATTACTTCTTTCTTTCTACTTACATCTTTCCATTTGAGAGAATAGAGTGCATAACATCCTCACATTCGAGTTGGATTTTCCCATTTCCGAGGAAAAAAAGTTGTCCTTTTTTTGTAACTAGTGGAATTGGTAACTGAGGTGGTCTCATGCTCACATGACATAGGATTGATTCCATCCACTACCGCTATAACCACTAGGTGCACCACATCTTAAGTAGGGGTTTGAACTAAGGATCTCATAATATTAACATAACATGATTTGATAATTGATCTACACCTCGGAAGCTATTAAACTTGTGTTTATAATGGATGGTGCGTTTGTGTATTTCTTTTTGCTCTCTACTTCTATCAGTTCAAATATTTTATTCATTTAAGAAAAATATTAACTATTAAAGAATCCAATGTCTCAAGGAAAATTAACCCTCATATTATATATTTTAGTTATTTTATTAGATTTATTGGGACAAATGTTTCCAGTGCAATATCCATGATAATCTATAAATCACTCTCTCGTATTTTTTTATCATTCACCTTTAGGAACACAAAGCTCATTGAGCTTGTAGTTTAAGTCATTCTGATCCGAAATGTTAGTTGGCCTTGATATCACCTTCATCTATATGAATTTGGTCGTATAGCTGTCGAAAAACCTCTTTGAATTCCTCATCTTTTGTATATGTCTCTTTGTATGCATAAAGGATAAAATAATTCATGTGCATCAAGTTCCCAAAGTTGTAATCTCGGATGTGCATGACCTTGAAAACATGTATTCCAACTTATTTGTGCCAGCTTTATCATACTTGATAACTAGATGAAATTATTATAAATACCCCATCCATTGTAATGTCTAGTTTGTTGTAACTTACTCTAGGCTTACAAATACTATATTGGCTAGTGTTCAGTGTGGTTGCTGGTCTTCTTTCCCATCAAATAGTGCTTACATTTATTCATAGCTTCAAACAAGGCATATATTTTTTTGTCATAGGGAGGCTAGTTGAGAACTACACCATAAAATATTTCAAAATGATAACATATATACCTTCCTCCTTGCATGAAAACTAGTTTCGTGGGGTACCGACTTACATCAGTCTACAATTTGAAAGGCTTCTAAAAGTTTGGTAACACGAGAACTAGTGCTTGAATAATTTTTCTTTTTGTCTCATTTAAAGTATTATGTTAATTCTCCCCCAACTGGAAACATTTACTTCCCATTGTTATGGATATGAACTTCTGGGAGTATTTTATTTCCCATTTTCACTTTAGTGATATTTGTAGGAATTGGCCATTTCATGATGGCCTCCATTTTTGTAGGATCTACCTTGAGCTCCTCTCTACCTATCACATACCCAAAATATACCAAATACTTCTAAGAAAACTCTCTTGAGGTTAGACAATATTCAATGTTTCTTCAAAGTCTCTAACACTTACAGGAGATGTGATATGTTCTCCTCTTAAGTAGCATTATAAATCAATATATCATCCAAATATACTATAACAAAGAACCTAGATTTGAGTGTAATACATTATTCATTAGTCTCATTAATGTAGCTGGTGCATAATTGGTGGTATCCCAATTTGAGATCTAACTTAGTGAACTATTTTGTGTGCTACAACTTATTTAACATATCATCAATCTTGGGCAGAGGGTATTGATTCTTGAGTGTATTCTTGTTCAATGCTTTGTAATTGATACACACTCACTAAGTCCCATCCTTCTTTGGTACAATTATGCTAGGTATCCCACAAGGTGAGGTGCTTGGTCGAATCATATCCTTCACACCGTTCTCCAGTAACTATTGTAGCGACATCTTCACTTCATTTTCTTTAAGAATAAACAATCTATATAGCTAATATTCAACCATGAGTCTGCAAATAATTGTATTTTTTTCTCCACTTCCTTCTTGGGAGATAGTCCTTTAGGATTCTATAAAACTTCTTTGCATGCTTATAGAAACTCATCGGTTAGTGGGCTTAATGGTTAAGAACGTATTCTTTATCAACAATGTATTAGAATTGTGATAAAACAAAGTTATTAGAAATATGAAAAAACCAAAGAGTGGGTCTAATGGTTAAGAACATGTGCTTCCTTGTAAGATGTCAACAACTTATTAGAATTGTGAAAAACCAAAGTTATTAGAAATATGAAAAAAACCAAAGAGTGTGCTTAATGTTTAACAACATGTGCTTCCTTGTAAGAGGTTGTAGGTCCAAATCCATGAGGTAGAGTATGTACACCTCTGTAGACTTTAGTAGTCAAATTTTTGTTCAGAGGCAGGTCCCTCGTCCCATAAAAAAGTGGGTCTTATACACCAATTGGGTATATGGTCTCAAAGATTCAAATATAGGTTTAAATCTAAAGGGGGGTAGTGAAATCATAATGTGCAAAACTCATACTTACCGTTCCAAGAAGTCTCCACTAAAATTCAAATAAACTTGAATCCAAGAAGTTTACGATTCCAAGAAATCCTCACTAAAATTAAGAGAAAATTGACCAAAAACCTACCATTCCAAAAAATCACTATGATTTTGGACAAAATCAAGTGAAAAAAATCATCACCAAAGCTTTAAAACCCATGATAAAATATCATAACCGAAGATAAAAAAACATGTAATAATCAGAGTACATAAATTTAATGCCTATTTTTTTTTTTTTTTTTGACTAGGGAAATTGGCATATGAGCTGGTTTTGTATCCACGTGAGACAGTGTTGATCCAACCATTACTACTATAACTCTTAGATGTCTATGTCCACGTGACACGTTGTTGATCCAACCACTACCACTATAACTCTTAGATGTCTACGTAACTCCTTTAGTTAGAAAAATTTAAACTTGAATAGTAACACAATTTTCATAGACTTATGAATCGAAGAAGCAAATTTAATACCTATAAACTTAAATATAAACTTAAAATTAAATTATTATTCTAATTAAACCCACTATTTGAGATTCATCCCCGGCTACTCATCCAATCGTAACAAGGGATTTCGGGATTAGGAAATTAATTACTTCCATAGATAAATACTAGTCAAATTTAACCACCGGGAAACGTTACAGGATAAAAATAGCGCAATGCTTGATTGGCAACAGAACGTCAGCGGACAACCACAAATGTTCGCTTAACAACAATTGTTCGCTGTCATCACCGTTGATTTAAAAGTCGGTGAGCAATTAACATGTCATGGAGTAAGCCAAAAGTTGGGGCCCCGGGCAAGTAGGTTTTATTACGCTAGCACTTGCCCCGCAATAATCGTGTTCGAAAGGAGTTGAGATTTGGTTGAGCTTCTTATTTTGGTTCTTGGTGGTCGGTTGGACGCGGGCCTGACTCGTCTCACCTTCTATAATAACCTTGGAAGGCACAGGTCTTGATCTTCAGCTTCTTGATTACTTGTTTTACTTGTTTTAGCTGATTTTTAGGGTTTCATTTTCTTTGCTTCCCTCTCTAGGGTTTCATTTTCTTTGCTTCCCTTTCTAGGGTTTTCTGCTTCATAATGAGGGAGGGCACTGCAAACTGCATAGACATCTTGCTGGCCATAATTCTGCCTCCTCTGGGAGTCTTTCTCAAATTCGGCTGCCATGTGAGCACCTTCTCATCGATCTAACACCGATTCTTCTGCATGCTCTGCGGTTTTTGTTCCTCCATTAAATGTTAATTCTATGAATCTGGGTATAGAAGTGTATTGATCTAGTTAATTAAGTCACCGGTCACTGATAATCTTGAGTTTTACTGTTTTGCGTGACAGGTTGAGTTCTGGATATGTCTGCTACTGACGCTATTGGGGTACCTACCGGGAATTATATACGCCATCTACGCCATCACCAAGTGAAATCCATGATTCTTTTGGGGGTTGTGGATGTAGCTGGGGTGCGGTCTGTGCAACCAAGCAGATTTGATTTAGCAACATGTTGTTGAGCGTTCTTCCTGTTATTTTTGGGGGGTTTTTCATTGTTAGCCATGACTTTGTACCTTAATATTTATATACACTTGTCACATGACAGTGAATAAAATAACTGATATCTATCACAGGTATGTTTATTGAAGCCATTTTCTAGCAGATAATGTGAATTAATCCTTTCAGTATCCTGTACTGAATTCTGTGTGTCAATAGGTTTTGACTACCCATGTTTAATTTCTCTTATAATCACATCTCAAATGATAATGCATTTTTCATCCATTTCATTAAATCAGCACTGCTTTGGAAAAGTATATGTGACGTGAGAATGCCAAGTTTAGCCGGTGGAATTGAGTTAAAAATAATATTTCATCTGAATTTAAAAGATAAATGTGTTAAACAAAGTCTACAGGAAGGAATGCTATGTTTGGTACGTGATTGTTTTATAATTATCATGGTATAGATCAACATACTTCTCTTTACTTTTCTTTAGGTAGAAAGTGAATGAACATCATTTCCATTTCGGCT
Organism: Pinus albicaulis; assembly: GCA_034641835.2. NCBI lineage: Eukaryota > Viridiplantae > Streptophyta > Pinopsida > Pinales > Pinaceae > Pinus > Pinus albicaulis. The sequence continues at coordinate 565,422,840 of CM076569.1, read as the reverse complement.
TGGATATATGTAAGGTTGAACTTTTAGATAAAGCAATTTTTTAATCTTGTTTTTTTAATTTATATTTATGCCCACGAATGTTGGTTTGTGAATTTGTTTTTGGGGTTTAGAGTTATATGAGATGTAAATGAACATTATCTAAATATTTTGTTTTTCTAAATTAACATTATCTAAATACTTTGTTTTTCTAAATCTGTATATTATATTAAAGTCTGTGTAGTAAATACCATTACATATTCGTCTAACACTCTAATCCTGTATTTATGGAGTGTACCATTTCTACAATAAGATTGAGTGCATAGTTGGATTCAGTAGAAGTTTCCATTAGTTTTAGATGCTAGATGTCTTGAATGTTGAGACTCTCTTCTATGGCTATAGAGAAACTATAAAGAGATGAGTCTCTCAAGTTTTTAAGCTTCTTGGTTGGGACCCGCACTTTTCATTGGCTTTAGATGCTAGGTGTGTTGAATGTTGAGACTCTTTTCTATGGCCATAGAGAGACCATAAAGGGAGGAGTTCCTCAAGTTATTAAGTTTCTTGGTTGAGACCCGCATATGGGTGAGTAAGGAAATGAGCTCCTACGATAAGCCAATGTGTGATGTTGTTTGACTAAAGGATGCCAATTGAGATGTCATCCCATTCCCTTATTGCCTAGATGTGTTTTGTTGTTCTCACTACACACTAGTCCCGAGCATGATTTATTGCATAGTTCTACTAAAATACCTTGGCTTATTCGAGTGCAAGGTCAAATTCATGATGTTGCATTGAGCCTCATCTACCTCCCTCACACCATCCTTTCCCTAGATTTCACTAAAAAACCAATAATGTCAAAAACCTTACCTTCACTTCCTTTGAATTAACACCTAGAATGGTAACCATTTTTTAGAACCTCCACAATGGTAGCATGGGGGTCACAAGGGTGTCTTAATATCCTATCCTTTCATGCATGCATGCAAAGCCAAGTGTTAATATGTGAAGGAATTTCCATAGTACACTTAGATATCAAGGCAAGCATATGATGGAACTTTGGGCAATTGCTATTCCATTTAGCTCATATACTCTTGCTACAACCATATACCTTGGTTGTTGAGTCAACTTTACAAGGAAAATGCCATTAAGTGGAGGTTTTGATAAAGATTTTTAATGTTATAAGATTAGGAAAAATTCAAAAAAAAAAAAATAATTGATAAGAAAGATTTTAGTAGATATTCTCCATAACTAAATTGTAAATGGCTATATGTTATAGTGGAATTTTTTAAATTTTTTAAAAATAGTTAGGTGCATTAGTGTGAATTATATATTATTGAAGCACCAATGTTTCATATATATTTTAATTTCACCATTGGGAACACATTACATATTGAAGCACCAATGCTTCGTATATATTTTAATTTCACCTGAGGGAACAGATTATATTTTTGAAAGCATTTGATACATATTATGCATGTTTCCAGATGGTCACCACCAATGTCTATATTTCTATGTATGTTTCTACATTATACACGGGGCTTGAGTGGGGTAGCAATACCATACCATGTGCATTCATATTGGGAGATATATTTTGAACAAAAAATGACATAATATATTGAGCATATAATAGGGGGTAAAGGGGTTTTATTATTATTATTACTATTATTATCCAATTTTAAGGTCACGTTGCGAGATACCAAATTGGTGTATGAGACCCCTTTATTTGTGGGACAAGGGACCCACTTCCGCGCAGCAATTTGACTGCTAAGTCTACGAAGACATACATACTCTACCCCCCTCTAGTTTTGAAACTCAGACCTCTTAGGAGGAAGCACACACTCTTAACCATTAGGTCCACTCAAGCTGTAACTCAAAGTTAATGAAAAAATATAAAGGGGTATAAAAAATATTAATGAAAAAATGGATACCTATAATATTTAGTGAAAGTAGGGATTATTTTAATTGGGAAAGTGTATTGGATTTGTATTAGTAGGGGGTTAAATAAAGTGTTCTTTAAATGTATTTTCCAATATACAATCAAATTAAGAATATTGTTTTTAATATGCCATAAACACATGTACTATGTCACATTATAGTCTAATAATAATAACAATAATATTAATGCTAAAAGGTAGAATTTAAGGGAGCGATAATATTCTTGTTTAAAGCATTAATTCCTTTAGCACATGTGTAAATTGCACTATTGTGTAAAATCATTTAAATGTACTAGCATGTAATAGTGATTCAAAAGCATTGGTGTAACATAACATTTTACAGCACTAGAGATTGAAATAAAATATAAAATTCTAGTTTATTAAATATGAAAATGAATAAGGGAATAAGGAATTTCTTTTTATAGAAAAAGGAAGACTTTTGCTACTTTGTAAATTCTTAGTATATTTTGTTTATGAGATGTTGGATGTACTCTTGGTGTTAATAGATTTGATCTTTGGTTTCGCCAATAGTGTGTGTGTATTCAAATTATATTGATCATCATTTATATCTTCAACATGTTCATTGGTGGTTCCACTCCACACTTTATTTTCTACAAGTTTTATATGCTATGATAAAGTATAAATATAATCAAAGGTTTGTTGAATTTTAAACACAAGCATAGGATCAAAGTGTAAAAAAAATTGTAAAATAAGAGATGAAAGACCAACATCACTTAGAAAGAGACGATAACAACCCTTTTTGTCATCCATCTTGTAAATATTGTTATGTGAACTACTGATGTACATTGTAAGATGAGAACTGGACTAAGGGTGGACATGGATTTAGAGTCTATAGAGGTGAAGCTACCTAGAAATGGCTTGGGGAAATAACCAAATTTTGAATGTTGCAATTAATTTTCCACAATATCCCTTTTCAATTAAAGAATAAATGTACATGCATTTAAAATTGTGTATGGGTTCCTAAGTGAAAGGACAAATTATATTTCTCTCGTGAGAGGATGTTAGCTCTAGTCAATACAAAAACCAACAAAGAAAAGTTATCACACAAACATTATGAGGCGTAGGAGGGAATAGAGGAGAGAATTGTGAAGAACAACATTAGTGTGACTCAAATATGAGGAAGGGAATGCGTAGAGAGGAGATTTTTGAGCAAGCACATGCAACAAAGAGGTAGAAGCATTCGAAGGAAAGGAATGGTAGGTGGATCAGTTGTAGAGTGCTCAGGTTCGTTGTGTTCTTAATTAGGTGGAGACTTAGCTCCTTGGATTGCTGAGTGATTTTATCAGGTGGAGCCTTGAATAGTGCTATGGACTCCTGCATATTTTTTGACAAGTGGAGGCCAAGATCTCTGGATTCCCATGAAGCCCATCAAATGGAGTCATAGTGTGTTATGGATTCTTGTAGGAAACAAGTGGAGGCACTATAGTTTTGGACTCTTGAAGTGTAAAGTGGGTGGAGGTGCTTTCAAACTTTGGATCCTTGTAGCGTGTGATTTGCTTGGGCATTGGGTGCTTTGGATTCCCTATAGTGTTGTTTGGGTGGAGGCATTTTGTACTTTGTTATCCTAGTCATCAGGGGGAGGCAATGTGTACTCTGGATTCCCATATGATTGTTCACTTGATTGGTATTTATTTCCCTTGATAACTTCGCTCCTTAGGATTTGAATCTAGCTGGGGGAAGGTTAACTGCAAGAAAGAACAATAGTGTTTTGGCTTATGGTTGAGATGAGAGTTGAAGTCCCTCTCTCAATTTCTAGTCATCCAAATATTAAGATAAATGACCTACTTGTATTGCTTTGCATAGATGTGTAATGTGACTATTGATTTATGTTGTTGTATACTAATGTTTTATGAGCACTTAAGGAGGGATGTGTATATTCATGTATGTTGCAAAGAGAAAGTTGTGTGATTGACCTTCGTGATTTTGAGGGTTTGAATTCCATTGTGATGTTGATATAAGTCTTGAACAAAAATTATTTTTGTATAGTCTCGAATGATATAAGACCATGACCAAATTAGATATTAATTGGTGTAATTTTTTCTATAATAAAATAATTTTAAGTTCACAACCAACTCATATAGACAATTGGTGTATGAGACCCTTTTGTTTTAGGGACAAGGGATCTGCCTTTGCACAACAATTTCACTGCTAAATTCTACAAAGGTGTACATACTCCTGGTTTTGTACTTGTCGTATGAGGAAAAACATGTTCTTAACCATTGGACCCATTGTTTAGTTTTTTCATATTTCTAATAATTTTGTTTTACCACAATTGTAATAAATTGTTGATGAAGCACGTGTTCTTAACCATTATTTCTAACCAAAGAGTGGGCTTAATGGTTAAGAACATGTGCTTTATCAACAATGTATTAAAATTGTGATAAAACAAAGTTATTAGAAATATGAAAAAACCAAAGAGTAAGTCTAATGGTTAAGAACATGTGCTTCCTCGTAAGATGCCAACAATTTAATAGAATTGTGATAAACCAAAGTTATTAGAAATATGAAAAAACCAAAGAGTGGGTCTAATGTTTAAGAACATGTGCTTCCTTGTAAGAGGTTATAGGTCCAAATCCATGAGGTAGATTATGTACACCTGTGTAGAATTTAGTAGTCAAATTGTTGTGCAGAGGAAAGTCCCTTGTTCCACAAACAAGTGGGCCGTATACATTAATTGGGTATTTGGTCTCAAATATTCAAATATAGGTTTAAATCTAGAGCGGGGTAGTGAAATCATTGTGTGCAAAACTCATACTTACCATTGTAAGAAATCCTCAACAAAATTCAAAGAAATTTGACCAGAAACCTACCATTCCAAAATATCCCTATGATTTCAAACAAAATCAAGTGAAAAATATCATCACCAAAGATCAAAAACCTGTGATAAAATATCATCACCAAATATCAAAACCCTGTTATAATTAGACTACCTAAATTTTATGCCTAACCTTTTTTTTTTGTGACTAGGAGAATTGGCAAGTGTGTAAATATCATCACCAAATATCAAAACCCTATTATAATTAGACTACCTAAATTTAATGCCTAACCTTTTTTTTGTGACTAGGAGAATTGGCAAGTGCGTTGGTACCACTATAACCCCTAGATGTCCAGGTAACGCCTCTATAAACACGAGTTAGTTGAAAAAATTTAAACTTGAATCATAACACTTCAATTTTCTCGTGCTTCCCAGATTCCAATCAAGCGAGCAAATTTAATGTCTAACTTAAATATGAACTTAAATTATTATTCTAATTAAGACCCCGTGTTTGAGATTCATCCCTGGTTACTCATCCATCGTAACATGGGATTTCGGGATTAAGAATGAATTACTTCCATACAGAAATACTAGTAAAATTTAACAACCGGGAAACGTTACAAGATAGTGAAATGCTTGATTGGCAACACAGAAAGTCAACGGACAACCACAAATGTTCGCTGTCAACCCCGTTGATACAAATGTTTGGTTAACAACAAATGTTTGTTGTCAACACGGTTGATTTAAAAGTCGGTGTCATGAAGCCAAAAGTAGGTGCCCCGGGCAGGTAGGTTTTATTACGCTCGCACTGGCCCCGTAGTTCGAAAGGAGTTGAGATTTGGTTGAGCTTCTTATTTTTGTTCTTTGTCGGTTTGGACGCGGGCCTGACTCGTCTCTCCTTCCATAACAACCTTGGAAGGCACAGGTCTTGGTCTTGATCTTCAGCTTCTTGATTACTTGTTTTGTTGGGTTCTAGGGTTTCATTTTCTTTGCTTCTCTCTAGGGTTTCTGCTCAGTTTTCCTCTCAAATCATCATCAATCAATCACGATGAGGGAGGGCACTGCAAACTGCATAGACATCTTGTTGGCCATAATTCTGCCTCCTCTGGGAGTTTTTCTCAAATTCGGCTGCCATGTGAGCACCTTCTCATAGATATAATACCGATTCTTCTGCATAATATGCGCTTTTTGTTCCGTCATTACAAGCTAATTCTATGAATCTGGGTCTGTACAAGAGTATTGATCTCGTTGATTAAATCACCGGGTGCTGATAATTTTGAGTTTCCTGTTTTGTGTGACAGGTTGAGTTCTGGATATGTCTGCTGCTGACACTATTAGGGTACCTACCGGGAATTATATACGCTATCTATGCAATCACCAAGTGAAATCCGTGCATTTTTCGGATGTGGAAGTTGCTGGGACTGAGGTCTGTGCAACCAGATTTGATTTAGCAACCCCATGCCGTTGAGCGTTCTTCCTGTTAGTATTATTGGGGGGTTTTTCATTGTTAGCCATAGCTTTGTATCTTAATATTTATACACACTTGTCACATGACACTGAATAAAATAACTGATATCTGTCACAGGTATGTTTATTGAAGCCATTTTCTAGCAGATAATGTGAATTAATCCTTTCAGTATCCTGTACTCAATTCTGTGTGTCAATAGGTTTTGACTACCCATGCTTTAATTGCTCTTGTTATCACATCTCAAATGGTAATACATTTTGCATCGTTTCATTTCATTAAATCAGCACTGCTTTGGAAAAGTTTAGCCAGTCGAATTAGTCTCTTGGTATCTGGATTCTAAAATATTGGGTTTAAAATAATATTTAATCTGAATTTAAAAGTTAAATGTGTAGACTTATATCTGGATTCTAAAATATTGGGTTAAAAATAATATTTCATCTGATTTTAAAAGGTAAATGTGTTAAACAAAGTCTACAGAAAGGAATGCCACATTTGGTACGTGATTGTTTTATAATTATCATGGTATATATCAACATACTTTTCTTTATCTGGATTCTAAAATATTGGGTTAAAAATAATATTTCGTCTGAATTTAAAAGGCAAATGTGTTAAACAAAGTCTACACGAAGATATATAACATATCAACATACTTTTCTTTATGTAGAAAGTTAATTGAACATTATTTCCATTTCGGTTTGGATATATGTAAGGTTGAGAGAAAATATCATGTAGATAAAGCAACTTTTTAATCTTGTTTTTCAATTTTATATTTATTGCTAGGAATATTGGTTTGCGATTTTATTGAGATGTTATCTTATTTTTTTATTGCCTAGATGTGTTTTGTTGTTCCCTCTACACACTAGTCCCAAGCATGATTTATTGCATAGTTTTACTAAAATCCCTTGACTCAGTCGAGTGCAAGGTCAAATCCATGATGTTGCATTGAGCCTCATCTATCTCCCTCACACCATCCTTTCCCCATCCTTTCCCTAGCTTTCACTAAAAAGGTAATAATGTAAAGAGGCTTACCTTCCCTTCCTTTGAATTAACACCTAGAATGCTATATACCTTGTCTTGTAACTCTTTTTTAGAACCTTCACAATGGTGGCATGGGGTCACAAGTTTGTCTTATTGTCCTATCCTTTCATGCATGCATGTGAAGCCGAGTGTCAATAGGTGAAGGAATTTCCATATTACACTTAGATATCAAGGGAAACATATGATGGAACTTTGGACAATTGTCATTCCATTTAGCTCATATACCCTTGCTACAACCATATACCTTGGTTGTTGATTCAACTCTACAAGGAAAATGCCTTTAAGTGAAGGTTTTGATAAATGTTTTTAATATTATAAGATTAGGAAAAAATATTAAAAAAAAATTAATATGAGGGATTTCTGCAGTGCATTATTTTAGATATCATTTTTGGGATTCAACTGTGTTAAGTAAGTCATTCATCTATGGCCATTTCCATGAGAGGTAGTCGTAACTAACCAATTTCTCATGATTTATGAATAGTCTTCTTAGCACTCATTGCATCGGGTGATGCTCATAGGGGTGGATAAGTGGGATTGAAGCTAGTGAAATGAATTACATAGCGTCAATCATCACTTCCGGGGCTTGCACTTAGTAACCAAGACTTCGCGGGAGGTCACCCATCCCAGAACTCCTATGGAACAAGCGCGCTTAACTGTGGATTTTTTCCCCACAATCAAACCCACTTAGTTTGCTACCCCATTTGAAAAACCTTAGCAAGTATTGTGCCTCATGAACCATTCAAGTAGAGCTCCCTTTAATCTTTGTATTTAAGTATGAGGGGTTTCCACAGTGCATTATATTAGATATCATTTTTGGGATTCAAATGCGTTAAGTAAGTCATTCATCTATGACCATTTCCATGAGAGGTAGTCGTAACTGACTAATTTCTCATGATTTTTGAATAGTCCAGTTAGCACTCATTGCATTGGGTGATGCTCATAGGTGTGAAGAAGTGGGATTGACACTAGTGAAATAAATCACATAGCGTCAATCATCACTTCTGGGGCTTGCACCTCGTAACCAATACTTCCTGGAAGGTCACTCATCCCAAAACTCCTCTAGATCAAGCATGCTTAGCTATGGATATTTTCCCCACAATCAAGCCCACTTATCTTGCTACCCCATTTGCAAAACCTTAACAAGTATTCTGCCTCATGAACCATTCAAGTAGAGCTCCCTTTACTCTTTGTATTTAAGTATGAGGTGTTTCCACAATGCATTATATTAGATATCATTTTTGGGATTCAATTGCGTTAAGTAATTCATTCATCTATGACCATTTCCATGAGAGGTAGTCATAACTCACTAATTTCTCATGATTTTTGAATAGTTCACTTAACACTCATTGCACTGGGTGATGTTCATAGGGGTGAAGAAGTGGGATTGAAACTAGTGAAATGAATCACATAGCATCAATCATCACTTCCGAGGCTTGCACCTGGTAACCAGGACTTCCTGGGAGGTCACCCATCCCAAAACTCCTCTGGCTCAAGCGCGCTTAACTGTGGATATCTAATAGAATGATATCTAATATAATGCACCGTGGAAACCCCTCATACTTAAATGCAAAGAGTAAAGGGAGCTCTACTTGAATGGTTCATGAGGCACAATACTTGCAAAGGTTTTGCAAATGGGGTAGCAAGCTAAGTGGGCTTGATTGTGGGGAAAAACTCCACAGTTAAGCGTGCTTGAGCCAAATGACTTCTGGGATGGGTGACCTCCCAAGATGTCCTGGTCACCGGGTTCAAGCCCCGGAAGTGATGATTGATGCTATGTGATTCATTTCACTAGTTTCAATCCCACTTCTTCACCCCTGTGAGCATCACCCAATGCAATGAGTGATAAGTGGACTATTCAAAAATCATGAGAAATTGGTTAGCTATGACTACCTCTCATGGAAATGGTCATAGATGAATGACTTACTTAACGTAGTTGAATCCCAAAAATGATATCTAATATAATGCACTGTAGAACCCCTCCTCCCACTCCCTCTTCTAATGCGTGATTTTTCATAAATATGGAAAAAATTCAAATAATAAATGAAATATTTGGTTTGGTAGTGGTGACATAGATAAGACTTCCCATAAGTTCTTTGTACGTGGTTGTGTATTCCATTATTTTGATGTGGTCTTCAAATTCTAATCCATTAGAGTAGACAAAGGGTTCCATTTAATGATGCCAAACATGTTCAACAATTCTTCATTGTACTCGTTTTGGGAAATTGGTATGTACTTTGGATGTTTTGTCACTTCAATGCCCAAATATTAGTGAAGATATCCCAAATTTTTCATCTCAACGCCCTTCTTCAACTATTTATTTATGGATGAAATATAATTCCTAGATATTTCTTATCATCAACATATCATCTACTATCATCAACATATGCATCATCAAGATTAAAGTGTTTGAAATTCAATTTTAGAAGACACCCAGTTAACTTTTCATCCCATGGTTTTGGTGTTTGTTTCAGGCCATGCAAATATTTAATTAGTTTACATACTCTCTCTAATTTTCCCTTACAACAAAAACTTATAATTGAGACATGAAGGCCCATGCAAGAAAGTAGTCTTCACATCCATTATTAGAATTTCCATCTATTTTGTGTTTTCAAGGAAAAGAGAGTCTGAATGATGGCCCATTTTTATATGGGGAAAAATGTTCTCATAATCAACAACTTTTTTCTATGCATTTATCCTTTTTCCATGAGCCTGGCTTTGTGATTGTCAAGCGAGCTAGCTAATTTGTACTCATTCTCATTGACCCACTTGCGAAAAATTGGTTTGGTTCCAAATGGAGGATCCACCAAATTCCATATCCCATTTTTTATGAGAGCACTATATTCCTCCTGCATTGCTTCTTTCCACTCATCATGAGTAGAAAACTTCTTCAAAAAAAGTTGGTTTTGAGTTAGTAGATAAATTCAATTCTCATTCATATGAAGCATCAATATAATCTACATCACTTGAATTGGAATTATATCCATCACCTCTATCTTGTCTGGTACAACCTATGGTTCTTTTTTCTTCCGACCTCTTCAAGATTTATAATTTCAAGTGTTTTGATGAGCCACTTTATTCACACCTTTTTGAGATGGTCCGTAGGGAAAATACTAAGAGGGGGGTGATTAGTATATAAAACTCATGCAAAATGTTCTTTACTTTACTGATTTCTATACGTGACTTCACTTAATCCAACTAGCGTATATACACCGCTTTCTTTAAAGAAACTTGTGTATGCCCAATGAACTTAATATTCAGAAAAATCTTCAATAATATTACTTAGACCATTGCATCATTCATTCATCAGACATTTAGAAAAAAATAAACATGTGTAGTAAGAATAGAATAAATCATCACAAATAAGAAACACACATGAACACCATGATTTAAGGTGGAAACCCAATTTGGGAGAAAACCATTGCTGTTGTTATCTCTGTCTTCAATATTTAATATATGGAAAACTAATTACAATCTTGTAGTGGCGTAGAATCATACCAGCAAGTAGGCACCCACCTGCAGAAGGATGCAACCTTCTCTCGTTCTCCAGCTGCTACTGGAAGGGAGCTCCAACCCCCAGATATCCTTTACCATCCACCACTGGAAGGGAGCTACAACCCCCTGATTTGATCACCAGCTCCTACTGGTAGGAAGCATCGACTTCCACACTAAAGGCTTTGACCCTTAGAACCACTGCAGACCATGTTTCATAAATTTTCACACTGGATCCAACAGCTTTTAATTCAACACAACTTGCAGATCAACTGAATCAACCATCAACCAGATTCGAACAAAACAGTGAGATCACTGTAACCCGACCACAAAAATAAACCTAAAATTCTGAATCAACACACAAAATCAACTGCAACCCTGATCATTCATAATACAAATGCATACACAAATTTACTTACGGAAACTCACCTGTATACACATTTTTCTGTGGAGAAACCTGCATATAGATCTTAATATACTAAGATTAGAGTTATGACTAAACTCATAATAGATCATAGATATTCAGACATATTTTGTCAGATTTACAGAGCCCTCATACAGTCAGTAGCATCCATCATTTTCAATCAACCAATCATTGATCTTTATACACAATAAACTAGCAGCATAATCAATACACAAACAACTCAGACCTATATGAAGACAGCATTGACACACATCATAAATACAACAAAACTAATTTGACATTTCCTTCAACATTCTTTATTAAAACCTTGACTTGCATACATGCCTTACATAAGACAAATCCACGATTGTACGCACTTCTTCTAAAACCAACTTGCATATATATTTTATTGAATATATACGCGCCTTTGCTGAACTGAACCCACGTGTATACACGCCTTCCACGCGACGAACCCGCGTATAGATCTATAAATAATTCAATATTGTGTAACACTTTAGAGCAAAAAACTTACTCATATCATACCCTTCACTTCAAAAAACATGCGGCAAACCACAGATCGAAACAACTCATAAATAGATCATGCAAATACATAGTCATTTCAAGTCTAGAGAGCCTAATCCATCATTGTATTCAAGAGTGCATCATAGCATCAAATATATCTATTGATTATTTCCCATTCCATGCAAATATACTTTAGATAGAAGTATTCATTCTATTCACATGCATATCCACCCATAGCACTATCATCTTCACCTCCTTATATAGTTTGAGTCTTAGCCAATACCATGAGCCAAAACCACACAAGTGTCAATGGTATTCTTGGACGGGATAAAATATCTGTTACTGCACTCAATATTGTAGGCTAATACCATGTTAAGGACACTTGGTATTGTATAATTATTTTACTAGCTCATACGCGACTTTGCCTTTACTAACTCGCATATAGTTCCTTAAATATGTACTTTAGCCATCTTTTGATCCTGATCTGTAAAGTGTCTGTCCCATCATTTTGACATTTTTTTCCATCACTTTATCATCTCTGAGCTTATCCATAACCATTTACAAGTGGGTTTCCATCAAGGACAACACATGCAATCATATTGCCAACAATCTCCCCCTTTGGACTTGATGGAAACCATGTTGGTGTTTGATCATCACAACCTATAGAAAAATCAACATAAGCATTTTTCAAACACCAAAATTACTCTCCCCATTTTTCATCAAAGGAAAAGGGCGAACCAATGTTGACCATGCTCCCCTTGAACATAATATACAAGAGTTATGTAGATCTATTTTTCACTATACTGACCATGCTCCCCTTGAACACATGTTGAATATTTGAACAAATTTTTAATGAAATACATGACTCTATGAACTTTCCTATCACCAAGGACTCATACTTACATTAATCACCCAATCCAAGGGGGGTTACATATTTGACTCAACTACCCAACCAAGTGGTTTTACATTTTTTACTCAATCACCCAACCAAGTGTGTTTACATATTTGAAAAAGTCCATACATGACTAAATATGACAATCTTTAGATCATAGGTCTCAACATGACACTTAAATCAAATTATAGATATGACATTTATAACCAAGACCAAAGGACCTTACTAGAGAGAGATCATGAAACATATTTCAGCAACATAATGCCAATAATGCATTATACCCAGCAAGGCTAATGCTCCACCTAAACCTCTACAACTTGAACATTTTCAACAACCCATTCATCAAAGCATATTCATCAAGCAGATAAATATCAAAGATGATAATGTAACTTGAAAATCATAACCGCAGAATGTACCCATCAACACCTGATCAATAGAGCCAAATCATAACAGTCAACAACATGAAAATAGTCTGTTTTGGATGTTGGCCCACTAATTTTATGATAGATAGATCCATACATGATTTTCTGAAGAGAGAATCACGTATATACGCAACTATGCATCAAGCAACCTACGTACTGAAATTATTCTTTTGAAATTTCATCTGAAACCAGATCAGATAAGTTTAACAACATAATGAGGCAGAGACAACTCCCAGTTTCTGTCTGAGATATTCAAATGCTTCTCTGGGAAGAGGTTTAGTAAATATGTTAGCAACTTGTTCTTTGGAGGGAACATACTCCAATTTAACCTTTTTCTCAAGTACATGTTCTTGTAAAAAGTGATACTTAATAGGAATATGTTTGGTTTTAGAGTGCATAACAAGGTTTTTTGAGATACTAATACCATTTGTATTAACACATAGGATGGAGATGGGTGGAGAACATTTAATTTGAACGTCTTGTAATGTATGCACCATCTAGAGAAGTTGTGTGCAACATGATGCAACAACCACATATTCTACTTATGTTGTAGATAAAGTAATGGAACTTTTTTTCTTACTGAACCAAGATACTAATCGGGGCCCCATATAAAATGCACCTCCACTAGTGCTTTTTTGGTCATCAACATTTCTAGCCCAGTCTACATTTGTGTAAGCATGAAGGTTAAGATCAAAATTTTTGGGATACCATAGACCAAAGTCTTGAGTTCCTTGGAGATATTTTAAAATTATTTTTACTGCCTGAAGATGTGATTCCTTTGGATTGGCGTGAAAACCTCCAACAATCCCAACTGCACGCATGATATATGGTCTAGTATCTGTTAGATAAATCAGACTCTAAATCACAAATCTATACTCTGGTTGGTTTACCATGGGAGAATCATCATGAGAACTGAGATTACATCCATTCATGACCATTGGAGTGCACACAGGTTTGTAGTCTTCCATCCCATACTTCTTCAGACTCTGGGTGAGATATTTTGTTTGTGAGAGAAATATGTCATATTTTTCTTGTTGCACTTGTAAACCAAGAAAATATGTTAGTTCCCCAAGTAGAGACATTTAAAATTCCTGTTGCATAACAAATGAAATTTTTTGACTCGTGGATTCTTCATTACTCCCAAAAATGATGTCATCAACATAAACACCAATAATTAACAGATTGTCATCCTCAATTTTTGTGTACAGGTTACCATCTACAGATGCTTTTTTGAAGCCTTGTTGTTTAAGATATTTGTCAAGACGATAGTACCATGACTGTGGAGCTTTTTTTAGCCCACATAGACCCTTTTTGAGTTTTCAAACAAGGTTTTAATCATTATCTAGAATGAATCCTTCTGGTTGTTCTATATATACTTATTACATATCTCCATTTAGGAAGGCATATTTTACATCCATTTGATAAACTTTGAAATGTTGAAAACTTGAAAATACAAGAAACATTCTTATGGCTTTAAGTCTGGCTACTGGTGCAAATGTTTCTTCAAAGTGTATACCTTCTTATTGAGCAATACCTTTATAGACAAGTCTGGCTTTGTTTCTAATTATGTATCATTTTCATTTAAATTATTTTTTAATATCCATTTTGTCCCAATAACATTTTTATCATGAGGCCTTGGAACCAATTCCCAAGTATTATTCTTTTTAATTTGATCCAGTTCTTCATTCATGGACTTAATCCAACATTCGTATTTACTAGCTTGATTTACATTTTGTGGTTCAATGGTGGATTGTAATATCCCCAAAGGGAAATAACCAGTAATACACAGAAATATGCCAGACGGATATACAAAACAAAATGCTGGAACCAGATCATGGAACAAGTACACATAGAATGCCAGAACACTAAGCCATTTTATTAATCTGAGAATACATATATAGGAGTACAAGATAATCAGAATGAGTGCACCTATCCTTGCCCTAGGCAAGTGGAGACCCTCTCAGAACAAATAATGGCTGCAAATAGGGGCAACGTCTTAGCTGGCTGAAGAATCTACTATGAAGAACTGCTGCTGCAATGCACTGGAACTATGAGCTGGAAACTAGAAAGATGGTTGATCTCAATCCTCCAGACAAACCCCAGAAAATGTGAAACTGATGCTCCACCACCAATCAAGCCCTCACCAGTGAAAACGCTGTCTCTACTAGTGACAGCGCAGAAGACAGATGAAACGCTGGCAAGAAGGGGTGAATCCAACCACAAGTCCTCCAGATGAGATGACCAGCTCCTCAGGGCTGGAAACACTGAAAAACGCTGCCAAACCCCACACAAAGACCCTGCTCATCAGATCAGCGTCCTCCACCGGGGCCCGGATGCGCGCTCCTCTCCTACGGATGCGCCCGTCCTCTGCGCGGATGCGCCGGGTCCCCGGGTCCTCCCTAGCCGGATACACGTCTGTCTCTCCCGGATGCCGTCCTCCCGAGGCTAGATCGCCGGATGCGCATCCTCCTGTCCGGATCGAGGCTCTCCTACACCGGGTCTGCTTTCGGATGCGCATCCTCTCTGCCCGGTCTGCGTCCTATCTATCCAATGCGTCCTCCCGAGCTAGATCTGGCGATGCGTCCTCCACCGGCCGATTAACCCGAATCTACTGCGGATACGCCGGATCACAACGTCCTCTCCAAGAAGGGGTATGTCCTCTTGCCGTCTCCCACCCGAGAAACTACGCAAATTACCACGGGCGAAGGATGATGCTCGAGAAAATAACCTTACCAGGGCAGGCACTCGAAGTCCCCGAGGCTAAGGGTGAGATCTCCGACCGGAGACACTCGATTTGCACTAGCGAGTGCGGGACGAGCTAAACAGCGGCGTCTTGGAAGTAGACGGTACGGCACACCGATATCCGTATCAAAATCATCCATGCCAAAATGAGGTGAGAACCTCACCTTTTATAGTGCTAAACTCCCTCCAAAACCTTGACTGCGTCCTTCACCCTCCTTGGCCTGCGCAGTTAACCTTGGGTCAGCGTGAGGCCTCCCCTCATACTCATGTGGACCCCCAAGGCCCCCTCTCTAAGTTATAACGTCAATCAACGAGGAAAAACACTTTATTTTATAAAGTGAGGTGACTAAAGTGAGGTGACCCCTCTTATTTCTCACTTTATTTATTATTTCTAGCTAAAGCGGCAAAATTAAACAAAAATGAAATATTCCAATTAGCAAAGCTAATTGGGAATATTACAGTCTCCCCCGGCAAAACGTTGCTTGTCCTCGAGCAACTGAAGTGATGGATGCTGTAAGATCCTCTCATCCTCCCAAGTGGCATCCTCATCCGGCAAATTCTTCCATCTCACCAAGAATTCTCTTCTGATCTTCCTGCTCCGCAGCTGTCTCTCCCTGGTGTCAATAATGGCCTCTGGCTGTAACACCAAGTGCCCCTCATCATCCGTAGGCGGTAGCTCCCCGGTGACTGTCACATGCTGGCCCAGTGCCTTTTTCAGGCATGATACATGAAAGATGTTATGAATCCGGCTGCCTTGGGGCAGCTCCAACTCATACGCAACCTGCCCGATCCTGCGTATCACCCTGTATGGTCCATAAAAATGAGGCTTTAGCTTCTTCGCCCCCTTCTGTTTGAGCGAAGACTGTCGGTATGGCTGTAGCCGTAGGTAGACCAGGTCCCCTACCTCAAAGTGTCTCTCCACCCGACCCTTATCAGCATACAACTTCTGTTGATTCTGTGCTGTGGCTATGTTGTCCTTGAGAGCTCGGAGGATGTCTTGGCTCTCTTGGATCCATAACTTGGCTCGCGAAGCCCTGCTAACACCAAACATCATGTCCACAAAAGATAAGGAATGATATCCATACAAAGCATAGAAAGGTGTCATACCGATGGACATATGGTGCGTTGTGTTGTAGCAGTACTCGCCCAAATGTAGCCATTTCAGCCATGCTCGCTGCTGCCCACTGACGTAGTTACGCAAGTAGCCCTCAAGCCACTTGTTAACTATCTCCGTCTGCCCGTCCGTCTGGGGATGATAACTAGTACTCGGTGTCAATTCTGTCCCCACTAGTCGGAAGAGCTCCTGCCAGAATCCGCCCATAAAACGGCTGTCCCTGTCGCTGACAATGGTCTTGGGTAGACCATGCAATCTGAAAACCTCCCTGAAAAATAACTCTGCCACCTGTGCCGCCGTGTGATGTGCTGAAATGGCGAAAAAGTGAGCATACTTCGTCAGCCGGTCAACTACCACGAAGATGCAATCCTTGCCCTGCACTGTGGGCAACCCTGTGATGAAGTCCATCAAAATGCTCTCCCACTTCCCCTCCGGAATGGGAAGAGGCTGCAACAACCCTGCAGGATGACTCATCTCTCCCTTGTTTCGCTAGCAAACCTCGCACTCCCTGACATGCTGGAGTACGTCCTCCTTGAGGCCCTTCCATGAAAATCTCTCCCGGATGGCCCTGTATGTCTTGGTGAACCCCTGATGGCCCGCCAATGGTGAATCGTGTGAAGCCTGGAGTATCTTCTTCTTGAGATGAGATCCCTCAGTCAAGAAGATCCTGTCCCTGTAATAGATGACCTCATCGACCACCTTGTACCTGCTATCTGCTACCTGCCCATCCAGAACCTCGCATGCAAATCTATCTTTGGAGTACTCAACCAATAGTCGAGCCTTCCAGTCAGCGTCCAGGCTCATGAGTGATAACGTGGCCGGTATACGAGAAAGCGCATCAGCTACCACGTTATTCTTCCCCTTGAAATACTCTATGTCAAAGTCGTAGGCCTGGATCTTTCTGATCCACTTCTGCTGCCTCTCCTGCAATTGCTTCTGCTCCAGAAAGTACCTCAGGCTGTTATGATCTGTCCTCACTCTAAATCTGCCACCCACCAAGTACTTCCGGAATTTGGCCAATGTATGCATGATGGCCAGCATCTCCTTGTCGTATATGGGATATAGCCTCTCGTGTGGAAGGAGCTTCCGACTCTCGAAAGCAATCGGATGCCCATCCTGCATCAAAACTGCACCAATCCCCTCTCCTGATGCATCGCACTCTAGGACAAAGGGCTGCGTAAAATCTGGCAACGCTAATACGGGACAACTGCTCATCACCTCCTTGAGCTTGTCAAAAGCTCGTTGTGCTGTGTCCGACCAACTGAATGCCCCTTTCCTCGTCAGATCCGTGAGGGGTGCAGCAAGCTGAGAGAAGCCCTTGATGAACTTCCTGTAGTAGGTGCAGATACCAATAAACCCTCGAAGCTCCGTCACATTCCGTGGCTCTGTCCAGTCCCTGATAGCCTGGATTTTCTCCTCGTGGACTCTCACTCCGTCCACTCCTATAATGTGTCCTAGATACAGCATCTCCGTCAACCCAAACTCACACTTGGAGAGCTTGGCATAGAACTGCTGCTCCTCCAAAATGTGCAAGACCGTCTCAATATGCTGGAGGTGCTCCTCCCAAGTCCTGCTGTATATAAGGATGTCATCAAAGAAAACCAGCACAAACTTTCTCAGATGATCCCTGAAAATGTGATTCATACAAGACTGAAAAGTAGCAGGTGCATTGGTCAACCCAAATGGCATGACCAGAAACTCAAAGTGCCCATAATGACACCTGAAAGCGGTCTTGGGAATGTCCTGTTCCCTTACGCGTATCTGATGGTACCCGGATCTCAAATCAATCTTTGAGAAGAACCGTGCTCCTCTCAACTCATCCATCAGCTCGTCGATCCTGGGAATGGGGTACGTGTTCTTCAGGGTCTTCTTGTTCAGAGCCCTGTAGTCAATGCACATGCGTAGTGTGCCGTCCTTCTTCTTCACCAGCACTACTGAAGAAGCAAAAGGACTAGTGCTGGGCCGAATGTGACCGAGGGCCAACAACTCCTGAATGGCTCGCTCTATCTCATCCCGATAGGTCTTGGGATGCCTATACGGTGTGGTAATCACAGCCTGTATCCCCTGCTCAAGCTCGATCGTGTGCTCAAACCCCCGATCCGGTGGCTGTCCTGGCGGAATGTCCCCAAAAGCTACTGCATATCTGTCGAGAATAGCCTGTAGATCAGGGTGCACCGTCCGCCCTGTATCTACTGCCTCTGAGGCCCGCAACTCTACCGCCCACTCTATATCTCCCTTGCGGAAAGTCGCCTCCATGCTGTGTGCCGATACTGTCTGGGGTGGATATGTGTTCTGCCCTCGTATCTTCTCATGCTTCCCCGTCTTGGGATCATCCCACTCCATCTCTAAGGCCTTCCAATCCGTTGTGACCTTCCCTAGAGTAATAAGCCACTGAACCCCCAATATCACATTGGTGTCCGGGATGTCCACCACAAAGAAGTGATCGGTCAATGTATAGGTGCCCATCGTCACTGATAATTCGGGTACATATCGAGCACATGCCATGGTCTGATCTCCTGGTACCAAAACAGAAAACCCATCAAAGCCCTCCGTCGGTATGCCTCTCCGCTCAACCATCCGGGCATCAATGAAGTTGTGGGTGGCCCCACTATCGACTAAGACCGAAACCCGCTGTCCGCGCACTGTCCCCCGTACGCGCAATGTCAGATACTTGGGGACTCCTCGCAATGCTGCTAGAGCTCCCCCAGTAGGTGCGAATGATGCCCCACCTGCATCGGGTGGTGGAGGTGGTAAGGTACTCTGCGCTGCATAACATCCTCCTGCCTCCTCATCATCCTCCTCATCCTCTTCTCCGCCGCTCTCGGAGAAGACCTCTATGAAATGTGCCTTCCCTGCCGCACATTTGTGTCCTGGTGCCCACGGCTCCTGGCAAGTGAAGCATAATCGCTTCCGCCTTAGCTCTCTCCTGGCCTCATCATCCATTTGCCCTCGTCCCGGATTCGCCTTGGGAGGCGGAGCCCTCGTGTCCTTACCCTTAGGCTGGAAAGCCTGTCTCTGGGGATAAGGTGGCCGAGTCCTGGGCAAGACATCCTGTAAGTCTCGAGTCCTACTGATAGCATCCTGTAGTGTAGCCGGTTTGTTTGACCGGACTAGGCCACGAAGTGGCTCTGACAGCCCCTCCACAAACATATAAACCATCTGAGCTGTCGATAAGTCAGGTACCATCACTGAAACCCTCAAGAAATCTGAAATGTATGCCTCTGCACTCCCAGTCTGTTTGAGCTTGGTCAGCTCCACAAAATGCTGCTCCAGATCCCTCCTGTCAAAGCGCTCTACCACCCTCCTGGTAAACTCGGCATATGTCGTCACTGTGGAATGTCCGAGTGTCGCCATCCCATGAAACCACCAGTCCTGAGCCTCACCCTCTAAATGAAATGTAGCCACCTTAATGGCCTCTGTCTCCGGCATCTGGTTAAGCTGGAAATAGATTTCCAGCTTCTCCACCCAGGACTTTGCCGAGTTGTTTGATGAACCATCAAACGTAGGCAAATGGAATCTACTAGCCACGCGGTGGTCATCACGGTGGTGTCCGTGCCCCCTGTGCTGGTGCTGATCACGGGGTTTGACGCCATACTGAATATGGAGATAGCGCTCGAAGGGGAGAGAATCCATGAATGCCTGTCCGAAGGCCTGCCACTCTGCAAAAGCGGCCGCCCATCGAGCTGGACTCAACTCTCTCGGTGCTGTCGACCCCTCGTCCTCTACCATGAAGGTAGGCATGGTAGGTCGCGTGGGTGCTGGATTATCCCTCTGTGTACCTCCCCGTACTCCTGTCCCTGTGTCCTCCGGTAAGAATGTGGGCATAGTGGATCGCGCGGGTGCCTGAGTCGTCACAATGGGGATAGCATCGTGCACTGGTACGTGGCGAGACATACCCGATCCCTCACCGATCTGAAGAACTCTAGGGAGTTCTTTCTGACTGATCTCTACGGCCACGAGCCTCTGTGACATATCCTGCATGTGATGGATGATTGCATCTAGTTTTTCAGCTATGTCTGCCATCGGATCCCGCTGCTCTGTGTCCCTCACAGGCTGCTCTGCCTCTGAATCTGTTTCAGGTGGCTCCTGATCAGAATCACTTCCCCCGAAAGGAAACTTCCACCCACTCTCAGATTCTCTGCGTTTTCTCTGATATATGTAGGAGTTATCCCCGGGCGTCATAGACTGCTAGCACCACAGGCTGAGCCAGATCTATGCTCTGATACCACTGTAATATCCCCAAAGGGAAATAACCAGTAATACACAGAAATATGCCAGACGGATATACAAAACAAAATGATGGAACCAGATCATGGAACAAGTACACATAGAATGCCAGAACACTAAGCCATTTTATTAATCTGAGAATACATATATAGGAGTACAAGATAATCAGAATGAGTGCACCTATCCTTGCCCTAGGAAAGTGGAGACCCTCTCAGAACAAATAATGGCTGCAAATAGGGACAGCGTCCTAGCTGGCTGAAGAATCTGCTATGAAGAACTGCTGCTACAATGCACTGGAACTATGAGCTGGAAACTAGAAAGATGGTTGATCTCAATCCTCCAGACAAACCCCAGAAAATGTGAAACTGATGCTCCACCACCAATCAAGCCCTCACCAATGAAAACGCTGTCTCTGCTAGTGACAGCGCAGAAGACAGATGAAACGCTGGCAAGAAGGGGTGAATCCAACCACAAGTCCTCCAGATGAGATGACCAACTCCTCAGGGCTGGAAACACTGAAAAACGCTGCCAAAACCCCACATAAAGACCCTGCTCATCAGATCTGCGTCCTCCCTGACTGGATCTGCGTCCTCTCTGCCCAGATCTGCTGGATCTGAGTCCTCCCTATCCAGATCTGCGTCCTATCTCTCCAGATCTGCGTCCTCCAGGGCTAGATCTGCTGGATCTGCGTCCTCCCTGTCCAGATCTGAGGCTCTCCTACCTGGATCTGCTGGATCTGCGTCCTCTCTGCCCAGATCTGCGTCCTCTCAAGAAGGGGGTATCTCCTCTGCCAAATCTCCACCAGAACTACTGCAAATTACCACTGAAACTGAAGGATGATGCTCAGAAAATAACCTTACCAGGGCAGGCACTCGAAGTCCCCCGAGGCTAAGGGTGAGATCTCCGACCGGAGACACTCAGTTTGCACTAAACAGTGCTGCAGACCGACTAAACAACCGGCGTGCTGAAGTAGACAGAAGTCTAGCTTTCAATATCCATATCAAATCATCAATGCCAAAATGAGGTGAGAACCTCACCTTTTATAGTGCTAAACTCCCTCCAAAACCTTGACTACGTCCTTCACCCTCCTTGGCCTACGCAGTTAACCTTGGGTCAGTGTGAGGCCTCCCCTCATAGTCATGTGGACCCCCAAGGCCCCCTCTCTAAGTTATAACGTCAATCAACTAGGAAAAACACTTTATTTTATAAAGTGAGGTGACTAAAGTGAGGTGACCCCTCTTATTTCTCACTTTATTTATTATTTCTAGCTAAAGCGGAAAAATTAAACAAAAATGAAATATTCCAATTAGCAAAGCTAATTGGGAATATTACATGGATAACAGTGCCAAATAACTAGGAGATCCCACAATATTTCTTCTTGTTTGTACCCCATATTCCTTTTCTCCCAAAATTTGAGATTCTGGATGATTCTTTTGAACATACCTAGATGGAGCCTTTTCTCTATCTGATGTGTCTTCTTTTGATGCTTCATTAGGTCTTCTTCTATATCATTATGATTTTATGTGGGAAAACATTCATCATCATCATCCCAGTTTTTTGTTATTTCCCTTTTGGGAGCTATGCGTACTTCATCAATCACAACACCAATACATTCAACAATTTATGATGTCTCTTATTGTAGCATTTGTATCCTTTACTTCTAGAAGAGAAACCAAGAACTATTCCTTCATCTGCTCTAGGTTCAAACTTACCAAGTTTTTCATCATTATTTTTTATAGAACATTTGCTCAAAAACTCTAAAGTACTTGATAGTGGGAGTATTACCATACCAGAGTTCATAAGGAGTTTTATCACTATTCACACAAACATGAGGCTTGTTGAGAATATTTACTGCGGTATGTGCAACTTCACACCAAAATGTGTCAGGAGTCCTAGATTCATCAAGCATAGCACGAGCCATTTACTGAACTTTTCTATTCATTCTTTCTGCCACGCCATTTTTTGCAGAGTTCCAGCTATAGAAAATTTTATTTTTATGCGATATTGTTCACATAAATCAAATAATTCATTCGATATGTATTCTCCTCCTTGGTCAGATATAAGACATTTGATTTTTAGATCTAATTCATTTTCAACTAAAGCTTTGAAGACCTCAATTTTTTCAAATTCTTCATCCTTGTGTTTCAATAAACCGATCCAACACATTCTAGAAAATTTATCAATGAATAAGATATAGTATTGTTCTCCACAATGTGAATTTTTCCTTACAGTTCCACAAAAATCAGTATGTATAAGTTCAAGAGGCTTACTTGCTGATCCTTCTTTGGCATTAAATTGAACTCTGATTTTCTTACCGAATTGACATGACTTGCATATGGTACTTTCTAGTAGGATCATGTTGGGTAGATCATGAACAACTTTGAGCCTGCTTGATTTTCTTATTTGAGAAAAGATCAGATGTCCCAATATTCTATTCCATAACTAGTTTTCTTCATATTTTCCTAAATAACATTGTTATTGGCCACCTTTCAATATATATAGATTGATTGGTGTTCTTGTTCCTTTTATTATGATTTTTCCTGTGTCAATTTCATTAACCACGCACTCTTTTGATCGGAAGACAACTTCATTTCCTTGGTCACTCATTTTTCTAGCACTCAACAAATTATGCTTTAATCCATCAACATACATAAAATTACTATATTTGACCTTTTCTATTATAAAAATAGATCATTTACCCTTAATGAAAGCAGTAGATTCATTCCCAAAAGTGACATTCTTTTCCTTTTCTAATGCATTGTATGAAATGAGTTTGTCTTTATCACTTGTCATGTGTTTTGAACATCCGCTATCAATGTACCAATGGTTTTCTTCTCCTTCTGCAAATAAAGCTATGCCACAACTTTCGAATTGTAAGTCCTTCTTTTTCCATACCTTAGAATTTGTGGATATTTGTTCTTTTGGCTGTAGTTTTCTCCTGCATTCAGATTTCTCATGTCCAAAGTTATTGCAAAATGAACATTCAATTATGTCTTGAAGAGAAGAAAAATTGTTATAAGTATTCTTATTTATTCCTGCCTCATTTATTTGTTTTCTTGCTTCTCTGGTCATGATGGTTTTGTATGCAACACTTTGAGTAGATTTGTGACCAAAAATATGACATGAGAAACATTTTCCATTAAAGAAGAAATTTTTGTGATCATAGAACCTTTTAGTGTTTTTTACCTTTTGACTGATGCTTCTGTTATTGTTCATCCTTGAATTGGAACAAACATGATTTACCTTTGAATTGTCTTTGTTATTTTGCTGAGTGATGAATCTTTATTGATTGGCTTTTGCTGCATTTAGATAGCTTTTAGTTGAGGCTGAGGATTTTTCTGCCTGAGAAGATTCAAAAATGTATCCAAGACCTATCTGCATAAGAGGAGAGCGTTGAACCTTGATAGTTTCATCTAAGGTTTCATATCCTTTCGAAAATCTAAGATTTATAGTTTTTTCTTTCCCAATTTCCTTTCTTAGGCTTACTATTTCACATCTAACTTCTCATTATGCTTCTTTTTTTCTATGACTTGATTTTTTAGAGTATCTATGGCTTTTTTGTTTTCTTCCAAGCATATTTTGAGTTGAGAGATTTCTTCAAGGAAATCATTAACTTCCAAATCATCCATAAAACTATCTTTATACTCATTAGTGTCTTTTTCAAATTCCATGAGTATTTTAAGATATTGATCTGATTCTACTTCTTCACTATTTGACAAGCCATCACTATCTTCATGAGTATAGTAACTTTTTCTATTGTAAAGTCGTCTCCTATTAAATTTTGATATATCCTTTCCCTTATCATGACTATCTTTATGATGAAATTTAGCAGTATAATGACCTACTCTTCCACAACAAAAATATTTGAAGGGAATCTTAGCTCTGAACCTTTCGGTGCCAAGTTGAAGTTTCTTTACAAAATTTACCTCATCTTCTTCTTATACATACCCTGATTCATTTTGTTCTTATTTTTCCTTCCCTTTCACAGTAGCTTTAAATTCGGCTTCTTTGACTTCAAAATGACCTCCTTTTCTCATTTCAAAAGCATTCAGGAACCCGTGAAGTTGAACAACAGTAAGAGTTTGCAGATCCTGTTTCTCTTCAATAGAAGACACTTTTGACTCGAATTTAGGAGTTATAGATCTTAATATTTTCTCTACTAAAGTTGTGTCTTTTATGTCTTCACCCAGATTTCTCATATGATTTACAATATCATCCAAACATAGAAAGAAACTAGTAATACTTTCATCATTATGCATTATGAGATTTTCATATTGAATTCTGAGAGATTGGAGTTTAACACTTCTTACCTTGGCATCACCTTCATAGCTTAGAATGATTTTGTACCATATCTCCTTTGTTGTATTTAACTGCATAACTGATCTGAATGGAATGTATTAGTTTTTTTGTGCTAAGTATCCAAGCAATAATTAAATTGTGTGCATAAAGTTCATTGAATTTTGCAAGTGGAACAAATGGTTTTAACATAGTTAAACAGATTTTTATGTGAGGTTAAATCATGTAAATTAGCTTGTATAACACTGTGCAAATTTACAAGCTAATTTACATGATTTAACCTCACATAAAAATCTGTTTAACTATGTTAAAACCATTTGTTCCACTTGCAAAATTCAAAACCATTTGTTCGAACCATTTGCTCGAACCCCATAGTCTCCAAAATATTTTTACAACACCTTTCGACCTTCGTCATGGGGCCACGTGGCAGCTTCTGGACTGGCCACATGGCACCCACTTATTGGCGCAAAAAACTTTAATATAAATATATTTTTCAAATGTATATTTTTTTTTGAAAATTTTTATATACAAAGTCAAATTTAGTCAAAGGTCTAGTTTTTGGAGTTTACTGGGCTTTTCAAACCTTCACAACTTTTGCATACGACCTCCGTTTTGCGAATTTTTCATGGTTCCAGAATCACAGTAATGAGACCTTTCTAGTCACTCAGGTTGCAAACACTTTTGAGTACTTTCATTTTTGAGCATTTTTTAACAATGGGCATGATCTCTTGATCACACCTCCCCATTGGGAAGATTTTGGACCCCATAAGCTCTTTGGACTACTGAACATGAAGATGAGGAGACTGTGTCCCCACTCTTCCAATATTAATCCACTGAAATTTCCCTAATTTTATTAATTGGAGCTTTTCATGAAACGACAAATTTTTCCTTAATTCCATTGACCAACCATTGTTTCTTTTGACATTGCCATGCTGCACATTTTCTGAACTTGCAGTACAACAACTTAACTTTGTAGTAAACTTATTGTTTCTACATTGGTCTATAATAAAAGGAAACTTAAATTTACTTTCACCTTGCATCATGTCCGTATGGCAATTTTTTGTTGAATTAGCCTTGAAATTGTGTTGATTCTTGACCAATTTTCTTTGTCATTGTACCATGCCTTTCTGAAACCAGCAATGATCATTGCTGAATCTTGTGCCTTCTTTGCTAAGTTGCTTTTCCCTCTCTTGGACCTTTGCAACTTCTTGCACTGACACTTTGTTTTCAGCACCATTCAACACCAAAGTCGACTGCTACAACTATTTGTCATCTTCTTTCAAAGACAACCTGCTTTCAAACTGAAACAACTCATTACATATATCAGCATTTTCATGAAAAGGATTATGTAAAACTTCTCTTTGTTTAATCATCATCAATTTCAAGTTTTGACTTACATTGATGAGCCTCTTCATCTGCCCTACATTAACTAAAGAAGAGTCTAGCTTTTTGCGATGAGCTCTCATAATGTACTCCTTGCCATATTTGAATAAATGGTACTTGTTCTCATGGCGATGGAAGATAGCTTTCTTGTCATACAATTAAGGACTACCCAAAACCATACCTATTATATCAAGCGGAACAACATCTAATTCAACCGTGTCAATGAAATGTGCTATTATTGCAAAGCGCAACATGCACTTCTTTGAAACTTGTAAATTTGCATCCTTACAAATCCAACCAAATGGATATGGTTTTGGATGTGGAATGGTCTCAAGATTAAGTTTCTTGACTAAGTCTTCAGAGATTAAATTTTCTTGCGACCCATTGTCAAACAATGTGTCAACCTTGGTATGTTTGGAAATCACCCTCACATGAAACTGTTCAATTCTCTTTTCTTCACTTGGAGCTTCTATGTGACAGTTAGATATATTAGAACTGGGTTTATTTTCATTCTCTTTCCCTTTTATGTTCTTTAGTCCCATAACTACGATTTTTGTTTCATCTCCTAAATCTGACCCTAGGTCTTGTTCAGCTATTGCAACTGTCTTGCCTTTCTCTTTGGCTTTAAAACTTTCTGGTTTCAACTCTGGATGAATTTTCCAACAATGGTCCTCATCATGGCTAGTTTTAGAATAGTGTTTGCAGAATAATTTTCCCTTCTCTTTTCTAGTATTTGCATTTCTCTTTTTCTGCCATTTTCCTTTAAACTCATTTTCCTCATTCCCATCTAAGTCTTGTTTTCCCCTTGCCTATAAATTTGTGGCTTGAACACAAACCTCATCTAGGCTTGTAGGATTAAATATGAGAATTGTATGTCTTAGATAGGTATGTAAACCTCCTATATACTTGAGCAAAGTGTCTTGGCTATGCAAATATACTCTTAGCAAAAGAGATCTTCTTCTAAATTCTTGAGAATACACAAGTACATTTTGTCCTTTCAATTATTTAAAATTTTTCCAGTCCATTATGGTTTTCTGCATGTGAGCTAATGGATAAAACTGTTGTTTTATTGTAGTAATGAAATCAGGCCATGATAAAATAATCTTACCATATTTCTTGATTTCCTCCTTTGTCTTGGCTTCCCACTAAACAAGATTTGCATGTTCCATTCTCAATGAAGCCAGTTGGATTTTGGTGTCATCATCATGAAAATTTTGAATTCTCAAATAGACCTCTAATTGCCTAATCCAATTATCTAGCTTTTCTGCATTAAATACACCATAAAAAATTAGCAATTCAAACTTAACATCAAGTTTTAGAAAAGGATTTTTACCAGTGTTCTTTGACTTGTGTGACTGGTGTACTGAAGATGAAGTAGAGGTTGATGAAGATGAAGATGAGGGTGACGATGGTGACTTTCCACTGTCTCCATTTCCTCCATTACCCTTCTTGGATTTATCTTCATCATTGTGACCTCTTGATGATCCCTAACCTTCCTTGTGAAGTTTGGATCCTTCTCCTTCTAGTATTTCATTCCTTCCTTAATAAAGGACTCTCACCATTTCAGTCATGTCAAGAAATTCTTTCCTGAACACTCTTTCTTCCTCTTTGGGATCAACTTCTTCATGGGTTCCTTCTTCCCTTGAAGTCATGCTTATGGCTTCTCCTGCTTCTCTTTGATGTGAAATTGAAGGTGGAGATAATGGCACTCTTTCCCTCCTTAGCTGAGGATTACTTTGAGTTTTCACCAATTTACCTTCTCCTCTCTTAAGCTTCAGCCTAGTAAGCACTAAAACTCTTGCAAACTGTTAAACAAATCCTTTGCACAAAGATTAAAAGGAGAAAATACTCTAGCTTAACTCAAAATCAACCCAAGCTCTAATACCAACTTTATATGAATGGAATGTATTAGTTTTTATGTGCTAAGTATCCAAACAGTAATTAAATTGTTTGCATAAGGTTCACTGAAGTTTGTAGGTGAAACAAATGGTTTAACATAGTTAAACAGATTTTTATGTGAGGTTAAAGCATGTAAATTAGCTTGTATAACATTGTGCAGTAGTAAATAATAGAGAATAATGCATCACATATGACAATAATCATCAAATTGATGAAGCAGTTCACCCCTCCTGGGCTACATTTGTTGGTTCAGTTCCCAATGGCATATCCCTCATATCTTATTGCTAAAAAATGGTAAGTACATGTGATAAAAATCCTCGAATGGTTGTGATCTATGTAAAAATAGCTTCAAAATTCTTTAATTAGTCAGGAATGACTATTCATTTGCAAAAAATAGAGAATGGATGCTCAAAACACTGAAAACACCCTAGTGGCCCTAATGGCTCCTTGACCTCTCCTAAAGAAAAACCTGCACACGATGACCTCTGATGGCTCTGAAACCTCTGCCAATCAACTCATAGTGTTGAAATTAGCCAAAAATTACTATTCATTCATAAACAATGATCGAATATCCAAATAATTATGAACAAAAAAGTAAATTGCCCATTGTCCCCTAAGAAATCTCCACTAAAAGTGGTCAAACTCCAAATAAGTCTGACAAAATAGAAATCCCGCCAAATCTGGGGGTTTGCCAGCAGAACCACCGGAAGGACTGACAGTCATATTAAATGTCCAGTTGTATCATGTGAACGTGCTATGTATTAACCGTCGGAGTTAACGTTTGCTAACCGCTGGGCTTAAGGTCTTGGTTCTGGCGCGTGGTCTCGTGGACTGGGGGTTGGTCCCCTAGGGGCTAGCCCCCTTTTTCCGCCGGTGAAATACAAAAAAAAAATCAAATACATGCGGCACCCTTAGGGGTTAAGAAACACTCAATAGCCCGAGCGGTCGGGCACATGTGCTGTTGGGCGAGAGGTCCCGCGTTTGAACCCCGTAGTCTCTAAAATATTTTTACAACACATTTCGACCTTCGTCCAGGGGCCACGTAACAGCCTCCGGGCTAGCCACGTGGCACCCGCTTATTGGTGTGAAAAACTTTAATATAAAAATATTTTTCAAATATTTTTTTTTTGCAAATTTTGTATACAAATTCAAATTTAGTCAAAGGTCCAGTTTTTGGAGTTTACTGGGCTTTTCAAAACTTCATAACTTCTGCATACAACCTCCATTTTGCAAACCATTCACAGCGCCAGAATTGCAGCGATAAGACCTTTCCAGTCACTCAGGTGGCAAACACTTTTGATCACTTTCATTTTTGAGAATTTTTTAACATTGGACATGATTTCCTGATCTATAACCTTGAAAAATTCTAATTCGGTCAGGCTTCCCAATAATGCATTGATATATTTCACATTGGTTTCATAGTTCTTCTTTGCTACTGGATATGTGGGAAATGCACCTGGATATTGATAATCTCCTTCAAAAATTTCCCAAACATCTGCACTAAGAGACTGAAGATAGGATCTTATTCTTGTCTTCCATAAGATCAAATTATTTACGTTTAAGAGCGATGGTCTAATATATGTTGTTCCATCTTGATTTCTCATCTTAGTAGATATTCCTTCCAGTGATCAAGCTTCTTCAGAAGGACTTGCTCTGATACCAACTGTTGGAAAAATATTGAGATGGGGGTGGGGGGTGAATCAGTATATAAAAATCATACAAACTTTTCTTTACTTTATTGATTTCTATATGCGACTTAACTTAATCCAAATAGAGTATATACACAACTTTCTTTAAAGAAAGTTGCTCAATGCATTTATTATTCAGATAAATCTTCAGTAATATCACTTATACCAGTGCATCATTCATTCATCAGTCATTTAGAAAAAAATAAACATGTGCAGTAAGAAAAAAATAAATCATCGCACATAAGAAACACACATGAACACTAATATTTAAGGTGGAAACCCAATTTGGGAGAAAACCACCATTATTGTCGTCTTTGTTTTCAATATTTATTATATGGAAAAATTCTTACAATATTGTACTGATGCAGACTCATACCAGCATGCAGGCACCCACCTGCAAAAGGTTGCAACCTTCTCTCATTCTCCAGCTGCTATTGGAATGGAGCTCCAACCCCCCTGATCTCGTTTATCAGCCACCACTTGAAGGGAGCTACAACCACCTAATCTAATCACCAACTCCTACTTGTATGAAGATTTTACTTCCACACTGAAGGATTCGACCCTCATAACCACTGCAGACCATGTTTCATAAATTTTCACACTGGATCGAACAACTTTTAATTCAACACAACTTGTAGATCAAATGAAACAACCATCAACAAGATTTGAACTGAATAGTGAGATCACTGTAACCAGACCATAGAACTAAACCCATACTTTGCATCAACATACAGAATCAACTACAACCCTGATCATTCATAATACAAATTTATACGCAACTTTACTTACAGCAACCCGCGTGTATACGCTTTTTTCTGTGGAGCAACCTGCATATAGATCTTAATATACTAATATTAGATTTCTGACCAGAATCATAATAGATCAGAGATATTCAGACATATCTTGTCAAATTTACAGATCCCTCATACATTCAGTAGCGTCCATCATTTTTAATCAACGAATCACTGATTTTTATACACAATCAACTAGCAGCATAATCAGTACTTAAACAACTCAGATCTATATGAAGACATCATTGATAGACAACAAAAATACATCAAAACTGATAAGACATTTCCTTTAGAATTATTCAGTAAAACCATGAATTTCATACGCGCCTTCCATAAGACAAATGCGTGATTATATGTGCTTCTTTTAAAACCAACTTGCATATAGATTTTATTGAATATATATGTGCCTTTTTTGAGCCGAACTCGCATGTATACGCGCCTTCCACGTGATGAACCCACTATAAATTTGTAAATAATTCAGGATTGCGCAACACTTTAGAACAAAAAACTTACTTAGATCATACCCTTTACTTCAACAAGAATGCGCCATACCATAGATATAAACAACTCATAAATAGATAATGCAAATACATAGTCATTTAAGGTCTAGAGGGCCTGATCCATCATTGTATTCAAGAGTGCATCA
Organism: Pinus albicaulis; assembly: GCA_034641835.2. Lineage (NCBI taxonomy): Eukaryota > Viridiplantae > Streptophyta > Pinopsida > Pinales > Pinaceae > Pinus > Pinus albicaulis. The sequence goes on along the minus strand of CM076569.1, from coordinate 565,391,140 downwards.
TAACATCAGATCTATCTATTAATTATAGCCCATTCCATGCAGATATACTTTAGATTGAAGTATTCATTCAATTCACATGCATATCCACCCATAGCACTATGATATTAACCTCCTTATATAGTTTGAGCCTTAGCCAATACCATGAGCCAAAACCATACAAGTGTCAATGGTATTCTTGGACGGGATCAAATAATCGTTATTGCACTCAATATTGTGGGCTAATCCCATGGCAAGGACCCCTGGTATTATAGAACAAGTGCACTAGCTCATACGTGACTTTTCTTCTTTATACCTGCGTGTATACGTGTCTTTTCCTTTACCAACTCACTTATAGTTCCTTAAATATGTACTTTAGCCATCTTCTGATCCTAATCTGTAAAGTTTTTGTCCCATCATTCTGACATTTTGTTCCATCACTTTGTCACCTATGAGCTTATCTAGAACCATTTACAACTGGGTTTCCATCAAGGATAAAAAATTCAATCATATTTCCAACATGGTCAAGGTTGAATCACTTATTTATATGGTGTTGCATCAATATTCAACCTTCTAATCCTCTCAGCCGCATCATTCAAAGGATCTTATTGATCTAATGAAGTGGCTGAAATTTCATGAGTGGGAGATGGTTCTTTAAAAGGAGATTCTAGAGATTGATCTAAGATAGGGATCTCCACAAAAAGATATAGAATCTTATTATCAAATTCATGATATGTCTTTAGATTAGTGAATCTATCTAGATGATAAAGCTATCACTTTACAATATTATCAGTCTTGGAAGATTTAAGAAAAAATACATATATGGAATGAATAAATTTCTAATTTAAATCCTCATAAAGATGATATATCTTTGTTGTATTTGAATACCCCACAAATTTTCACTTCTAAATCCTTGCATCAAGATTGTTTCTTTGCTCCTTATGGTCAAGGAATAACATGTGGAACCAAATACCCTTAGATTCCTTATCGAAAAAATGTATTCATACCACATTTTGTGAGTCCTCTTGAGAACATGATATGGGCACATATTTGTCACATATATTTCACATAGAATTGTATCAACCAAAAACTTCAAGTTTACATTTTTGAAAAACATCATAGAGAGAATCAAAATCAAGATAGTTATGTTCATTCTTTCAACTAGACCATTATGTTGAGGATTGTATAGAACAATGGCTTGATGTTGAATCCCATGTTAGAAAATATAGTTTTCAAATTCACTAGAGGTATATTATATTCCATTATCAATATGAAGAGAGCCAATCCATAAATGAAAAATTCTGAAGTTTTCAAAAGCTTGAGATTTATTTTTCAACAATCACATCTGACACATCCTAGTGTAATCATCAATAAAATGTCATCATATATTTAATTCCATTAATGGATGTAATAGGTATAGAGTTGCACAAATCAAAATGTGTCATTCCAAGTTTTTTACATGCTCTAAAAGTGGAATTATGAAAGGATTTTTCAATTGTGCTTTTCGAGGATATACACATAACATTGCTTTAATTTCCTAGGAAATGTGGGAAAACTACAAACACCATATTTTTTCAATAAATTAAGGTTGTTATAATTAATATGTCCAAATCTAGCATGCCATAAAATATTAGACAGAAATGTATCTTCATTGTGATGAGAGAGGTATGCAGAGTTGTATGCATGAGTATATATCCATTTTGTCTTTAACAATATTTAATCCCCAACTCTAGTCTTGACAACCATGTTATTGAAAGGCTTCCTTATTTCTACTGTTCGAAATATTTTAATTGGATATCCTTGCTAATTAATGTGCGCAAGGATTTATCTTCCTATTCCCAAGGGATTTCTCACGTTTTGCAAAAAATTTCACCAAAGAGTCAAATTTAATAGACTTTAGTGGTCATTGGCTTGCAAGGATTCAAGAAAAAGAGAGTATGTAATAGGAGGATAATGTTGAAGGTCTTGAGGGGAAGCTCTATCTTAAATCTAGTAGCATCTATGTCATGCATGATGGATTTGATATCATAAGACAAGGCTATGGGAGTATCATACTTCAACTATAAGTTGAAGGATTCTACCAACAATTGCACAATTTTCAATTTCAAGTATAAGTCATATAAGCCCTTTAATGTCTTTAAAATACCATAAGAATTTATAACGGAAACAATATTATGGCTCACCTTTTTACTTACTAATGCAACTATTATGGAATATGATTTAGTGTATTTATTATTCCAGATGGCTAACTCTTTGTCTAATGTAGGATTCTTGGGCCCACTATCCTCCTCTCCTTCATAAATTTTGTCTCATAAATCATTGGAAATGAGTTTGTGTTTGATATTTCTAGACCATCCTCTATTGTTTCTCTTACCAGTCAACACTACATCGACAATGGAAATGAGAGATTTTTTTTTCAATAGAGACTTGAGCTAAGGTCTCCCACTACATTATTCTTGAATTATGTTACTTGGAAACAACAATCCATAATGTATACTTCAACTTAGGATAATACAATGAAGAAAATAAAACCCACATACATCCATTTATTTTCACAAAGTAATAATGCAATGAGACACAAACCCATTAATTCAGTTCATGTGCTTTCCTTTGTAAAATAAAAAGTCAAATCCCCACTGGAAATATTGTTGGGATGAGAGATGTAATGGGAATGGGTGCATTCGTGCCAATAAATTCAATGTCAATTTAATAAACAATCATACCAAACATAATCATTTTAGGATTCATTATGTTGATATTAAAATGTGCATTGATCAACTACACATCCATAGATGAATTAGTTAATTTCATAGGATTTTACTCCACTTCATGAACTAGGAGGAACAAAGAATGCACAAAACCGCTCACCATCCATGCAATAACCTATTTGAGTTTTGGATACACCTTAAAACCATTCAATTCACATGAGCTTCTGAACTCTTGCATAGGGTATAATCAACTAAGTAAAAGCTTCATCTCATAGTTGGATGGAAAATATAGTGGATTCTCGTGATCCAAAGATTCAACTATTTCAAAATGATTTCAACGGAGGCTTATCTCCAATGATTCAATTCCCCATGTATTTTTTATACTCAAAATAAATAAATAAAATAGAGACCCAAGCTAGACTAGACCATACCAGAAGACATGCTTTCTGAATTGAGTATATAGTGGAAGTATATTTGAACACAGTACATATATAATATAGAAAAACACTTGGATTGTGTAATAAATATGTTTCTTAAATATGGCAAGGCAATGAGACTTCATAATCAGAGGAGAGAAGAGTTGTGGAGATTCGGAGAGAAAGGGCACACATAAAGGAGTCGATGGTTAGAAGTAACACCAAAAAAAAGGAAGGAGAGTAATCAAGGTTGTCTGTGACAAAGGAAAATAAATAGAGGGTGTTTCTAGCACCAAGTAGGGGAATGAAAGTCACATATGATAGTATGGTCATTAACAACCAAGGCGTTGGTAAGAAAAAGGGAAAACACCATAAATAAACACTTAACTCTGATACCATTAACAAATTAAGGGAATAACTCCACTCTAATGCATTTTTATTAATGGTAAACCTTACTTAATACAATGTAGTGACTCTTTGTTTCATCTTACAAGAGGTATGTTGATATCTTGTATACTCCCACTTCTCCTAATATTTACTATTTTATTTACAAGGAAAAAATATTGAAGGCTTATGTGTCCAACATTTCCTTATATATTTCCTTGAAGATTGAGATATACTCAACCCCCTGCATAGCCAACAACCAACCCTCTCAAAAGTTAAAAAATAATTGCAAATATGTCTAAAGGGTAATCTCTCACAAATAAGGCATCTTTGGGCACACCCTTCATGTAGTTTCTCCTCATTTCCTCTAATAATAAAGATGCAACTACATCCTTAAACTTTAATGTGGATTGACTAGTACTACCATTTGCTACAACTAGATTATTCCATGAGCCTAGAAAAGAACATAAAAAGGTAACACACTCATTTTATTCCTTGATATTACTATCAACAAAGACAAGTTGACTCACCAAAGTATTAAAAGAGTTTAAAATGTTTATGGTGAATTGGTCATCATCCATCATAATATCATATAACATCTTTCAAAGAAATTAATTATTTACCATGGACTTTGATAAGAGTAAGTTTCCTAACTTGTCCCACTACTTATTTTCATGATCTTCTATGGAGGCACTCATCAAAACCATATTTGACAAGAAGAGTTGAATCATACTTCTTACCTTTATTTCTAGCTTTTCCCAATCTTATTTGATGTATTAATAGTTTTTGTACCTAGATCCACAAAAACCAATATTTTTCTATTTAGAAGATATTCCATCTTTAATTTCATGGCTCAAATCTCTAGCTATTAAATTTCTCAATATTTATATTGGAACTACTCACCATTTGCTTCCATATAAGAGTCATTACCATGAAGTTTAGATAACATTTCTTTATTAAAAACAAACCAAAATTTAGCAATAAGAGAATCCTTTAAAGCTAATAATCTCATGTTGAGATTGCAACAAGATGATGAGCTTAGTGGAAAGAAGTCGCCTTCACTAAGTGGGCCCGCAGCCTATTTTTGGCGCAAAGTCTATTTTTAGACTATGTCTATTTTTAGACATGTTGATCATATTCTATGAGTTGCAAGATGCTATTTGTGGATGGTTGGTCAAGTTGGAAAAATAGATGGACTTCTATTTTTAGACATATTGGGCGTAATCTATTTTTAGATTGCCAGTCTAAAAATAGATATGTCGAATATTATTAGCTCTTAATAATATTTGGACTCTAAACATTATCTTATTCTCTTGGAGCACTTCAGTTAAGTGCACAGATGTGGCACAGGAGCTGACAGAAGGAATTATGCTATTCCTAAGGGTTAAGTGGAGCTATTGCATGGAGACTTCAGTTAGAACTCATGTGACAGAGTTTGGTGGAGTTATTGAGGTAGTTGGTGGAGTTGTGTTCAGTTTAACCGACTTAAACATAGTTGAGCTAGTTGTATCTAGTCTAACTGATTGATACACTAGTGAGAGTGGTGTGAATTAATTATTAATTAATTCACTAATTATTAACTCATTAATCAACTAAAGAATACATCCGTTAACTACAATGCATGGACAATTTCAGTGGAGACCAGTGAAGAGGTAGGTGAAAGAGCAGTGTGACTATCAGTTGTGACTATACTGTTGCATGATTTGCAACAACCAGTGTTTGGATATGCCAATGAGGATTGCGCAGTCAAGTTTGGACCAATTCGAGTTCATTCAGAGCCATTCTTTAGCAGTGATTGCACAGTAGAGGCAGGCTATTAGGTGGCAGAGATTGGAGCATGTGATTTGCTAGATCGGGCTTGATTAGTGTGTAGCAATTGGAGATTGTACTGAAATCTTTGTGAGGAGCTTGGTATAATGATTTCCACATGATCTCTATGACATATAATATACAGATAGTTGGGGGTTTTCAACTTTAAGATTTCCCATAAATACTGTGTTCATATGTGTGATTGTTTATGGTTTTAATGTGTGCATGCGATTGTTTTTATTTTCGCAATTAATGGTCAATGGTAGAAGAGATTCTGTATTGTGCATGAAGTTAAAATAGTGTGTGATCAGGAGAATCTTGGAAAATAAAATATCAGTTATTCAAAATTCTACATGGTATCAAAGCGATATTGATCATTGGAGCAATTGCAAAACATTGAAGCAGTTGAGTTTTGAGCTGGTGGAATTCGAATTTGCAGTAGTGTTTTCTTGGTGTCAAAGTTGAGATGTCTTTCAACGGATTGCGATTGGAGTATGCCCTTGAGGGAAGCTCGAATTATATTGCATGGAAGGACAGGATGGAGGTGGTGCTATATGACAACGGGTTGAAGGAGTTCATAGATGCAGAAATTCCAAAACCTGCTTCTAACGATGCTGCCGCACTTGATGCATGGCAAAAGAAGACAAAAAAGTGTCGAAGAATTCTGTTGGAAGGTGTAAAGGATCACATAGTGTCCAGCTTTCATGGTAAGGCTTCTCCATTCTTGATGTGGAAAGCGTTGACAGACTTATTCCAAAGCAAGAGCGACCAGAGGAAGTTGGCGCTCAAGGATAAACTCAGGAACATAAGAATGGAGAAAGGCGACAGTATGCCCAAGTACCTCACGAAGTTCATCCAATGTAGGGATGAGCTGGGAAGTGTGGGGGTGACTGTAGATGACGAGGACTTGGTGAGCTTGGATCTCCTTGGGCTTTCGAAGAGTTGGCATTCCTATCAGGACTTTGTCAATGGTCAGGAGAAATTGCCAGGATGGGAGTGACTTTGGTCAGATCTTGTGCAAGAGGAGATAAGGCGAAATACCAAAGATGGATCTTCATCAAAGAACTCAGATGAAGAAAAGTGCGCTTTGGCTGCTAAAGCAAGGAAGGGGAAGAGCAAGAAGAATGCTTCTCAATCTGGTGCAAAAGGAAAGAAGCAGGACATGTCCAAGGTGAAGTGCTTTCACTATCACCAACACGGACACTACACCACTAATTGTCCACAGAAGAAGAAAGATAAGCAGGTTGTTGGATCTGCAGCTGGAGAGGCCTTAGCCTCGAATTTTGAGCTATATTTTTCGCTGATCGCATGCTTGGTCTCAATTATGATGGGTTCAGTGTGGTTTCTTGACAGTGGTGCGCCTTTTCATATGACTGTAGACAAAGATTTGTTTACTGATCTGGATGAGAAAGATCTTGGAGTACACATCGAGATGGGTGATGATGGTAGATACAGTGCGACCAGTATCGGTACCATTTCCTTTGAGAGGGAGTCTGGTAAACCCTTCGTATTGAAGGAAGTGATGCATGTTCCAGGATTGAAGAAGAATCTGATCTCGGTGGCCATGTTAGAAGACAAGGGATATGATGTTGTCTTTAGCGAGGAAAAGGCTTTCTTGCACAGTAAGGCAACTGGTGAAACCTGGAGGATAGGGGTTCGAGTTAAGAACCTTTGTCAATTGCAAGTAGATGGTTGCGCAGCAATGGCAGGCAAGGCAGAAGGAGTGGTGAGCCGAGATGAGGGCGAGTTATGGCACAGGATATTGGGCCATCTTCACCATGGTGCTTTGAAAACTTTAGCAGATTTCTACCAGGCTTCCCAAAGGTACACTTGCGTAGTCAGATCAGTGCAAGGGATGTACTTTGGGAAAATTTATGAAAGCCATCTTTCACGAGAAGGATAGTCGTGCCACGATGATCCTTGAGATAATTCACACAGACGTGTGTGGACCTTTCTCAGTAGCTTCGACAGCAAAGCACAGGTACTATGTGATATTTGTTGATGATTTTTCTCGTAAGTGTTGGATCTTCTTCATGCAGAAGAAGAGCGAGACATACTCAAAGTTCTATGAGTTCAAGGCACTAGTTGAGAAAGAATCGGGGAAGCAGGTGAAGGCTCTTAGGAGCGATAATGGTGGATCTTTGGTGAATTCAAGGACTTTTGCAGCACAGAAGGAATTCGAAGAGAGCTCATAGTGCCTCATAACCCATAGCAGAATGGGGTGGCTGAGCAGAAGAATAGAACGATCGTGGGTGCTGCATGGGCGATGTTGCATGATTAGGGCCTTCCCATACACTTGTGGGCTGAGGCATGCAATACTGCAGCATATGTGCAGAATCGTTGTCCTCACAGGATAGTCGGCATGAGTACACTCGAGGAGGCGTTTTCTAGTAAGAAGCCTGATATTTCCCATTTGAGGATTTTTGGTTCACCTATTTACATTCATGTGACTAAGGATGCCAGGAAGAAGCTGGAGCTGACCGCAGAGGTTGGTATATTTGTGGGGTACACTGATACACCCCACAACTATCGTGTGTATTTTCCAGACAGTCGCAATACTGTTGTGCGACGGGATATCAAATTTCATGAGGAGAAATACATGAAGTGTTCATTTGAGAGAGAGCCACACTTGCATGCAGATGAGGAGCTATTAGTTCCTAAGGATGAGCCTCAGGATGTGGATCAGCCACAAGAGGAGGTTCATGGAGTGGAAGAGACCACTCATGCAGCGCCAACCATCAGAGGGCGGAAGCGCACTACAGAAGCTGAGCGACTGGCTCAAGATGTAGAGAATATTGTAGGAGCACCTACATCACAGCGCAGACAGAGACAGTCACTTGATCGGTACACTGGATACATGGCTCTTATGAGAAAGTGTATCGTGACAGAGCCATCCTCTTTCGAGGAAGCTGTGGAGGATTCTGCATGGGTAGATGCCATGGTGGAAGAGTATGATTTGATTGTCAGAAAAAATGCATGGGAGATTGTCCCAAGGCCGGAAGGGAAATCAGTGGTAGGTTCTAGATGGATCTACAAAGTGAAGAAAGTAGCTGACGAGAGTGTGGAGAAGTACAAGGCAAGATTTGTTGCCCGAGGCTTCTCACAGATTGAGGGGATCGATTATGAGGAAAATTTTGCATCTGTTGCAAGGTATTCTTCCATACGGACGATTCTTGCTCTCTCAGCGCAGATGGGGTGGCACATTCATCAGATGGATGTGAAGACTGTGTTCCTCAACGGAGTGATTGAGGAGGAGGTGTACATAGAGTAGCCCAAAGGTTTCGAGATCTTCAGCAGCGAGTCACATGTGTGCAGGCTCAAGAGAGCGATGTATGGGTTGAAACAAGCACCTCGTGCTTGGTACACATGGATAGACAGTTATTTCACCAGACTTGGATTCTCCAAGAGTGAGGCAGATCCGAACCTATACCAGATTGTGGTGCAGGGTAAGTTGTTGATCATTGTACTTTATGTAGATGATTTTATTTTGACAGGTGATGAATTTTTGATACTCTCATGCAAGGCTGATCTTGCAAAAGAGTTTGAGATGAAGGACTTGGGCCTCCTTCATTATTTCCTAGGATTGGAAATTTGGCAGCGCAGTGATGGACTGTTTGTGTCTCAAGGCAATTATGCCCGAGAGATACTGGAGAAGTTCAACATGCATGCTTGCAAGCCTATCGACACTCCTCTTCCTGGTGGTTGGAGGAAAGAGGATGCTACATCGACAGAGGTAGTGGATGCCACTGTTTATCGATAGTTGGTGGGGTCGCTTATGTATCTGGTCAATACACGACCTGACATATGCTATGTTGTTAACCAGCTTTCAAAAGCTATGGTTAAGCCTACCAACCTCTACTGGAAGGCAGGCAAGCATGTATTGAGATATCTCATAGGCACATCGGGATATGGATTATGGTACAGACAGTCAGATGAGGTGAAGCTGTGTGGCTTCATAGATGCAGATTGGGTAGGGAGCCCAACGGACAGAAAGAGCACATCTGGAGGGATTTCCAGTATCGGGTCGACAACAGTTTCTTGGTACAGCAAGAAGCAAAAATTCGTGGCACTCAGTTCAGTAGAGGTCGATTATATGGCAGCGAGTTTGGCTGCATGCGAGGCTATATGGATGAGGAAGATCCTGGTCGGGTTGTTCGGTTCACACTTAGATCCTACTGTGATATATTGTGATAATAAGAGTTGCATCAAACTCTCGATTAATCCAGTATTTCATGATAGATCTAAACACATTGACATCCGGTATCATCATATCAGAGATTGTGTGCAGCGGAAGATCATGTTACTTTCATACATTCCCACGGAGGATCAGGAAGCTGATATCTTAACGAAGGCGCTCACTAGGAGAAAATTCGAATACCACAGGGGCAGGATATGGGCGGAATATAATCCTTATCTTGTTGAGAGGGAGTGTTGAGATTGCAACAAGATGATGAGCTTAGTGGAAATAAGTCGCCTTCACTAAGTGGGCCCACAGGATATTTTTGGCGCAAAGTCTATTTTTAGACTATGTCTATTTTTATACATGTCGATCATATTCTATGAGTTGCAGGATGATATTTATGGATGGTTGGTCAAGTCGGGAAAAATAGATGGACTTCTATTTTTAGACATATTGGGCGGAGTCTATTTTTAGATTGTCAGTCTAAAAAATAGATATGTCGAATATTATTAGCTCTTAATAATATTTGGACTATAAACATTATCTTATTCTCTTGGAGCACTTCAGTTAACTGCACAAATGTGGCACAGGAGCTGACAGAAGGAATTACGCTATTCCTGAGGGTTAAGTGGAGCTCTTGCATGGATACTTCAGTTAGAACTCATGTGACAGAGTTTGGTGGAGTTATTGAGGTAGTTGATAGAGTTGTGTTCAGTTTAACTGAGTTAAACATAGTTGAGCTAGTTGTATCTAGTCTAACTGATTGATACACTAGTAAGAGTGGTGTGAATTAATTATTAATTAATTCACTAATTATTAACTCATTAATCAACTAAAGAATACATCAGTTAACTACAGTGCATGGACAGTTTCAGTGGAGACCAGTGAAGAGGTAGGTGAAAGAGCAGTGTGACTATCAGTTGTGACTATACTGTTGCATGATTTGCAACAACCAGTGATTGGAGATGCTAATGAGGATTGCGTGAGCAAGGCTGGACCAATTCGAGTTCATTCAGAGCCATTCTTCAGCAGTGATTGCGCAGTAGAGGCAGGCTATTAGGTGGCAGAGATTGGAGCATGTGATTTGCTAGATCGGGCTTGATTAGTGTGTAGCAATTGGAGATTGTACTGAGAGCTTTGTGAGGAGCTTTGTATAATGATTGCTACATGATCTCTATGACATATAATATACATATAGTTGGGGGTTTTCAGCTTTAAGCTTTCCCATAAAATACTGTGTTCATATGTGTGATTGTTTATGGTTTTAATGTGCGCATGCGATTTTTTTTATTTCCGAAATTAATGATCAATGGTAGAAGAGATTATGTATTGTGCATGAAGTTAAAATAGTGTGTAATCAGGAGAATCTCGGTAAAATAACATATTTGTTATTCAAATTTCTACATCTCATTTCAATACCAAATGTAAATATAAGTTTTAAACATACGTAAGTGATCAATTCTTATGAATTCTGAACACAATAGAAATAATAACAATAACACACAATACATATATTTTCTCTAAAAAAAATATAAGCTAATGCTACATCTCTAAATTATTCATTGTATTAATTTAAAAATTTATAATACAATATTTAGATATTGTAAAACATCAAAAATCCTAATCCATTCACTCAAATCAAAATTATAACCTTAATTCCTTTGTTAAGATTAAATTACCATGAAAAAATTGACAATTAAACCAAAAACAAATTATAAAAATAAAAGTAAATGAATTGTTGTGAATAACAACGTAGGGCTATTAGCTCCTTCCCTAAGTCACATTCCACGTGCCAAAATATAATACATTTCCAACAAAATTAAGTCCTTCCATAAGTCACAATCCACATGCCAAAATATAATACATTTCCAACCAGATTAGGTCCTTTCATAAGTCAGAGTCCACATGCCAAAATATAACGCATTTCCGACAAGATTCACAATTCACAGGTCACACTATCCAGTAATGTCATTTTACTTTTATATCTACAAATCCATTCTATTAATAATATAATACATTTTATATAAAACTAAATTATCACTAAAAAAAATTCTCATGTATTATTATTTCAATGGGTATGTTTTATTTTGTAATAAGAATTCTAGAATTATTTTAAAATTAAAATCCTTATGGAATATTTTAAAGTATTTAAAGTAGTATATACAAATTAATAGTTAAGATTTATCTTTAAAATTGTGTTTTTTTAATTATTTTAATTAAATTGATTAATTGAAAAAATGTCATATGAAATGAAATATGGTTTTTTAAGTATATGGTATTGATAAACTATGATATTGATCAAAACCTATTTACAAATTAAAAATCCTCACAATAAAATAGAAAAAAAATTCATGGTTAAAAATCTCTCTCTCTATCTCTCTATATATATTATAATTGACAATAAAATTATAATTTAATTACTTTTTATAATTTTAATAATATGAAATGTATCAAAGTGTTTTGATGCATATTATAGATTAATACCTATAAGTATTTATCAACCATTTATAAATGATTTTAATTTGCTCTCTATTTCTTTTTAAGAACCTATTCAACCATTAAATTATATAGAATTATATCTAAAAAAACCCTTACTATGACCCTATCTAATTATAATTACTTGATTTGCAGGGTAATAATTATGTTCTCCACTATTTAAATTTGCTTTGTATTTTTAAATCTTTTTATAAAACCTAATCAATAAATTATATAGAATTTAATTTTAAAAAATCCATTCCATTTTTATTGTTGTAATTATTAGTTTGGTTTGGTGATAATTGTGTTTATTTGGAATAGGGTTTTGAAAATTTTATTTTAATTATCAATAATTATTAGGTAGATGCTAAGGATTTAACCTTCATGGAACATTCTAGAATATTCTTAGGAATAGTCACAAATCAAAAAGTCTAAGATTTAATTAAAAACCAACCTAGATCCTTCTTAACTTCCGATCTACCAAGCATGGATAAAAATCGAATCACTTTTCACTCTAAAATAGATTTCCACCTCAAGAGATTTGATCCCTCTTGAAACTTGGTAGATTTAAAGTTAAAATAAATCTAGACTAGTTTAATTATTAACTATTGTTACTTATAATTATAAATTATAAATAGAATTATTATTATTCGTTTTTTTTAATTATTATTTTTATTTTATATAATTTTATTGAGTGAAAATATTTTATTAATAATTATGATTATTATTTATTTTATTTTGTTTTTAACTTTTTTTTTTATATATTATTTGACTAAGTCAAAATATTTAATTGGACATCACAACTTCTCTAAAATAGCCCTCATCCCATAATATTATAACATAACCTATTTATAAATTAAACATCTCTATAATAAAGTGGAAATGAATTTCCATAACTATATATATATATATATAATTTAATCGATTTCTATAATATATAATTTTTTACATTACAAAAAGATGTTACCAAATATTTAATTTATATCACTACAATAATCTCTTAATTCAGTAAACCTTTTACTAAGGAAAACTCTTCTAACTCTTCTTACATACGCATCCTTTAACATACTTTGACATCCCAATTCCCATATAATATAACTAGCAATTTTACTAAGACAAATTCCTCCAACTCTTCATGCATACCTGTCCCTTAACATATTTTGACACACCATTCCCCATATAATATAATTAGCAATTGCACCAAGTGTTGTAAAGGAACGTCGTAAGGTAGACAATAGAGTATGGAGAAATAGCATAGATAAAGACAAATGTCATATGTTACAATTTGAGTGGGAGAAATAACATGGTGCTAAATGTAAAGTGAACTCCTCTCTCAATAGCATATTGATTTGAGATGCAATATGCCAATTGAGAGAATGCTTAGCAGTTTCAACATTGTACTTTCAACTTTAGTTTTGTTTATACCCTTCTAGGGAATTAGATAGCTTGAAAATTTGGAAATGTATGGTTGGTGAATGTAGGTATGGATCCTTGATTGAATGTGATGGTTCTCTGATGCTGATGTTTTTTTAAGACACAATGAACCCCTAACTTTCACAATAAGATCCGAATTCCACCCAAATTTTAACATTAATAATATAAATTCAACCAAACTAGCATATTTCAACAAGGAATGGATATTTCAACAAGTCCTGGATGATTTTGGAAGAATATATCCAACACATAGGCCAAATACAACTCATGTCATGTACCACAACCCATTTCCTCCAAATCAAAATAGCTCATGTTATACACCACATCTCCCTACAGCAGGGAATGTTTCTCAAAGAAAGTTCCTATAAAATCAAACAAATAAGAGGCAAAAACTCACACAAAAAAACTCTCAAAGCAAGTTCCCATAACATCAAACAAAAAAAACTCACAGAAAACTAGCTTTTCCATGTAATGGTTATAGAGAAACATTTAATATAAAATAAAAATATATGTTCCATCCCTCCCGAGCATTTAATATAAAATAAAAATATATGTTCCATCTCTCCCAATCAAAACTTGCTTTTCCACGTAATTGTAATATAGAAGCATTTAATACAAAACAAAATACATGTTCCATCCCTCCCCATGCATTTGTCAAGACTCAAGTGAGTATTTTCTACACACATGCCACAAAGTTGCCTTCCAACATCCCTTACAAGTGGAAATGGGAGGTGATTGTTTTTTTTTTTAAGGAAACCATATAAGCTTGGCTCAATATTAGCTGATAGACAATGATGTAAATCTCATGTTTAAGCTTCTTCTCCAATTTGAAAAGAACCTATAATATTTATAAGAAAATTTGTTAACTTACCATATGAGAAAAGTTATTAAAAAAAAAACAAAATAGCTATGAGTGTCATTGACATAAATGTAGATTCATTAACATAAATGTGGAGTTGCATTACCTACAAAGCAACATGTCCTCCTTTTCTTCAAAAAAAAATTTTAAGCAACATGTCCTCCTTCTCTTTAAACAACAAGTTTAGGGGAACTAAGGCTTCTCCTTCCCCTTCTACCGCCCTCTAAGGCTTTGTACTTCTTTGACATTTAAACCTTTTAACATTCTATATATTAATCCATATTCCATATATTTTTCAGCATTGTATTCTTCCATATATGTTAGAGTTGCAAACTCATATTTAAATTAAATATGTTTTTACATCTTTAAATTAGATATGCTTTACTCTTTATATAGAAGTGGCCCTAGGCTCCCACAAAATATCTTTAAATTAGATATGCTTTTTCTCTTTATATAGAAGTGGCCTTAGGCTCCCACAAAATACTGGTACTATTTTAGTAAAAAAAATCTTTAATCCAATGTTTTTACATAGTAAATTTATCTTAAGGTCCATTATTGAATAACCTAACAAGTTCCCATCAAGATTTTACTATGCCTTATATTCAATAACCTAAAAATTTATCATCAAGTTAACAAGTTCCCATCAATATTTTACTATGCCTTATACTTCATAATGAAAAATGGGTGTGCACTATAATTTAGCTATTTTAATATTTGTTCATCTTTCACATCAGGTTATCAGGTTTATATAGTGGGATGAACAAGAAGAATGATTCATATTTTGAAAAAGGAGATAGTTTTTCTTCTAGATCCAAAGTGTCCATAGTTAAGTGTTCCTCCAACAGCAGTAAACCTATCAATGGCTCAATGGACTAAAATGATATTTAAAAACAAGTTGTAAAAATAATCCCATTTTATCTCGAGGTGCATGGCTAATCTGTGGTTGTAAACATGGACAGGTCGATGGCTGAAATTACAAAAGACAAGCATACATAGACAAAGGATTGATTACAATAGGGAAATGGTTTAAAAAATGAAAAGACTCATTTTTTTCAGTCACAAGATACCTCTTTTCATGGGTCACAAGGAAAAATGCAGGAGCCGATGAACAAATATTTCTCCACATTTTCTTAAACATTTGAAACACACAACTCAAAATAATTCACTAGTACTCTGGAACAAAGTGATCGAGACCAAATAAAGCCATGATGCCCAAGGGAAAATAGGTTGGAAGCTCCTTGCAATCATTTTTATAACAACGCTCAAGTGCCCAAATAATAATTCAAGAAAATCATTCTTGAATGCATCTTACATAATCTACCAAGATACACTGTGAACATCCAAATTTGCATTGAAATCCCACATGTATTCTTTGGTCCCATCTATGTTGCTCAGTGCTGGAAGACCAACCCTGTTGGCTAAGCAGGATTCATCTGGCTCGAGTGCCCAAATAAAAATTCAAGAAAATCATTCTTGAATGCATCTTCCACAGTCTACTGAGATACACTCTGTGAACATCCAAATTGGCATTGAAATACCACATGTATTCTTCGGTCCCATCTACGTTGCTCAGTGTTTGAAGACAAACCATGTTTACTAAGCAGGATATGTCCTACCTTGCACTGTTATGGGATCCATCTCGCCAGAATTTGATTTAAATTGACAATCGCAGGAGAATGTAATGTTTGTGGAATAGGGGAGAGATGTCTAATTTTGTGTAGGGGCCAGTAATTGTTATAGTATTTGTCCCACCAATCCACCAAAAATTGACACATATGCAACCAATAATTAAACAAAAACAAATAAGTTGAAGTTCAAATATATATTAAATTATGTCCAAAATTTCCCAAGTCATTAACTAGGCCCACAACTGCCCATAAATAGTTTAATAAGTATTAAGAGTACAAATCCTATTGTCTCAACTACAAAAATCATAAAACCATTTATCCTTCCAAAATGGTCAATTCTAGAAAACTCATAAAAACATTTATCCTTCCAAAATGGTCAATTCTAGAAGTACAATAGGGCAATCACTTCATCCCCTCTGATCACCCCTGATGTTGTCTATCCAAAGTAAATATCCATACATGCACATAATAAAAGTTAATGTATGACAACCATAACTGTTGTGTTATTCAACATTTAAACCCATTATGTTCAATAAATGACACCCAATCAATAACAACATTTAAACCCACTATGTACAATAAATGGCACCCACCCAATAAATTCAATAAATGACATTCAGCTTATTCTATTTCCCATTAAATCAGATCAAAGCACATGGATCAACGAAAAAAAAATCCTAGCCATTGGATCACATCAAATTCAATCTTGATCACACATGAAAAATGAAGCCATTGCAATCCATGTCCATCATTGTCACCAATTAAATTCAACTGCAAAAAACTATAAAATAAGTTCAACCATTGCTAAAGTTACATGTTTCACATTCAAACTATTCACCAGCCCTAGAGACAAACCATCACAGAACACACCACAGAACATTTCACAGTATATTCAGGTTAGTTTTTTAATTACAGCACAATTTTGTTTTAATTTATGAGTCTTTATTTTTGTTTTCTTACACTTTTATTTTCATTTCTGAATCTTTATTTCAATTTTCTTATTTGCATTTCTAAGTCTTTATTTCAGTTTTCTTATAGTTATCTCCTTTGAATTTTATTAATATTTCTAGGCAATGCACTTTACAACTAGGTCTGAGAACAGAGCTAAGGCTACCCTCAACAACCAAACAACTTCAAAAATTTAAGGCTACCCTCAGCAACCAAACAACTTGCAAAATTATCGTGTCTTTCCAAATATTTTTGGCTACCATCTATCATAGAGCATGTATAATTTATTGTACAATAAGTTTTTCACCGTGATGCTATTCAAAAACATCAACAACTCAATTCTTTGTAAGTTTGAACATATACAATAACAAAATTAGCAAACAAAATGTATAACAAAATTTACATATACAACAAAAAAATTAACAAAGATTGTAGTTGAATGTAGTTTTAAAGACAACAAAGACCCAGAATTTATTATAAGATATTCAGTGATATCATAGATTAGAAATTAATGAGCCATCTTTGGGTGCAACGGAAAATAGTAGATTGACTACATGTGAAAAGGATTCAAGAGAAAATTTTCATAGATTAGAAATTAAAGAGGCATCTGTGGGTGCAATGGAAAAAACAAGATAGTAGATTAACTGCATGTGAAAAGGATTCAAAAGAACAATGTCATAGATTAGAAATTAAAGACTTAGGTTTAAAACCTACTTAAGAAAGAAACCTAGGCTTCTTGTTTCTAAAAACTTACAATAATCATGTGTTTGATTATTGCCAGCAGCCAAGTATTCTTTTAAGTAGCCCAGTCTCTAAATGTTCTGCCAATGTGAAATTGGTGGCAGCTAATGTAAAGCTCACATCACTTAATCGGGGAAACAGGGAGATATTAAAAACAGGAGGATATAGATGTTAATTACATCTTGTATGCTATATAATTAGCATATCGTCATAATAACCTTCATAGGGATTTTAGAAAAACATAGATGTGGAGTTATGAAACACTAGATAGTTACGTTTCAGGTTCAATAGTTTTTGAGTAGCCAAAGCGCACTCACAAGAAGAACAAAATAGCAATAGTTTTAAAGTTTTGTTTCCATTAATAGAAATGCTTCCATTTCAATAAGGCAATGAAGAGCTTGCAAATTAATGTCTCGTGAACTTTTAGGTGAAAAAAATGCTCAGCCAAATCCACAATAACCAAAACCATTTCTAAACGCAACGACTAATGAATCCACCAAGATAGTTAGCCTTCGTAAGCCTTAAACTTCGAGGACATTTGGGAAGTTGGAATACCACCATTTTATGACCAGTGCAAAGGAAGAACGTAGGTCATGTTATCTAGGGAAGGAAGGGTACAGAATGACTTCAAATGAAAAACAAAGGCCATACTTGTACTAACTGGAATTCATTTCAAGCTCAATAATCCAAAAGGCTAAATCCCTCAGTGTTAAAAATCCAATCAAACTCTCGTAGGCCAAGTAAAACAACTGGCAAAAACTGCAGTAGTAGTACAACTGGAGAAACCTAAACAAGTAGTATAACAGGCACTTTTCTGGTCCTATTTTCCCAACAACTGCATCCTTATAAGTGGAAAAATAAGTGATCCTCCGAAGTCTATAATGAATAGGGTTTTATGGTGAATGGAACTGCAAAGTAGAAATATGCAAAGGGGTTTGGACACATCTCAGAGAAAATTATATTTCTAAATGCTTGTATGCATGTGAGCCATATTCTTTACACTTCAATCTTACAAAGTTGGAAAGAAAGAATTCTAAATCAGATAAACTACTCAAATAATCAAAAGGTGTCGCGAGGCTAGCTTAAATTGCACTATATACCCCATTTATATATTTCTATCTAGTCCCAAAGTGTCTGATGAAATCCCATGAAGGTTTAAATGGATGTTGAGCATAGAAGCTGGAAAAAAATAACCAAAAAAGAAACATAAGAAAATCATTCACAATATTTAAGGAACTGTATCATTTGCGTAAAAAAGTGTATCATTAAGTCAGCCTGCGGAAAATAACTCAGTAGCTGAGCATAGAAGTTGTAGCATTTGAAGTTAACATATCTATCTGCAATAGCTGAGCATGGAAGCTACATCATTTGACCTTGAATTCAACATATCTTTCTGCATTAGCTGAGCATAGGAATCAAAGATGACAAGACAAAAAATAAGAAAAGGGTAACAGAAGGAAAGACATTCAGAAACCTTGGGCATGAACACACTAATCTAAGCTTAAAATTTTTCTACAGAGTTATGTTCATTTGGCTTTTCTAATGTTGGGTGGGCTCTGATTTCTAATGCTTGGTGGGCTCCTCAGAACTTTTTGCACAAATTGTTTTATCTTAATAAAAATAACCTAACATTTTTATACTCAAATTGTTTTATCTTAATCAAAATAATGATATTTCTTCCTTATCAAGGAGCTCTATATCATACTATTATTAACCATACTAATTTTTTATGCTTTGTTATCCTTATTTGTGCCTAATTAAGACCTCTTAAGACTGTAAACTATTATAAATGGGAAGATATGATGTTACCAGATTGAACATTATTTTCAATCTTAAAAAGTTGCAAAGAAAGAATTCTAAATCAAAGAAACTACTCAAATAATCAAAAGGTGCTATGCGGCTATCTTAAAACTAGTTTTTCATATAGTCAACTAAAAATGAAACATGTCCCTTTTGATTTGTAAAGCCAAACAACAGGAAATAATACTAGCTTTTATTAACAAGTTATCAAAACAATTGTTGTATTTTAAGTGTAAAAACAAGTTATCAAAACTGTTATTGTATTTTAAGTGTAAAAACAATTTATCAAAACATTAATCACTGAAATATTTGAAGACATACAACTAATTCCATCTATAAATTTGTTTTTTTAAGGACATTATAAAAAACCTATATGTATGAAAATCTCTTGAGCTGCTACTAACATACATGTTGATGATTCCTGTAATAAACTAGAGATATGTTTGGCTTGTATGAAAGAATTATTTTCAATTATTCTTAACTAAATGCATGCAATAATTCTACAGGTAGTTGCATCCATGGCAAGATTTATTTATGTAGCTTGTAGAAGGAGAAGTGGCAGAAGAGTGACGAGAGGTGCCCATCTATGATGCAGTTCATCAGATGAAGAAAGGATAGGTGGTGTCAATGTCAACAACGCTCTAAGCAATGTTGTTGAGGATGACCATGTGGTTGAAGCTGATGTTGTCACACTATCACTCACAGAGCCACCTTCAACCACAGTCCAAGAGGCAACTTCAACTAAAAAGATCAGCGTTATAAGAGGTTGGACAAAAGAAGAAATGTTAGCTGGAATTGACGACATAGAGTTCAATGGATATTATGTTCGGGGATCTACAAAGAAACATAGTATTCATCCATCATCAATACATTATTGGATAAATGGGCTCACTCACATCAAATGTAGAGGGATTTTTACAGTTATGTCTGAAGAGGAGGAGGCTGAGGTGATTGAGTGGTGTAAAGAAATGGCCCAATTGGGACATGGGCTAGAGTTAATACAACTCAGATCCATAGTTGCTCAAATATGTCAAGGGAGGCCAAACCCATTCAAACATGGGTTTCCTGGTAAATCATGGTAGTTTGGGTTAAAAAAAAGGCATCCAGACCTTGTATTGCATACAGCTGAGGCCCTTGACAGAGATAGAGCATTAAATTTGCACCCTGCAGTTATATATAAGTTCTATGACACTCTTTCTAGTGCATACTGTTAGTTCCTGATCTGGACCCCAGGCTGAAAAAAGGGAAAAACAGGGTAACATCTAAACCATGCTCAGCCTTGTAGCTAGCCCTACAAGGACAAGAGAGGGCTCTCTCCGTGAAAATATATTCAACAAAATACAATAATGGAATGATTTTAGGCTAGGTATATAAATAGGAAAAAGTTTAATAAAATGAATAAATTTTCAGGGATGTATGGGATAAAAGGGACAGTTTTGAAACTGGGGAATTAAATTAGGACACAGGATATTTCATGGGGCAAGTTAGACAGGAAAATTTAGCAATAAAGTGTAAATAAGGATGGAATGGAAAGACTGGTGAGGAGCTGAAAAGGACATGGAGATGGATCCTTTTCAAACAGAGGAAAAACACAGAGTATGAATGATTTCCCAAGGCAGAGCATAAAATTGGATTCTACCTTTCTATCTTGAAAGCAGTCAAATGGAGATGTTTATGGACGGAAAGTGAAACATAACAAATTACATATGAAACAAAGGAGAGAACAAATGCCAAATCTCATACCACATGGATCCCACAAATCAAAGCTGCATCTCTTATTAATTCCCTGTCAAACTGTACAATGGAGTGCAGAGTGTTTTTCCACACTAGTCCCCTACTTCTGAGTTACAGACTGCTTTACAATGATTTACATTTACAATAAATAGGCTAGATTTGTGGGAACATATATCCACAAAAAAGGGAGCTGTTCTGACAGCTCGAGAACTGAAATCTGAATATGGAAGAGAAAACCAACAATCTGCCCCTAAAAATAAGGAACAACAATATGTTTGACCACTTTGGTAGATTCATTGTTACGCTATTGAACAAAAAATAGGCAATCAGATCCTATTTTTTCTGCTGTTGTAGAAATATCTATTTTTTTATTAACTCTCGGTCCTTTGACTTTCCTTTGCATTATTTTTTTGACGAAAACCGACCTTTATAAAATATTTTGACATAACATGAAATTATACCTTAAGTGAAGGGAAAAATCGATTTGGGATGGAGGGAGCGAAGGGAAGTGGGGTCCATATGGCAATCAAAATCGGAGGGGAGGGGATCGGGCATATAATATAATAAACATTTGAAAAATGCATGTTGCGATATCACAATCGGCGATCGGGAGATCAGGGAAAGTATATGTGAGAGAAGCCACAAAAACTCCGATGCGATTGGAAAAGTCAAAGGGGAGAAATCCCTTTTTTTTTAAAAATGAAACAATTTTTTGTTTTTTACAAAGGGAGGAAGGAATTTTCATTTAAAAGGGTGGAGGGCCTTTGAGGTGGGACCCGAAGCAAATCGGGATCAGAATCGGGAGAGGGAGCGGGGTATACAATACTTCCGATGCGATGGGGAAAGGCCTTTGTATATCAAAATAAAATAAAATTTAGAACTTACAAAGGAAAAGACCCTTTGTATATATAAATGGGCGGAAGTATTATGTGTTGGGCCTGGGGTCAATCGGAATCGGGAGGTGAAAGGGGGGCGGAAGCGAAACATATGTGGGAATGCTGATGAGTGCGATATCTGTGGGCCGTCAGATGGGATTGGGCGATCGACGACTGAGGAATAATCGGAAGGTATCAATCGGGGGTTTTCAATCGGGGAGGGGCTCTTTGGAAGTGTCGATGGGGATGTTCCGATTAGCTTTGGGCTGTCGGATCAGGTGATAAGATCGACGGTCAATATGTACATCGGGGAGTTCCATCGGAAGGGATTTGAAACAATCGCATCGGAGTTTTTGGCATGGGCCAATCGGGGCGCACATTTTAATATTTGCAATGTGATGGAAGGGGAAGGGACTTCGATTGGCGGGGTTTTATAATATAAGACTTAAACTTTGTTACAAAGTTTAAGGGGTCATGAAAGGGGAAGTGGTTTAATTATTTCGGCGATTATAATAAAGCTTTGAATTTTATTATAAAGTTTTCAAAGCATGGAGGGGAATTGGTTATGTTTAAATCGCATTTCATGTTTAAATGATTTTACAATACGATTTTGTAAATCAGAAGGGGAAAAAGGGATTTATTAAAGAAAATGTTAAACTTTTAATAATATAAAGTTTAAGGAAGGAGGGAAAAAGGGGAAGGGTTAGGATATAGAGGACTTTTTAACTAACTTAGGCATAAATTTTAATCCATAAGTCTGTTTTGAGAGTGTAATATACCGTTGGAAAGCTCTTTCCAGGCTCTTTCTGCTGATCATACTTAGGACATGATTTGACGTTGAACATGCTGTGAAAAACTTCTCTGAAGAAAAGGTGATGACTTGATGGAGATAACAACTTCTGAAGTGTGACTTATTACATATGCTGACATAAAATTACATAATGAATGATAATAAAGGAAAAGTATCATGTTTTCACCTCAAAACATGGTTTTGAGGTGAAAATTACATCAAACTGAATGAAACAATTCTTTGATCTTTCCAAGTGCTGTGACTTTGAGTTTATTGACTTCCTTATGACCTTGCTGATATTTATTGACACTTGACTCATTATTTTGAACATGATGAGATCCTAGAACCTAATGAAACCAACCCTATGAATTAATAATATGATTTTGAGAATGAAAGTGACTCATGACTGAAAACCATAGAGAGGAGAATCAGCAAGTTTCACATGAGGGAAAACTGATGAAAAATCACTACCATCAATGGATCCATGACCTAGCGGAATGGTGAAATTTATTGTTATGGGACTCCTAATATGCAAATGCAAAAGAGAAATTTTGATCACTGATGGCAGTATGACTAGACTGACACTAACATTGGCTCTAATGGGGATGGTAGCTCCTTGGAGGTGCCAAGAACACCGTAGACTAATTAGCCTTATCCATTGGGCATGGAGTAAAAAATACCAAAAATTGACAAAAATGCAAACTGACTCAGACTCAAGACTAAGACTGAAAACTGAAATAAAACCAAACCATACACATGACATTCAATTTTTATAGCCTTCACCTCGGGCCCCAAACTTCAATGACTGTGTACTTGAACTTTGATAAAAAATAACATGGTATATACAATGATTGTGACATAGTTTCTGATCCATTATCTTCAACAATGGTAGTGCTTCAAAATCCTACCATTCACTGCTCCTCCAGGGCAATCTTGACCATCCATTTCTGAAAGAAAGAAAGCATTCTATCCCCTGTATGCTGAAATCATGTATGGTCCTTTCCAAAGGTTGTCAAACTTATTGTGCTTCCCTTTGTCCTCATTTCTTGCATCCCATCTCAACACCACATCATCTAGCTGAAATTTTTCTGCTTTGGTATTTCAATCAAAATCTTCTTTATCTTCTCTCGTAGCCAAATAGAATTTTGTGACACTTCCTCTCTTGTTTGTTGAAGGTGGATCATCTGATTGATCCTTTGTTGATTATCATCATCTTCACTACCAGCTTCTTGCAATAATCTCATAACTGGAACTGTAAGAGATGTAGGAAAGACAACATTAGTAACATAAACTAATTCAAAAGGTGACATACCTATGGATTTCTTGCTGCTAACTCTGTCTGCCCACGGTGCGTTGATGAGCTTTCGGTGCCAATTTCTTTTGTTTGCCTCCAGCATTTTCTTAATTATATTTATCAACGATTTGTTCGATGATTCTTCCAGGTCATTGCCTTGTGAATAATACGATGTTGAATGGCCCAGCACGATATCATACTTATCGTAGAACTCCATCATCTTTTTAGATCTAAACGCTACTGCGTTTTCTGTTATAATTTGTATGGGCAGCCAAAACGAGATAAAATTTTCAATTCCAGGAATTGAATAATTACCGTATCATTTTCTTTCCTAGCTGGGATGGCCTCGATCCATTTAGTGAAGTAATATGTTCTTTTCAATATCCATCGATGTTGTGTTGATGATGCGGGATGGATTTCTCCTATGAAATCGAGTCCCCATTGCTGAAAGGGAGAGTTTACTAAAACTGGTTTTAAAGGAAGTGGAAGAAATTTCTTCTTCCCTTGGAAAATTTGGCATTCATGACAATTCATCACTATTTTATATAAATCAGAAAATAATGTGGGCCAATAATATCCTGCTCTCAATACCTTGTTAGCTATAGTCTTCCAAAACAAATGACCACCGCAATCACCCTTGTGAAAATCATGCATTACCTTCTGCGCTTCTTCTTCAACAAAACAATTGAGCAGAACACCTCCTGGATCTTTCCAATACAGAGCACTATTTAAAATACAATATTTAGCATATTTAAGTTTCATTGATCTACCTTTAATTTTAGACATTCCTGGAGGAGGTGAAAGGTGCTGAAGTACATAAACAATCTCTGAATACCACGAGGATTGTAGAAAAATATCTGAAATAGGAACAAGCAGACCTTCATCTTCCTCTTCTGACATTGATGTTATGAGGTTTATATCTAGGGCACACAGATTTGATTAGGCCATTAATTTTTCCAAGCCTTGGCCTTTAATCAACTTTGTGGGCTTGATATCCAAATCGTACTCCAACATAGCTGCTATCCACTTACCTCTTCGACCTTCTGGATCACTTTGCATCAACACATCCTTCACTGCTGCATTAGGGACATATGCTAGAGTATGTGAATGTAGAATATAGACCCTAAAATCCTTCAATGCCTTAATAAGAGCCAATGCTTGTTTCTCAATAATATTATACCTTAAAGTAGCATCTCTAATAGTCCTACTGAAAAAGGCAATTGATTTTTCAACCTAGTCTCTCTTTTGCATCAAAACAGCAGTCATAGTATGCTCTAAAAGAAATGAAAAAATAATAAAGTCTTGAGTGTAGTCAGGACTAATCAAGACTGGGGCATTGGACAAAGAAAACTTTACCAGATTAAATGACTTGATAGCTTCCTCACTCCATTTGACAGTGCTATCCTTCTTCAGAATATTAGTCATTTCTCTTAGATGTGCAGCCAGATTGGATATAAATCTGCGTAAGAATTTCATCTTACCATTAAAGGCCTGAATCTCCTTTTTGTTTCGTGGAAGATCTATGTGTTTAATTGCTTCCACTCTAGATGGATCGATGCGGATACCATCTTTAGAGATGATATGCCCCAGCAATTTGCCTTCATCCATGGAAAAAATACTCTTCTTTGGATTGAGATAAATCCAAAACTTTCTGCATCGCTAAAAAACAACTCTTAAATGGTGCAAGTGCTCGTCATCAAAACCAAAAAATACTGTAAAATCATCCAAATAAACAACAAGAAAAACATCTTTTTCATTGGCAAAAGTAATTTCCATTGCTCACTGGAAAGTAGCTCCAGCGTTCTTCAGTCCAAATGGCATTTTAGCATACTGGAAGGTTCCCCAGGGTGTTGTGAAGGCAGTTTTGTCTTGGTCCTTCTCATGCACCAAGATCTAGTTATAGCCTGAGTAGCCATCAAGTAGTGACATCCTTGATGCTCCAACTACTCTCTACAGAATATGGTCCATCTTCGGAAGTGGATAATTATCTTTTAAGGATGCTTTATTCAAATTCCGAAAATCTATGCACAATATTATCTCTCCAGTCTTCTTACGTACCGGGACCAAATTTTAAATCCAGTCAGAAAATCTAATAGGAACAATGATACCAGATTTGTATAATCTATTTACCTATTTTTCAATGGATGGCAGCAGCTTCGGATTGATTCTTCTCAGATTTTGTCTAAATGGCTTTTGATCTGGCTTGATGGGAATAGTATGTTGGATTATGTCCTTATCATACACCTTCAAATCTGAATAATCCCATGCAAACACATCAGAAAATTCAGAAATCAATTTAACATACTTTTCCTTTACCTTAGGGGACAACGCCTTTGAAAACTTCACAAACTTGGGCTTGTCAGGTGTTCTAAGATTCACATCTTTAACTCCTTTCTCAGTAGGTACCAAGCTTGGTTTCTTTGCAACATCATCCTGATCAAAAAGCTCCTCTAAAGGTATAAGACCTCTAGGAATTACATTATCTTTCAGCTGCAATATGTCCATCTGATTTGCTTCCAATTCTTGATCATCAACCTCATATTCATCTTCTATTGGAGTATATTTGAATTTTCCATCACTCTGCAAAAAAGCATTAATCTCATTGTCATCCCAAAACACTTGCCAAAACCTTAAATTGTCTAGAACAATTGGCCTATGTTTGACATAGATTTCAAACTTGTTGCTGGAGTTCATCGGAATCTTCAAATTACTTGCTTTTGTGGCAAGAGAATCAGCAATAATATTCTGCATCCTGGGTACTGCTGTCAAAGTGTACTCAGGGAATGTCTTTAATATGTCCAGGACTGCATTTCTGTATGCCCTCAATCGGGGATGATTTTCTTGGTACTCTCCTTTCACCTATTTGATTATTAACTCGGAGTCACCATACACAGAAATCCTCTTTGCATTCAACTTCTTCAAAATTTTCAGACCTGCAATCAAAGCCTCATACTCTGCTTCATTGTTAGAGCAGTCAAAATCCAACTTATAAGCACATACTCTAACATTACTAGGAACCTTTTCAAGCTGGAAAATAGGGCTCTGAATCCATATTCCAATACTAGCTCCATCCTTACCAACAGCTCCATCAAAATCCATGCTCCACAGGCCTCACTACAAGAAAAAAGCACATTGGTGAGGGTCATGCTTGTGACGGACCTTTAAGGTCCGTCACCAATGTTACATATGGTGATGGCCTTTAAAAAGCCGTCACTGTAAGTGTATATAGTGATGGTCCTTTATGGTCCGTCACCAAAGACATATTCAATGACACTTTTGGTGAGGGTTGTTAAAGGCCCGTCACTAATTCTCTCTTTGGCGACACTTCTAGTGACGAACTTTTAATGACCCTCACCAATGCTCTTTTTGTTACTTTTGGTGACGCTCAAAAAATGTCAGTCATCATTGATCATTAAAAAACCGTCACTGTAAGTGTATATAGTGATGGTCCTTTATGGTCCGTCACCAAAGACATTTTGAATGACACTTTTGGTGAGGGTCGTTAAAGGCCCATCACTAATTCTCTCTTTGGTGACACTTCTAGTGACGAAGTTTTAATGACCCTCACCAATGCTCGTTTTGTTACTTTTGGTGACGGTCAAAAAATGGACGTCATCATTGATCATTCAAATGAGTTTTTGATGACGCTATGTACCTGTTAATATATTTTTTTGTCAAAAGTTAACGATTTAATACCATTATTGTGGAGTATTTTTTATAATATGTCCAAAGCCATAGTGGTTAGGGTCAGTGAATTTTTTAGAAGTAATTAGTGTGTATCATTTCCCTCAAGTAATAAATAGTCAAATAGAAATTTCCTATGAGTCAACAGATGATTCATATATATTAAGTTTATTATCTAGAAAATTCCCTTTAGATAAAGTTCCACTATTGTGTGTAGGAAATATATTATTTAATACATAATCAAGCTTTGACAATTCTATTAATGAGAAAGACCTAACGATCCTCACCAATCTGGGCATGCCTTAAATTAATGCTTTGGCACACACTAACATTTATTAGCACCCCACATGTATTGGAACATCTTTGTACCTAGAACATCTTGTGATGACACTTACGCCCAAGCACATGGTGACATGCGCTAGCACAACATCATACTCTACTAACATGTGTTGGCATGCTGCATATAGTCCCTAGCATGCCCTGGAACACCTTGGTTGAATGCATTGACATACATTAGCACTTGGCACACAATGCCACTTGGCATGTATTGGGACCTATTATTAGTGTCATGCCCCTTTTCAAAAAGATAAAGTCCTGACTTATTAACCCTCTTATTGGTTCTTCCTTTTGTTGCCTTGACACATATTGACATACCCTAGTCCCCTGCACCACATCCTTAGCACCCAGCATGTATTGGCATATCTTGGCACTATTAATTGGCACATGATATAATTAGCACACCCTGGAACTCCCAAGAACACTTTGGGAATTATTGACATGCCTTGATATTCCCTAGCATGCCTTACCAATGCTTAGCATAACTTGTCAATCCCTCCTTGGCATGAAAACTAACACTCATTAACACTAGTATCTGGTGCGCGTTCCTCATATTCATTAACTTCATGAATTTTTACTTAGTGCTCCCTTAATGTTTTTTCCTAGTAATCCTTAACACTCATGAACATGCATTATCACTCTCTAGCACACTTTAGCAGTCTTCAACATTCCCTTCCACTTCATAACATGCATAACACTAGTTCCTGACACATATTGGCGCTTGGCACGTGTTGGTGCTTGGAAAGTCTTAGCATGTGTGGAATACGTTGAGATGCCTTGGTATGATTTGGCATGGTTTAATATTAAATTTATTTGTGATTATCAGTTGTTGGAAAGTAGATGAGAAGAAAAAAAGGAATAATTGGCACTTAGAATGCACTAAGACTTTGCACTTGGCACCTATTGTTGCCTAGTGTTGGTGTGCCTAGCATGCCCCTCTTGGAAAAGGTAAATCGATGACTTATTAACCCTCTTATGTGTTCATTTCCTTGTAGTTTAAATTTTTTCTCCCTTTTGTTGTCTTGACATTCCCTAACATGCATTGACACACCCTTTCACATCTTGGCATGCCTTATCACTTAGCACATATTAGCATGTTTGACATGTATTCCCACTATCTGGCACATCAAGGGGGTGAAGAGAGATGTAGTCCTAAAGTAGGTCGAGTACGAGGGCGAGTAAGGGTTGCTAAAGGGAGGTCATGATCATCATCCAAGAGCAAGATCATCATGTGAGTGTTCAGAAGAATGTTACATACCTTAAGGGTCGGTTTGCGCTAGGAAGTAGGATGGCATATTGTTGGTTCTCTTCTGGCAGATCGAGCTTAAGAGAGGTTTATCATGAGAATATGGGCATGTGATTTCAATGGTGTCTTTGTGTGAAGGCCGCATCAAATTCTGAAATGCTGAAATTTGCAACAAGAAACAGTGAGATTGGAAACCAGAAAAGGACAAAAAAAAATGCACCCACACTGGTGAGGAATTTTGATGCACCAGGAGTGAGGAATGTGGGGCGTCTAATTTATTTTTCCCTTAAATAAATTGGACAATAAATTGTAATTTCATCTCATAAAAACTTGTGTTAGTTAATTAAGTCATGATGACCGAGTTAGCTCAAGAAATTCAAGTACTTGAGGGTCTAAGATGAGGCATCTAGAGGGATTCTAATATTTTTTGGGTCCTGTTGAAATTGATGCATTAGTGGGGTGCAAGTGTAATTATCTCAATTAAATGCGTTAAAATCAGTTTAACTGGTTCTAACTAAGTTATGAGCTAGCGAGAGGTCTAGTGAATTAAATTAGATTTAATTCACAATGAGTGATCAATCATATAACTGATAATTCGCTTTAATAGTTGTATGCATGTCAGTTTCGAGGAATACCCAATTGAGATAGAGGTTAAAGGGAACATAACTATCAGTTGTATTCAGAGAAAATTTCCCATGTGAAATTATAAAGTCAATGGGATTCCATAATGGATTGTGCAATCAAGGAAGATTGATTTTTCTAATTAATAAGCAGTTAATTCCCTAGCTAGGATTGTATGAGCAAGGCAGGCTGAAGTAAGGATCAGAATTGGCTAAGTACTAGACCGAGTTTGCCTAGATCAACGGGAGACAATTGACAAAGTGTCGGAGAATCTCATGAGAGATTAAGCATTAATGTTTTGTTTCATGATTCCTTGACTTAATACACAATAGAGATAGAGGGCCTTTGAGCAGTTTCTTTCCCCAAATACATCATGTTGTTCTGCGATTGATAATTTATTTCTCTTACTTATGTGTGATTGTGTGATCGTGTTTTGTTTCCGCAAATTGTAGGAAGGATTCAATATCTTGTTTTAGTATATTACAAGATTAGATTGA
The DNA here is from genome assembly GCA_034641835.2 of Pinus albicaulis. Classification (NCBI taxonomy): domain Eukaryota; kingdom Viridiplantae; phylum Streptophyta; class Pinopsida; order Pinales; family Pinaceae; genus Pinus; species Pinus albicaulis. Next base: position 565,360,705 of record CM076569.1, on the reverse strand, counting down.
ATCTTGTTGGTTAGATTTTCTACATGGTATTAGAGCAGAATTTTTTTAGGCGGCGAGTTTGCATAGAATATTTGAATATTTTGGTGTAAAATTTTCAAAAACAAATAGGCTATTTGGATTCCTTGTGAAAATCTACCGAAATAGAAAAAAAAATCGGTCGAATCGGAGCTCAGATGAGGGAGATATCATCGATTTAAAATCAACTCTTTTTTAGAAACTTTTTGTAACGTCGGGACAATTACACTGTGCGCAAGTCAAGAACCTATATGTAATTGAGGTACCAGATGCATGCAAAGCTTTGAGGAGAAAGGCAGAAGTTAGAGACTTGGTGGTTTAAAGGGAGCATAAATACCTCTTAACATGAATCTTCATGAGAAGCAGTCTCAGAAGGTTGTGGAGTAGTTGCCACAATTGGAGAAGCAGAGAGGAGACTAAGTGGAAGCATCCACTCAAGCAGAGACCTCCATGAGGGGGAAATTTCGAGCCAGATGGGAAGAGGGAGCAGCCATACCTGGAGGTGTAAGTTAGTGGGGTGATGTGTAGACATAATCCCAAGATAAGAAATTTGGGCAAGGTCCATTGAGATGGCGTGTGATCTCATGGATCGAACCTGGCTACGAGGAGCCACAGTACAATAATAGTAGGAAGGATCAGTTAAATTGATGTAGTCATATGTCAACAAGACAGAAATCAGAGTTAGATGTCAAATACTGGATCACAAATTAGAGTTAGCAGTAGTTCAAAGGGCACGGATGCAGATGTCAGCAGTAGCGCAGAAAATCCATTACTAGACAGATGCAGTAGCTAGCAGCAGCCAGAAGATTCTGATGACAGATGCATTATACTGAGTAAGTTGTTCGGAGGCTATTCATTTTTAGGACTTGCAGGTGCAAACAACACTAGAGAAGTGTAGCATGCAGAACATTCCAAAAGTACCGAATGGAGATAGATTGAATTCCTTTCTTGTTGAGAGGGAGTATTGAAATTTGCAACAAGAAATAGTGAAATTGGAAACTAGAAAGGACAAAAAAAAATGCACCCACTCTAGTGAGGAATTTTGATGTACCAGGAGTGAGGAACGTGAGGCGTCTAATTTATTTTTCCCTTAAATAAATTGGACAATATATTGTAATTTTGTCTCATAACAACTTGTGTCAGTTAACTAAGTCATGATGATTGAGTTAGCTCAAGAAATTCGATTTAAGGTGATCGAGGTGGATATTGGTAGCCACCCGCCTATTCCACTTGGGCCCTCGCCATTGTCTCTTTCAATTTTTTAGTTTCCTTAATTATAGCACAGTTTACTATTTTTGTCAGTTTTTCGGGTCCTGAACGTTCGGAGCCATTTTGAGGCCCAAAACGACGTTTTTTGGGCAAGAAAGGTTTAGCGATTTCATAGAAATCGCATTAGCAGTTGTAGTCCTCGAAGAGATCTTTCTAACAAGGTATCATGTGCATCAAACGAAGATCATATGACCAAGTTACAACCCTGGAAAGTTGGCTGCCTAACTAACCCCAACGAGGCCCATAAACTCTTGGTGTTACATCTCCTCGGGTTAGGGTTTTGATTGTTTAGGATTTTATCTGATTTTTAAATAATAAAAAAGACCCTTCATCCTTATTGTAACACAGTTCAGAGGAACATAACTATCAGTTGTATTTATAGAAAATTTCCCATGTGCAATTATAAAGTAATTGGGATGCCATGATGGATTGTGCAATCAAGGAAGGTTGATTTTCCTAATTAATATGGAAATAATTCCATAGGAATTGCGTGAGCAAGGCAGGCTGAGAATTGGCTAAGTATTAGACCGATTTTTCCTAGATCAGCAGGAGACAATTGGCAGAGTGTTTGAGAATCTCAAGAGAGATTAAGCATTGTATTGTTTCATGATTCCTTGACTTAATACAAAATAGAGATAGAGGGTTTTGAGCAGTTGCTTCCCCAGATACATCTTGTGTTGTACGATTGATAACTTGTTTCTCTTACTTATATGTGATTGTGTGATCGTGTGTTGTTTCCATAAATTGTAGGAAGGATTCAATATCTTGTTTTAGTACATTACAAGATTAGATTGAATCCCGTTGGTTAGATTTTCTACATGAAATAGAAGAGAGGGTTGATACCATCTTCCCTTGTGGTGGTTAGTAGGTTGCAAGGTCTGTGATAAAGACCAACATAAATGGAGGAGGGCTTGCACTGTAATTTAGAGCCATAACAGAAGTTGACACAGGTGTAATATTGACTGATTTAACCCTAGTTTGAGGGTCGACATTGAGATCTGAAGTTCATGTTAAGATTCAGTCAAAGAAATGCCCAGAATCTATGGATCCATATGAGCTAGGTCGAGTCTCTTATGGAGGCAAGAGTCGTGTTTTTTATATGTGTGGATAGGGTTTTTTATACAACAATTAGAAGTACATAAGTATAATGCCCTAGTTAGGACAGTTTCCTAGCATGTTTAGTTCATAAGGTATGCCCTTAAGACTGTGGCAAATTTGCGTAGAAGAAGACAGGTTGTGACCCTTAGAGCGAGGTTTATTTCTACAATAAAGACCACAGATCTGGAAGATGGTTTTCAGATTCGGTATGTGTGGAGACAATAGATCCAAAGGAGGGTGGAACCTGAGCAGAAGATTGAGCATGCAGAAGAAATGTGCCATATGGAGAATGGATTGACATGCAGAGGAGTTGATTTTTGTGGACTTTCCATAGAGTTTTAGACAAATATCTGAAGAAACCTATAAAAAATTAGTAAATGGACTGTTAGTGGCTGATTTGTGACCCCAGTTCAGTCATCTATAGATTGTTAGAAGTATGATAAGAGGAGTAGTTCATATTTGTTCGTAGATTGGAAAAAAAAGATCAAATTTTCGATACACAAGAACAGTGATCTTGAGAGGACTCAAACCCTTGTTAGGTGGCAGATTTGAAGAGCCCTAGATGAAGACAATATTGTGGGGCCCTAGATCAGTAAAAATAATTGATTGTGGTTGGGCAGATTGATGGTAGTCCAAGTACAGTTGGAGGGTTGTTAGATTACTATCAAAGAAGAGCCCTGACTCTTGTTCTGGTGAAGTACAACAAAATTGGTAGAAGCGTAGGTGTATAGGGCCTAAGGATGTGCAGACTTTCAAGGACTAAAGTAATAGTCAAGTGGGCTAACCAACTAGCCCTAGTTCACTATATTGTAGAGGATTGATTCAGAGAGAAGAAGGGAAGCCTCCATAGCCCTGGACTTCTCATCTTGGAGCTGTAATATGGAAAAAGTGGGCATACGAAAGAGTTGTTCACAAATGGAATTGTGAACAACTTGTTACCACTCAAACTAGTAGTGGACCTAAAAGGTGTTCCTAAGAGGGCAATTGCCAGGACAAGGGAAACGATGGAGGCTTAGCCCATTGTCACCACAACTAAGGCTCCGTGCTCTTCACGGAATTTCACCGATGGGTGGAGTCTCGGTAGTTTAGGAAGTCACTTGTAGAGTATTGGTCAATGAATAGGTGGGAAGTGACCCTCAAAACCCTTTCTCTAAGATAAAATAAAGAGTGGGACTTGCTTTCCTTCTAAGCAAGTGAATTTATCTTCTAGGGAGAGAAGAGGGGGATTGAAGGGTTGAGGGAGAAGAAAAAGACTTATGAAGGAAGTTCTCAATCCCTAAAATCCTTTGGGAACTTGGATTCCCAAATGGTCCTTGATGAAAGGCCTTTGACACCAAATGGGACCACACAGGGCCAAGTGGACCCAGCCCAGGTTCGGGGATGGAATTTAGCAACCAATGATGTTCCTATACTGGAAAGGTTAGGGGAAAGGATTAGACAAGAGTTTCTACTTCGATAGGTCAAATTGATCCTACTAGGTTCTATCCTTGGGACCACCTAGGCAAAACTTGATCCTAGAGCTAGGGCTTGAGGTATCTGAATATTCCACCATCGGAATTGGCCCAAGTTTTGAGGAGAGTGAGGGTACCCAACAACGCAGCTGCCTCTAGGAGATAGAAGTTTTCCTCTAGCTATATTCCTAGGAAATTGTTGCCCTAGGTGACCTAATGGGGCTAGACCTAGGGAATGTGAAAATTTTCTTTAACTCTAAATCTCCAATTTCATCAAATTATATCCTGTATTCAAACCTGATCCTCTATGTTAGCCATTCTGAAGATAAGGCTGAGAACTTACTATAGAACCATCACCTACATGTAGTGATCTTATTCTGTGAGCAGACAACCTACTTTAGAGAAGACACGGAAAGGTAAACACTCTCTGCCAAGATTTTCCATACAATCTAGGTTGAGCAACCACATATACATCACCAGTTTTTTTCTCTTCAAATTTGTGACTTAGAAGAGCTTTGTCTGACCACCTCCGGGTTGCTCCCAGAGTCACCCAAGCAAGCCCTCTCAGCATCATCCTCTTTCTGTAGTACCTAATTAGTAATTTAATTAACCATAACAGTTTCTTGATCACGCAAGTATTTCAAATATATTGCCAATAAGAATAAAGCTTTCATGTTAAATAATCACGTCAAATAATTTAGACTATGATGCAAAAAATACAAAGAAACCTCACCAACACTCAAAGGACAAACAAATTCAAACCTCTACAAAGTATAAATAGATATCTGATAAACTTCATTCCACCACAAAAATGTGCTTAACTAAAGAAAATTCTAATTACTGTGCTTTCAAGACAAAGCTTTCAAGGGCAGTGATGTTATAAACATACCCCTAACACCTCATGAACAATCAATGTGTATAACTAGACCATCATAAGGCTCATTTTAAACATCATTATTATCATTTTATAAATCATTTTTATCAAATCAACAAGAAGCAAGCAACAATTGCATTCAGTTCCACTGAAGCAAAGTATATGGCAGTTTCATATTATTTATTATGAAGCTATCTAGATTTGCAACTTGATTGTAGAGTCAACCAATCACTTGTTGAAGCCCAATATTGTCTCTTGTGAGAATCAAAGTTACATCAAGCTCTATGAAAATCCAATGTGTCATAACCATTTCAAACACATTGATATTCAATACAATTTCCTAAGATTCCAAGTTGATTAGGGAGTTGGTAGTGTTGGACCACATTCTGACAAAGTTGAATATGGTTAATAGTTTGACAAAGCTCCTAACAAAGGGGAAGTTGCACATGGTTAACGCTAGTCATATCTGTAGAAGGAATATTATAAGCATAATTTACTAGAAAAACAAAAGAACATTATCAAAGGAATAGTCATGAGAATGCAGGTTGCATTCACACAATCGTAAGCCCCTTTTCTTGATTCATACATTGGCCATTTCTATCTACCAAATTTAAAATTAAGTCATGCAAATTTGTCCTATTCGTTGGTTTTCAATATTCACTTTCAATTCCACCCCTCAGCAGCCCTACCTATGTCAGCACATGTCTGTTTACAAAGGAATAAGAGATTAGGAAATAGGTATCTTGCCAAACACCCGGTCTGGTGTTTTTTCTAAGGATTCATATACATAAGTATGAAGTCTTGACTTTGAAGTATTCTTGTACTTTGCTGCCTAACTTTATGTTTTTTGCTGATGCAAGGGATTTGCATTTTTTCTAGAAATTTCCTTTTAGGTTGCCATTGTCTACGTGCTTTAATGAATTCCATCCATTCAACCATTTGCAGTTCTGATTTTCCAGGTCCCAACTATTGTTTGTCAATTTATGTTAATATTTCCTGCTAGGTTATTTGTTTAATAGCAGATAGTGTTAGATGATGTCACAGATGATAGGAATCTCCACAGTTCGCCATGAGTTCCTAAGGTTCTCCACGAGTGTCTCATACTTTCTGCATTGTGCCGTTTAATCCCAGTCAACTGCCTCATCTTCTGGGTCCTGATTGTGGTTTTCTTTTAGTTTTATTGATTGGATCTACAACCTTTGGGAGAGTTTTGGTACCTCAAATAAATTATTTAATAGCTAATACCTAGTTTGGTGACTGGTCACATTGATGAGAAACTTCACTGAGGTATCCTTCTTCGGTGCTATCACAAATTCGCAAATTCCATTAGGAGAAAAACTCATGCATATTACAAGTCACTGTAATACAGATGTACACTGTAGAAGAAGTTGATTTAGATGAGGCTAGTTTCATGGAATGGGCAACTTGTGAAATTAAATTATATTGGTAGAAAAATGGATGTTCTAACTTCTATGTGACAATGGATAATGTCGGAGATGATGTCGTCGACATGAAATGTACTGGTTATGTAGCTAAGAATGATGTCACAGTTAATGTCTTAGGTGATGTTCTTCAGTATAAGTGCCCTCCTGTATTGATGCCCTTCTTGGCATTGGTGTAGCCTGTAAATGAGACTTCCTGTACAGATGTTCTCTTGTTAAAATTATGATGGCTTTGACAAATATTAATTTCTGCACTTATGACACCTTGTATGGTTGTTTTATCAGTTGCAATAATGATGTCTTGTACATTCACCATCTCATTCTCCTTAATAATAATGTCTTCAATTGACGTGGTCCTTTCAATTAGGGTGTCTTGAATGGATGCCCTTTTATCTATGAGAATGATGCTTTCTAGGGAGGTTCTCTGAGCTACAATTTCTGCATGGAATTATTTAATGGGAAATAACATGGCTACAACTTCTGCATAGACTGTCAATTGGAGAAAACTCGTGTTCAAATTTCCTTGAACCTAGCAACCTGGCAATTTACTACCTAGCAGATTACAGATCTACTGAGGAGGAGGTAGCACCTAAATTATTCACTTCAGAACATATTTTTTTAAATTATTCACTTCAGAACAGAGACCAATCATAAGAATATTCTTATTTTGTGCAGGCCTGCAATCCATGACTGAGGAGGAATTGACAGCAAACAATAAACCACATTGCTCAGAGGCATTCAACAAAATTGGTAGATCTTTGGTGTTTTTTCTCAAATTCACCTGACTGTTCAGACGTTGGCTAATTCTTCTTACTTGTATGCTCAAACGCATCTCCCAAAATATATATCCATCTAGAAGGTAATGACTCTTTGAGCCCTTTGAAAATACACCACATAATAATCTCTGCCCAATTGTTTGAGCTGCCACTAGTAGAAAATGATGAAATTAGTGACTAGGTGACTAAAAAAGTTAGTCACCACAATTATTTCAAGTGAATTACTACTAAATTTGAGCAATTTTAAGTGACCGAACTAAAAATGACTAACTTAAATGACTAATTTAGTCTAGGGATAAAATATACGACTAGACAATAAGTGACTAAACTAAAAACAATTAACTTAAATGACTAATTTAGTCTACGATTAAAATATATGACTACATAACAAGTGAAAAAATTAATAATGTTTAACGTAAATGACTATTTTAGTCCAAGAATAAAAACATGACCAAATAACAAGTACGACAAGTATACGAATTAATTATTTATGTTAGTAATTTTTAATTGTGTCACTCTATAAATGGAAAATTGCAATTTTGATGCTGAAGTGTTACATTTCACTACAAGGGTCTCTAAATCTAACTACAGTGTTAAAATTAAGAGAAAAACAAGTCTCTGAATCCATCTAAAATGTTAAAATTATGAAAACACTTTTGTTTCTAAAATTTAACACTGCAGATGGATTCAAAGACCCCCCTTCTTTGAATCCATATGTAGTGTTAAATTTAGAGACAAAGAGGTCTCCGAGTCCATTTGAAGTGTTAAAATTTAAAGACCCTCATCTTCAATGTTAAAATTTAGTTAGATAGATTCAACGACCCCCTTAAAAGGGTGTCCATCAATCCATTTATAATACTAAAATTATAACACTTTTATACAATCACTACTAAACCAATGTAAAAGTCGCTATTAAAATGGTTAACAACAACACATATTAACATAATTAATAACTTTGTCATAAATAGAAAAAATAGAGTGAAAATTGGGTATTCATGCAAAATATATCTCACTCTAATTTAATTTTTAACAATTAAATATATAAATATAAATTATAACAAAACCCTCTTGGTTTATTCCCTCCATATTTTTTAATTCTTCCCTCTATATTTATTTTAAATTTCCGTTGTTGAGGAGCTATTTCTTAGCTGAGTGTTAATGGGATTTAATACTCCGTTGATGGGATGGAATTGGTAGCTTCACTCCCAATACCCTCGCAATTAGAGAAGTTGTGGGTGTTTCACGCAGTGTGATTGTTGTGAAATCGAACCTGCACCACATTGGAAATAGACAAGTGACACCGAGGCCATGAGCAACCTCTGTGAACAACTCCGGTGAACAATTTGGAGATTCCGCCCACTACCCAAGGGTTTTCGGGGCCTATTAATTCTTCCAAAATGAAGTATTTTCATAATACGATGGAGCGAACTAGGAGGAGAACATTGAAAGTACTCTACTCCCCAGCTACGCTCGTTGTTGCGCCTAATCTAGATCCAAAGGTAAGCCTCACCCCCGTATCCCTCTGAGATTTTTAATAAATAATTTTTCTATTGATTTTTGAAAAATGGAATAAATTTTATCATTAGACCTGTTATAAATCATTGTCCGTAGTGTGAGGACGAGAAGGAGTTCAAAATTATGAATCTGTAAACTCTGAATGCAATATTATTTCTTACGAGTTCATAAAATTATGATTTGTGTCATTCACTGTGTTTGCATAGATAAAAGTGAGGTTCTCTTACAACCTAGGGTAGAATATATGTGATCCGTGCATGTTTCACGCTAATAAAATAAAATGTAAAAAAGGTCAACAATATCTAATGTCTAATGCTGGCAAAAATTATTGGTGCTTTTAGTAATTCCAACATAAGCTTATTTTCTGGCAGTACAAAGAGCTCTCCTTTTGTCGAGCAAGAAAGAAATCCATTCATTCTCAGAAGTATTTGGACAACATGGAAGAAGGTAGTTGGTTTGGTGTGCCTTCTGCATTACATACGATGCATAGTTAGTGATATTTTTGGGTGTTGGATCTAAGCGATCCCATTGAGATTGATACTGTTATCGAATCTAAACTGACCCACCGATCTATGTCTGAAAACACCCCTCATGAAAAGAGCTAGAAATCTAGATACCAAAAGAAAGTGGAGAAGGAGCCTGGTGTGTTAGCTAGTGGTTGAGTGTTGTGGCAAGTAGGATCTCTTAAGATCAAGTCCTTGGGTTGGTGGCCTCTGATAAATTCTTGATATTGGTGGGCCTCACTCAATGTCCTACCTACCTGGGGCAGGTACCAAAATTTTTCTAGCTAGTTTACCTTGGGTGTCATCCTCAGAATGAGGGGAAGTGCCTGGAGTAACATGGGATATGTATTTACAAGGAAAATAAAATTATGATGTTTGCAAAAGGAGAAAAATATAAGAAAAATAGCATAGATCCATCCCAGCCCTCGATTTTTTAAGAAGCAAAATGTTTGCATCTGTCCTTTTAATGCATCTTGGTGTTTAATAGCTCTAGGGTTAAGATGGATCTTCTGGTCACCTTGTTTTAGTAGGAAAAATTTTGCCCAACCAAGGACCATTTCACATGACAAGATAATCAAAGTCAAGTTTGGATACATTAGTATATGATTTTGCATAGGTTTCTGTTAGTAGTAGTAAGGTTCTGTTAGTGATATTTAAGGTTAAGTAAAACACTTTTTGGTGTAATTTTTGGATTTTGTCACTTTCTTGAAGTATCTAGCCTCACGTATCAGGCAGTGAGAAGCATTCTTTATTCTATCTAGTCAAATTGTCTTTGTACGCCTCTATTTTATGTTGTTATTGAGTGGGGGGCATTTTGCAACTGTTTTTGGGTAGTAAGTATAGTAGTTTCATTGATAAATTCCATTACTTTTGGATGCCTTTGAAGTATATAGTGACCTTTGCTTGAAGTTGTTATTGTTGGAAACTCATGGATAACCAAGAAAGCTTGTAGTCCATGTATAATGGGTTGGGTGCAATTTTTATTATTGAATGAGATTGTTCAAAAGCTTAACCTAAAACCTAACCCCCAACAAAAGAAAAAAAACACTATCCCTGTTCATTGTTGAGGGATATAGAAAATTTCAATTTTTTCTATGCTACGCTAATTATATTTGTATGTTTTTTTTCAAATTCAGGAGGTAGATTTTATATTAAAAAATCTATGGCCATACCATACAGCTTAAGTTTACAAAAAATATATAGTCCTGGGCAACCATGACCTGGAATTCCTAGCTAAGGATGAAGGTTGAAGTAGCAAAAAAAATACTATGGAGGCCTATCCATATCTACCTCTTAGAAGTCCACAACCATACTACTTAACACACTGGAATAATGTAAACGGTACTCAACAAACACACTAGGCTACTAAAATAAAATTAAAAATGTAATGCCCATTTTGGGCTTTAGTTACTAGGTCCACATGAATTGTTAGCCTCTAGGTCTTCATATTTCATTGTTGTAGAGCTATTATCCAAGTAGATGGCCACATTTTTGTCTTTAGTGAGGCCTTCCAACAGCTTTGAGATATGGGCAGTTAGGGTGTATCCATTGAATGATGTATGGAAAATGAGGTAGAGTCTACGGAGGTGTTGCTTAAGTTGAGAGTGGGAGCTAACTCAACCTCTAGAGGGAGGTTGAAGTGAACAAATTTACACCCAACCATCATCTATAGACTCCATATTTGAGGCCATTTCCAACTAGTTCCCTCTAAAAATGGTCATGGAGGCTTGAAGTTCATCCTCCCATTCCCTCTAAGCTAGGAAACACTTAATAATCTTTCCAGAAATTCCACCAATCAATGCACTCATAATCCTACAGAAGCACATAAAACTGAGTTACCAATATTTAACCCTGGCTCATAGCCAAAGCCCACCTGCAATTCTGATGGAATTCTCAAAATGATTATGGCATAAAAGGGTGTTAGCCCTAACATCAAATCCATTACCCACAAAAAATTGCAAATCATTATACATTTGAATACGTATCCCTTTCACCAAGGATTTCTTTAACGTAACATAGGACCAATGTTCACCCTTTGGATGGATCAATTAATCCCACATGTAGGATACATTTCCACCAAAATATAGTTCTTTAGAGAATGAATCAAATAAATGTGCATAAGATTAGAAGGTGAGGTCGTTTAAGCCTTGTCCTCCACATTTTCCTCATGATATGATAGGTATTCTGGGAAGGGTTTCTTGTCTTAACACTTTGCTACTTCATGTAAGTGGGCACATGGAGCTCCAGTCTCTTACCCCCTCCTTTACACACAAAACACCTCAACATTTAGAATTTAAAATGTTTTGACAAGCTTTAGTTTTGTAAGTAGGGGGAGTTTGAAGGAGGGATTAGATAACTGCCATGTAGTTTTTGATCACTATCACCTTTCAAACACATTTGTCTTTTAGTACACTAGCCTTTTAGTTTGCTTCAACATTTCGACTTTAATATTTTTTGGTAAGATTTAGGTTTGTATGTAGGGGGAATTTGAAGGAGGGATTAGATAACCGCCATTGAGTTGTTGATCACTATCACCTCTCAAACACATTTTTCTTTTAGTACATCAAATCCTTGATGGTCTTTAAGAGCTTTTGGTTCATTGGAATATGTTGAAAATAATTGCAGTTGTGCTTAGATTCATTTCCGTATCTCAACAGTTAGAGAAAATATCTAACATTAATGATTTTACCTAATATCTAATAGAGATATCCATATGTCCTGTAGCATCTTGCTTAATAATTCAATCTTTTTGATATATAGATTTGTTTGTTAAATTTGAATTCAAAGGGAAAATGTGGAGACAAGTAGTGTAGAACACTATGTATTTCCTGCTTTGCTAGGTTGTTGCATTCATCAATTATGTGCTAAGTCTCTTTCTGGAGCTAAATTTAGGAGTGATTTGTAGAGTATATGGTGTTGTTTATCAGAGATTTTGTAGAATTGAGAGTAGATTTCATGCAAAGAGGGGCAAGAAAATATTAGGAGTTGAATTGAAAAGGAAAATGTGAAGATAGAGTAGCATAGAAGACTATTTATTTCCCACTTTTCTAGGTTGGTGCATTAAAAAATTATGTGTCACAATTTATGGGAGATTTCAACTCTTCTATATTTGTTAGAGAAGGGAAAAAGTCTAATAGAATAGGGAATCAACTTGGAGTAGTGTGCTTCAACCTTCAAATGTGGGTAATACCTAGCAAGTGAATTGTCATTGGATCCAAGTGGCACATATGCATTTGGATTGTTGTGAAAGACAGTAAAGGTGAGGTTGTGTTGCACATGTCAAACTTGAGGTATGCCATTACAAGTTTGAAAATTTTCAAAATATGAAATGAATTTTGGGACAACATGCATTTCTCTGTTTTTGTAATTTTTCTCTGTATCACTTAATAATCTTTCTAGAAATTCCACCAATCAATGCACTCATAATCTTGCAGAAGCACATAAACTAAATTACCAATATTTAACCTTGGCTCATAGCCAAAACCCACCTACAATTCTGATGGAATTCTCACAACGATTTTGGCATAAAAGGGTATTATCCCTAACATCAAATCCATTAACCACAAACAATTGTAAATCATTATGCATTTGAATCCTTAGGACCAACATTCACCCTATGCTCTCTTGAATTTCAAATTTAATTTTATTATTTTCTCACTGTTAAGACTTCCTTTCAAAATTGCTCTACTTCCCATAGGGTTTTAGTTTAGTAGTGAAGGCAGTCCCTTTCCTAGTTTCCCATTGCTTTCCAATCTCCCAAGAGCATATGCCCAAGCGTCGCGGAAAGGTTTTCCTACATAAGTAGGCTGCTTTGTGGTTCACCCCTTATGCGTCGAGGGCTATTAGCCATGTGGAAGTGGGGCCATATGTAATATCTAGCTTTTTGAAGCGTCACGCACAAGGAAAAATGTTGCACCATTGTGTACTCAAGCAAACCAAAATCGTTGATGCCCACGAAGCCAGATCTAGTTTTTTCATGCGTGCCATATGTGTGCATGGGCATGTTTGTGCACATATATTTCTCTAAGCTAAGTATCATATATGAGAGTTGACAAATCGAGACTTGTCTAACATTTGTAGGTTACAAATGCTGATTTTTTGTTCTAAACTATTTCAAACTCTGAGAAGGGAATTTCACTTACTGTGTTGACATTTTCTTTAATCCAAAAATGTGATCTACTTGATAAGGCGTTACAGTGCTTCTTTGTTAGATATATTTTTAAAATATAGAATTGAAAATTATTGAAAGTTTGTCATATATTTCAGAGCCCAAAAACTGTCAGGTTAAATGATATAAATCATAGTTTAGCCAGTTAGCATTCAGTTTGACACTGTAAATAGTCAGTTGTAAGAACATTTGTGCCATAGTAGTCCAATTTTCAAACATAGAATATTATGCATATTCTATCATTGCAGCAATCCATAAAGAGATTCATAAGGTATATAAACATTCAAAAATATCAAGAGGCTAGTTTGAATTCAACTTATACTTATTTTTCATACAATTAGTTTGTTAGTTGATGCTACCAACCTCGTTTGTTTGCAAACAAAACTAATCTCAATTGCAACCTGTTTGCTAGATGGATTATATGATATTTAGATATTTACTACAACCGAATGGTCTCTATGCATTATATGAAACATAAAAATTGATAAATACTATTCCCAAACAAAGTATTGTTTTTAGATTAACTAGATCATCTCTTATGCAATACTTTGAAATGCATAAACTGTATATCTCCCTCAAACAAAATTGTGCTTTCAGATTACAAACTTTTTCAGAAGCCATTCTTTGTGACACCATTTTCAAGAATATTTGCAATGCTTATAGGGGTGGCAAGTGAGGGGGGAAGGTTATTTTCGGCCCGAAGGACAAATTGAATTAGGCTACTCTTGGAATCTAGGAAAAGCTTCTAATCCTTCAAGGCCTTATTATGGCTGCTTCTTCTCCAATCAGGTCCCTCATTATAATAGGATACTCCAAACACCATATGTCATCTTGTTTTGAGAAATATTTCTTCAGACTCTTAGTGGTGAAATATTTACACAAGAATAATGGGAAATCTATCCATATTACCAATCACACAAGTAAATCATGTTCTAAGAGACCTCAATGCTATAGCTAATAGGATGGCCAACCAAGCCTTATCACTAGAACCTGAAATCATGCATATTAAAGGAATAACGGAGGGAGGAAATGATAAAATAATTCAATGGATATGTCTACTCAATGAAAAAGCATGGAAGTATTACTTTCTGCATGCCTGGAATGTGGCAATCACACACTGTCTTGTGACAACAATGATAGAGTTAATTTGAACTGCCATACTGTGATAAGTAAGTCAGAGTAAATGTTTCCAAGTCTTGGGAATCCATGAGAGGTACCAAACAATCATGTATGCAATTGTAATACCTTAATAGGTGAAGAGAGGAGTTTCCTTGTGTGAATGGCATGGGCCATCCCTAGAAGCAGTCACCCCATGCAAGCTGGTAGTGGGAATATTCAACGCAAAGAGGGACAACAAAGGCATGGTCGTGGAGGATTAGAGAAGTTAAGTTTTATATTACCCCCTCTCCTTGCGCATCAATCAGTTGGGAATTGAAGGAACTCAAGGAGGTAACTTGCTCAGGGGACCTCTTTGTTATATTTTGCTGGATTTGGTTCCAAAAAACTCTATGGCAAGCAGGGTCATCAAGGTAATTGGCACAATCATTAACAGGAATGTCAAAGGCAATTTGGATAGGGGATGGAAGCTCATAAACTATGTACATATTCTGGGAGGCATGGAAGACAAAAAAGGAAAGAAATGAGAAATGCAATGCAGGAAAGAAAGAGCGGGTGGTAGATGAGGATATTAGAATGGAGATAGTGGCGTTGAGTAGGAAGCTTGATTATTTTTCAGCTTAGGTGGATGTGCTAACTAATATTCTCTCCACTCACTTCCAGCAGATTCAAGATGTGAGTATGGAAATCCAGCATCTCCAACTCCAAATGAAAAATACACAGGCTATGGAATAGGGAGAAGCACGAGGAAGAGATCGTCAGGTGTCTTCAGTAAATTTAGTCCAAGATGCTTCAATTGGATTCCCTGATAGACCTCAACCAGGTAGCCTTAATAGATAATTTGATTATCATAGATGATTAAGAATCCACCTTGGTTTAAATTTTGTTGAATGCATGTCGATTACTATTACATATTACGCCTATTCCATAAATTGTATCCTTGTGGAATTTTTTGGACTCTAGAGCCTTGCAGTAGGATAGAGACAATCAACATGATCAAATTAGTTTAGTTACAAAATATTATGCTACATTTTGCTACAAAAAGCTATGGATGTACCTTCTCTATGGTTCAACACCATTTTTCCAATTCAAACTACCTTGTTATTTAAAAAAAAGAATATATGCAATACTTATATTTATATCAATGATTCAAACCTAGATATTTAGGTTCATCATCTAGACAGAAGTCCAAATGTTTCAAACCAGGATATCTTAGTTTCAAACTAGGATTCTTAGTTTTGAACCATGAGAATTGGCTTGCAAACTAGGCGGATAACATTCGTTAACTGCAAAATAGAGAGCGAAGCTACTGGGTTCTCCTTCCTCTACTTTGGTGCCTTCCCCTTGGCTGCAAATTTCACTCAAGATGCCTTATTCTCTTTACATTCTCCTTGTCATGCCTTTGATACCCTTCTGCACCAAACTTCTGGGTCTCAGTGCTTATCTAATTTGACCCTTTCTAGATGCTCATATCTTTTTTACAAAAAAAATTGCATGCCCAATTGCCCCAGTGGCCTTCTTCATCACTCAACCAACTTTTGGAGATTTTCCTCCTCAGAAAACGCTCAAGGTGCCATCATTAAATGTTGGGCAAGTGGCACAGAGGGAGCTGCTGGGCCATTTCTGGTGTGTCCATCATGCAAGAGTGTTCAACCTCTGGATTCTTCAGTGAACTATTTTCAGATAGTCAGTCTGTAAATCTCTGGACGCTGAAGTGAATATGAAAATTTATTTTTATGGGGAACCCCACACACACAGATATATAAATATTTATTAATATATTACTAATCCCATTGGATAAGTTTTCTATTTAGTCTGGGTAAAATTTTATTGCAAGCAAGACTGAAATTTATTATGTGGGCATGCTTCTTTACAGGCAACCAGAGTATGATGTACACACAAATGATCTGGAAAGAAAGTGCAAAGATTGGCAAAAGAAATTGCATCCTGATTTATTTCAGTGCAACTCCGAGGTCAGTTCTATTGTTCCTTTTGCATATTCCTATTGTTGTAATACATTGGTGGGTTGCAACTTTCTGTGACTTCTGCACTAATCTCGTGTTTTCATTATGGGACTTTGAGTAATTTTTTTTCATTCTCATCTATTTGGGACCAGCAAGAGAAGGAGCATTATGCTCAGTAGTCTCCTCAAGTGATAAAATCTTATAATATTCTTCTTAAGCCTCTATCTAGAGCACAGTATCTGGTACACAAGTCTCCCATTCCCATGTCTTGGCTCTCTTGAATTTCAAATTTGATTTTATTATTTTCTCACTGTTAAGACTTCCTTTGAAAATTTCACTTCTTCCCACAGGGTTTTAGTTTAGTAGTGAAGGAAGTCACTTTTCTAGTTTCCCACTCGATTCCAATCTCTCGAGAGCATATGCCCAAGCGTTGTAGGCCAGTTTGTCTACATAAGTAGGCTGATTTTTGGTTCACCCCTTATGGGCCGAGGGCTATTGGCCATGTGGAAGTGGGTCCATATGTAATATCTAACTTGTTGAAGCGTCATGTACAGGAAAAATGTCGCACCACTCTGTACTCAGGAAAACCAAAATCGTTGATGCCCACTAACCCAGATCTAGCTTTTTCACGCATGCCATATGTGTGCCATATGTGTGCGTGTGTATGTTTGTGCACATATCTTTCTCTAAGCTAAGTATCATATATGAGAGTTGACAAATCGAGACTTGTCTAACATTTGTAGTTGACAAATGCCAATTTTCTCTTCTAAACTATTTCAAACTTTGAGAAGGGAATTTCACTTACCGTGTTCAAATTTTCTTTAATCCAGAAGTGTGATCTACAATGACAGGGAGTTACAATGCTTCTTTGTTAGATATATTTGTAAAATATAGAATGGAAAGTTACTAAAAGTTCGTCATATATTTCAAAGTCCAAAAACTGTTAGGTTAAATTATAGAAATCATAGTTTAGCCAGTTAGCATTCAGTTTGAGACTGTAAATAGACAGTTGTACAGACATTTGTGCCATAGTAGTCCACTTTCCAAACATAGAATATCATGCATATATTCTATCATTGCAACACTCCATAAACAGATTCAAAATGTATATAGACATTCAAAAAGACGAAGATACTAGTTTGAATTCAACTGATACTTATTTTTCTTATGATTAGTTTGTTAGTTGATGCTACCAACCTCATTTTGTTTGTAAACAAAACTCATCTCAATTGCAACATGTCTGCTAGATGGATTAGATGATCTTTAGATATTTTGCTACAGCCGAATGGTCTCTATTCATTCTATGAAACACATAAATTGTTAAATACTATTCCCAAACAAAGTATCGTTTTAAGATTAACTAGATTATCTCTTATGCAATACTCTGAAATGCATAAACTGTATACCTCCCTCAAACAAAAATGTGCTTTTTGATTACAAAATTTGCAGAAGCCATTCTTTATGACACGATCTTCAAGAATATCTGCACTGCTTATAGGGGTGGCATGTGATGGGGGAAGGTTCTTTTCGGCCCCTAAGGACATATTGAATTAGGCTACTCTTGGAATCTAGGAAAAACCTTTAATTCTTCAAGGCCTTATTCTGGCTACTTCTTCTCCAATCGGGTCCCTCATTATAATAGGAGACTCCAATAACACCATATGTCATCTTGTGTTGAGAAATTTTTCTTCAGACTCTTAGCTGCGACATCTCCACACAAGAATCATGGAAAATCTATCCATATTTCGAATCACACAAGTAAATCATGTTCTAAGAGACCTCAACACTATAGCTGATAGGATGGCCAACCAAGCCTTATCACTAGCACCTGAAACCATGCATATTAAAGGAAAAATGAGGGAGGCATTAATACCATAATTCAATGGATATGTCTACTCAATTAAAAAGCATGGAAGTATCGCTTTCAAGTTTATGCATGCCTGGAACGTGGCAATCACACAGTCTTGTGAAAACAGTGATAGGGTTAAGTTGAACTACCATATTGTGATAAGTAAGTCAGAGGAAAATGTTTCCAAGTCTTGGGAATCCATGAGAGTTATAAAACAATCATGTCTACAATTGGAATACCTTAATAGGTGAAGAGATGCATTTCCTTGTGTGAATGGCATGGTATAGCTAGGTTTGGCCCATCTCTAGAAGCAGTCACCCCATGCAAGCTGGCAGTGGGAAATCTTCTGTACAAAGCGAGACTACAGAGGCAAGGTCATGGAGGATTAGAGAAGTTAAGTATTGTATTACCCCCTCGACTCGCACATCAATCAGTTGGGAATTCAGTTGGGAATTCAAGGCACTCAGGCAGGTAACTTTCTCAGGGGACCTCTTTGTTATATTTTGCTAGATTTGGTTCCAAAATTCTCTAAGGAAAGCAGGGTCATAAAATTAATTGGCACGATCATTAATAGGAGTTTCAGAGGAAATTTGGATAGGGGCTGGAAGCTCATAAACTCTGTACATGTTCTGGGAGGCATGGAAGTCAAAAAAGGCAAGAAATACAGTGCATGAAAGAAAGAGCGGGTGGTAGATGAGGATATTAGAATGGAAGATAGTGGTGCTGAGTAGGAAGCTTGATTATTTGTTGTATTAGGTGGATGTGCTAACTAATATCATCTCCACTCACTACCAGCAGATTCAAGACGTGAGTATGGAAATCTAGCATCTCCAACTCCAAATGAAAAATGCACAGGCTATGGAATAGGGAGAAGCACGGGGAAGAGATCGTTAGGTGTCTTTAGTAAATTTAGTCCAAGCTGCTTCAATTGGATTGCTTGACAAACCTCAACCAGGTATCCTTAATAGATAATTTTATTATCATAGATGATTAAGAATCCACCTTGGTTTAAATTTTGTTGAATTTGTTTCAATTTCTATCACATATATGCCTATTCCATAAAATGTATCCTTATGGATTTTTTGGAGTCTTGAGCCTTGCAGTAGGATAGAGACAATCAACATGATCGAACATGTTGAGTTATAAAATATCATGCTACATAGTGCTACAGAATGCTATGGATGTACCTTCGTTGTGGTTCAACGCCATTTTTCCAATTCAAACTACCTTGTTATTAAAAAAAATAATATCTGCAATACTTATATTTATATCAATGATTCAAACATAGATATTTAGGTTCATCATTAATACATAAGTCCAAACGTTTCAAACTAGGATATGTTAGTTCAAACTAGGATTCTTAGTTTTGAACCATGAATGAGGGGGATAACATTCGTTAAGAACAAAATAGAGAGTGGAGCTGTTGAGATCTCCTTCCTCTGCTTCGGCACCTTCGCCTTGGCTGAAAATTTCACTCAATATGCCCTATTCTCTTTATGTTCTCCTTGTCATGTCCTTGATGCCCTTCTGCAGAAAACTTCTGGGTCTCACCGCTTATCTTCCCCTGTTCATTGCAGATTTAAATTTTGGTCATGCATACAAAATAAAATGATCCCCATTTCTCTTACAGAGCAGGAAAAAATCAATATTAATACGAGTTTAATTAATAGAACCATCTGGTGAAGCTTAGTAACTCTTGACTTGTCTATCTTAGTTATTCTTGTTTTTTTCTGTCAAGTCATTTAACTTGACAAACTCTAGGATTTGATGGGGGAAATTTTGTCCAGATATCCCTAAGAAATCAAAACAGTAATAACTTAGCATTATCAAAGCATGTAATGGAACTATGTTTACTTTGTATGACAGACTTAAAAGGGAAGCTCCTGGCAGTATCCCCATCACAGAATTTTGAAATATTAATCAAAATAAAATTCTATTGTCAAATGAGCCAAACAAAAAAGTTATTTCTGTAAACAGAAAAGCTAGACAGGTTTATATGAAATTCTTGTAGCAATGGCCCATTATAATACAAAAAGTTTCTGTCTATCAAAAAAATCATCTGTGGTGCTTAGTTTAATTAATGAGCACTTGAATCCAACTAAAATAGGTGATTTCAATTAAAAGATGCCCTTCCCTTAACACTGTCAAAACTTAGAATTTATGTTGGCACTGGGCAGGAAAGAGTTTCTTTCTGTGAGGAGGCATTGTGTTGTAAACTAAACTGCACATCAGCAGGGATGCTTCTCAAGAGCAATGCAAGAGCTACATAAATACCACCTCATTTGCCTCATTCATCATTTAGTACAAACTGATCAACAAGCTATGGTCAAACCTGGTCAAGCAGCCCTCTAGTCAAGTCAAGTCAAACTTCTGCCATTCAAACTTTGGCCCTCTTTGCTCTGACCTAGGCCAAATTTCGGCCTTCAAAATATCCCCAGAAAACTTGGCCTGCCCAGAAACTGCTCAGAAATTTACATGTGCAAGTTCAATAGAGAGAGAGAGAGATGAATTCATCCTTCTTGTCCTTCATCCTTCTTCTCCTTCGCTTGAATGCCCAGAAACTATCTTTCTTGTGTGTATCGAATGGTGCCTTTGTGGAGGAGGTTGAATGCCTTTATATAGTGTTCTATGTTCACCAATGGGTTTGTCTCTTCACTGGAGCTGACTTGACTTGAGGAAGGGCTGACTTGATTAGTTTTGAGCCAAAAATTCAAGATTCAAATTTCTTATAATATTTCTTTCAAGTGCTAATCAATAAAAATGACATGAACATGTCTTACATTTACATTATACATTACAAGGGCTTAAATATAAATTATGAAGATTGACCATAGCTACAAAATTCAACATAGCTTGCCTTGCTTTAACATAATTTTTTTTGTTAACAGCAGTTCATATTTTTTGTGGATTTCAAGTGTTTTAGATTATAAATTCCAGCAAAAACATTGGAATTATCTGCTAGAGGTATTTTGGATGTCTTCATAGAGAATCTAGATAAAATCTTGACGTAAGATGCATTATGGTCTCTCAGTCTGATGATGGTGACTGTGTCACCATCACGTCTAGTAGCATGTTTTCCCTCTTATTCCATTTTGTTATCCTTTAGCTATTGTATATTTTTTCCTGCATGACATCACTGCATGGAAACCAAGACATTATGAAGTGGATTTCTGCTTTTTCTTCCTCATATAATGTCCGTATTTTGCCATCTTGGTGTCACACTGTCAATATGCTAATGTTTTCAGCAATAACGTCCTCAGAATCTGGAGATATGCTAGCTTCCTAGGTGTTCATCACGAGACTATTTTTTTTCCTCCAGTGAGAAAAATCATAATTTCCATTCATAGTGGAATGGATAATTACATTCTTTAGGTGCCTACAACATTTGTCATAAAGAAAATCAGATATAGCAGCATCCTCTAAGTCTTAAGGCTGTCTAATACATATAGGCTAGCTGTAAATATAATTTCTGTTCAAAAAGACTCCCACATATATATTCTTCGAGTGTTCTATCCAGCTTCCTGGATTTTATACAGTCTCATCACAGATGGCCAGACTATATAATCCTGGTGGTTGAACTATTTTAAAGTAACATATTGTTAGCAGGTGATTTAGAATAATCTTTGAATGAATGTTGCCTGTTGCATGTGTTATGGAATACGCTTTGGTCACATTAACAGGTTTACCTTGAGAAAAAATAAATTTATGTTGTAATGTGTTGTTTGAAAGCATAAAGATAGATATAATTGGATGATAATACAAAAAATCATAGGGGATTCATCCAACACTAATATTTTCATCTTGATCAGTTTCATTTGTTGCTGATTAGTATACCAAATAAATTGGAGCCTATGTACATCATACAACTAACTAAATATTTGCATTTTCATCCTCATAAATTCGTCCATTTGGTGTGCATATTGTCAGTCATTTAAGCTGTTTGACAGACACTATGGGTTCAATCTAACCACTCGAGTCCATCTAACAAATATGGTTAATAACTATTGGCTGTTATGTTGAAAAGTATGATATTTTCAATATCATTGCCAACCAGAATCTAGATGGCATTTTGGAATTGTTAAGCATAGGCCTGATCCATAGCAGTGTTGATTTCTTTGGCAAAATTTCTGACAACTTTTTTGTGTTTCCTATTATGCTTTGCATTATGTTTTTCACACTACGGTCCTAGGAGTTGAGTTGGGTTTCTCAAATGGGACATTTTACAAATTTAGTGTCTATATTATATAATCATCTTAGGCTTTGGACAAAGTTTTTAGTACATAAATATCTTGCAGAGGGACTATATTCGACGTTTACTCTCATCGCTTGGCATGCATGAGCTACATATGTGTCATTGTTGGGCTTTACAGATGACTAAAGACATAAATCCCCTTGTTTACTAAGTGGACTTTGTTTCTGATTGATTTCTCAAATTTCTTCCACATTTCTTGATGGCTGGATTTTTGTAAGATTTAATGTATTGCCAGGACATTGGGAAAATTTCAGCCTTACAATGTCATGGACTCCAATTGTAAAGGAGCTAATTGGTCCAGAGAACTACTCACTTGATTTTTACTGCATACACTACAACTACATAAGAGATCCACAGTGTAGAGCATGATGTTGAAGAGTTCCTGCGGAAAATGGTCAGGTTATGAACAAAGTGGTCAAGCGTCCTTTGCCAACTCAACTGTCAAAACACTATAAAATGATGATGTTGTGTTACCTTGGAAACCTTCTCTTGTGGATAGGATAATACTCTGGAGTCATTAACTAATTCTAGTTCCATTCTTGAAGATGTAATGGGTTCATGGTTGCACTACCCTATTAATGATTCATTAGATAAAGGAATATTGCTCTGAATTCTTTGGAGGGTTTTGCTTACTGTATCTCTAAATCTAGATCACTAAATCCAAGGTTATTTCATTTGCTATATTTTTATTTCACCCATTTACTTATCTTGGATCTAACACAAGCACTTAATTGAGTTGTCATGCTTGGGAAACTTGAATATATATTGCTCATTTGAGGTCAATTTACAATGACTTGTTTCAACATTGAGAATCGAGATATCTTTATGATCTACACACTCAAATAAGACTAATCAATGTGAAAATAGGGTAGAACAACCTACTTCATAATAAGTGGAACAATTCATGCCATTTGAGATTGATTTCTAGGGTTAAATTCAAGCTTTCAGATCTAATTTTATTTTTGGTGGATATTGCATGATCCATGGTATGACCAACTTCCTGGTTATTCATTTAACACCTCAACGCATGTGATTTATTTCTTGTATGTCATTTTACTCACTCTGCAGCAAGGTCTGAAATGTGGCATGTTACACCTTGACTATTTCAATGTATTTTTTGCACAATGAAGTCTTAAACACCTTCTAATGCAAGAAAATGCAACAATGAGCTCAACAACCCACTTTATAATTCAACAACATACTCAGATTTGTCATTGACAAAAACTTGGCTCTGGTTCTCACTGTTTATCTACGTATTTTATATGGTCAAGTACTGAAGTTTATTGCACCATTGTTTGATGATCTATATGCTCTGAAACTGAGTCATATAACACTTAATTTCTCATCTCTTAGCATTGGTGATGAGGATTACATCTTGTGACATTGTTTAAAGTGTCCTTAAAGCAAATCAATAAACAAGGTTCATGGAGTTTGAAGCAATTTAGGGTTTCAAGTCCCTCTTAAGGTAAACCAACAACATAATAAATCCAACAACCTAGCCTATAAGGATGGTGCCACACCTGATCTCAGACATAAGCACCCTTAATCTACACCTAGCCCATCTAACACAAAAGTGTGTGTTCAAACTTATTTTCTTCACTGTTGAGCATGATAATGACTTCTTCTAGGCTAGAAACAGTGCATACTGCAAATTATAAGCTGCAATAACAGATTTATTCTATTTGAAGATTTAACAGAAAGGATTGTGAACTTTGTCTGATATGGGTTTCAGAACTTTAAAGGATATGGTTGGTCGTGCATATATGCTAAAGATGGATAAAGAGGTTATGGACAGTAATGAGAAGCTTGAAAATATCAATCTCTCTTTGCTACTTTGGCCTGTAGCAGAGATTTGCCCAGAAGCTACTCAATATTGTGTTCAGGAACAAGATCATGGTCTGGATATGGTACATTAGTGTGGGGCTCCTCCTTGATCCTGAATCAAACATTAGATCATCCATGCTCTCCCTTGCTTTTGGCTCTTCCTACAGTTACTCTTCTAGCAGCCACCCTTTACATAATTATTGTGTTTTGTATCCTCCTTTCATGCAGCTGCCCTTCCACATCTTTTTGAACAGCCATTGCTGTCAGACACAACTTTCTGATAATGAGGGGGGTCTATTTCCTTAGTGGTTCTGAGGGATCACAGGTAGGGGTTCAAATCTCCATCCCCCTCTCCATGGCCTCTTTGCTTTCTCTCTAGCATTTTCTTCACCATGATGTCTTGGTGCTCATAATCTTCAATCACAAGGTACTCATCATCTACTGAACCAGACTGTTGAGAGAAACAAAGGATGGCTGAGGTGAAAAATAAGCCCCTTGACTACATTAGGCTCTGATGATTATGGCAAAGTCCTCTTCCAATTCAGATGAGGAAGTCATATTTGAAAATCCAGTTTAAATCCCTTGATCATGCCTCTATCTTGGCTAGCTTGTTACAGTTTCCCATAGGTCTATTGTGTCTTAACTATCCTCCTTGTCTCTTAGGTTGACTGTGTATGACGGGTCCCACTTCCTTTGTCAGGGATGGAGGATTCAAGCTCTCCTGGTTTTTCAAGTCAACAGTCATCTGTTGGGGGATTTTGTCTCTCTAGACAGGGTGGCTTTTACTATTTCAATTATAAATGTCCCCACACATGCTACTAGTCTTTCTCATGGGCTGCCTGATAAACTGATATCTGAAAATACTTCTATTTCTTTCTAACCAAACCTCCATAACTGGCGACATGTTTCCAAATTGCTTTAAGCTTTGTGGATTCTGATATCATATGCCAGTTTTGATAGTGATCTGGTAACAAGGTAGGAAAGCTCTAGCTGAGGACATGTTTCTCTATAAAATGACTTCAAATATGGCAGGGGTACTCACACATAAGGAGCAGAGGAAAAGGGGGCATTGAGAAGGGCCAAGGAAGCATTTTCCTCAGGAGCTGATCCTGTTTTAGGTTGTTTTTCAATGGATAGATGTAAGAAAGTCTTTTCTTTAGTCAAGTCCTCCTTCACCCAAACCTTCTTTCAGGTTTTGTTGAAGTTGCCTCTTCTTTCATGACCTCTCTTTACTATGTACAATTTAGTCTTGGAAGCTCTCCATTTTCGGCCATTCTGTCCCCCCTCGTTGGAATTCTGAAATTTTCTAGGATCTTTCTTGACTGTTTTGTTGCATCTTTATTGATCTGGGTTCTAAATTCCTCCAATATTTTCCTGTTTCTCTCCTTAAAGGTGTCCATCTTCAGCTTCATACCTAAAGTTCCAAAAAATAGAGCCCAAGAGCTGTTGTAAGGGCCCCTTCGGACTTGCTAAATCTTCCATGCTAGAGAGTGTTATCTTCAAATTCCATGAGTTCTCACAAACTTAGCCTTGGATCCATCCTTACTATCCCAAAAAATATAATCCTTCATTATGTTTGGGTTGTATCAAATCAAGCATAGATGAACGAGCATACATTCTGGGGATATGGTGCCTGTGTATTTTGCCTTAAAGATTTTTTTCTTCCTTGGAAATATGTTGGACCATCTTTTCCATTAAAGCCTTATTAATCCAATCCCCCATAACATAGACCCAAGCCTCTGCAAGCCTTATACACATTCTTCCAGGCCAGCAAGATAATATTTCTTGGTCTGTTGTGTTCCTTAACGGACTACATATTTGCTGATATTTTCAAAATTGGCCAATTGTAAAATAGACTTTGACAGTTGTAGTTTGCCAGGTAGAGAGTCATTTCCCTTTCCAAATTGTTCCTTTCACTTGAAAATTCACAACAATTGAATTTAAATTAGCCTCACATGGGTTGTATTTCATTTTTAGTATATTTCGCTTGATTATTTCTTTATACAATCTCCCCATTTTTCTTATCCATGTTCCGACGTTCCTTTGCACCTCTTGGTGCAATTGCTAGTTATAAGAATATTTAAGATTCTAGATCTATTGATCTGAGATGGATATTGCAATATAAATCTGAAAGATTCATGAGATTACTTCATGTTTGATCAGATTTTTTTAATGATAAATGTTATCTTGCAGGAAAATTTCAAAATTTGAAGTCATATTAATTCAGTACATTGATGCAAATTCATATGCTGGTGCGATGTATATGATGGCAATTTCATTTTTTTACAGTTACTTTTAGTTTAATTATATCATTTAGCTCGATGCTTTCCATATATTTAACTAAACCTTTCTTGCTTAACAAGACTTTGTCATTTCCATGTTTTAGTGAAACTATTTATGGTTTGATACTCTCATACAACCTTTATCAAGTTACATGCACCCTCATTCGAAAAAACAAGAGAATTTTTCTTGCCATGACTAAGTTTCTTTGTCATTGTTAACTTAAGAAAGTCTTTTAGCTAAGAAACTAGTTTCAAGGTTATGGCATAACTTGTCATATAAATTAACAGAATTTATATCCAAAATGTTAACTTGTAAACTACTTAGCTGGTTTTAGGCTTTCCATTTAAAATCTACTTCAGTTTGAACTTTGAACGAGTTGTTCCATAGACTTGAATATTAAGAGATTTTGGTGTAAGGATTAAAAATTAGCTCGTAAGGCCTCTTAGTTATTCATTTGTTTTATCTAATATAACATTTACTATTAAATTAGAACCACTCGGCACAAATATGTCATAGATCAAGATCATACTTTGTAGAGTGTCGTAGAATAAAAATAGGAGCAAGGACACTAAGTTCTTTCGGTTTTCCTGGTTCTTATTCCTTTGGTGTATCTTTGCAACTTTAGGGGCAATTGCTAGTTTAAAGTCTAATTCTTTAAAGGGTGCTAGCTCAATGGAAGAGCACCTGCTTTACAAGCAGGAGGCTGGTGGTTCGATTCCATCGTGCCCTGATATTCATATATAGGGAATGACGAAGATCAGTTTTTGGTGACGGATGCTCTTTTGACCATCACCAATGAGTTTATGGTGAGACTTTTCGACCCTCACCAAAATATGAAATGGTGACGGTCAACGAATGCCACCATATATATGCATCAATAGTGACGACCATTAAAGGTCCATCACCGTAAATCGTTGTTGTTTATATGAAATGGTGAGGGTCATTGTTTGTCATTATGGTCATTATTCGTGACGGACCTTGATGTCACCAATGCATTTATGGTGACGGTCAATGAACGTCGCCATATATATGCACCAATAGTGACGGCCATGAAAGGTCCATCACAAAAAATCGTTGCTGTTCATATGAAATGGTGACGATCACCTCGGCTGTGTAATTAATATTCGTGATGGACCTTGAATGTCACCACAACACATACTTTCGGCGACGCCACCTTTGGTGACGTTCAGTTTTTTGGTGACGGAGGCTATTATCCGTCACCATTGCTCATATGAAATGGTGACGGTCACTATCCGTTACTATAAATCATTATTGGTGACGGACCTTGAATGTCACCACAACACCTATACTTTCGGAGACGCCACCTTTGGTGACGTTCAATTTTTTGGTGACGAAGGCTATTGTCCGTCACCATTGCTCATATGAAATGGTGATGGTCACTATCCGTCACTATAAATTATTATTGGTGACGGACCTTGAATGTCACCACAACACCTATACTTTCGACGACGCCACCTTTGGTGACGTTCAGTTTTTAGTGACGAAGGCTCTTTTGACCCTCACCAATGAGCTTATGGTGACCATTTTTGCCCCTCACCAATGTGCTTTTTTCTTGTAGTGCCTTCTTCTTCTTCTTGTAGATGCTGAAATTTTGCTTCTTTCTCTTCTTTACCTTGGCTGATTTCTGGCTGTTCACTGTCTTTTTACTGCTAGCAGGCAGGAGGCTGAGAAGTGCTTGTTGCTTTATCCTTTTCCTATTTGAGAACTGCCCTGAAATTCTCTAAAATCTCAGGTATTTCATCTACTTGTACCAACTGAACACTCTCATCATTTAAACCACCATCTGAATATAAGACAAAGGACTCTAAATATATGTGGACTACATTAATGGGATGATTGATTGGCTTCTCTTTGCAAGTAATCATATATTTCATTTTCTTCTCCCTATATAGTTTTCTCAATTGGCCAAACATGGGAATGGTGGCATAAGAGAATTCAAGCTGCATGGTTCCCTTAAGTTTTGCATCCCAAGACCTAGATAGAAGCATTCCAAACCATGGTGGGACATCGGCAACAACTACATCCATGAACACATTCTTGGCTAGGATTTGATCTAAAGACACCACCAAGTCTTTAATAAGACCGATACAATGGACCCTACCTGAGTCAAAAGAATACAATTCATGGTATTTTCGAGTAATATCAAGTCCTAACTTTTCCATGATGGCCTTGGGCGTCAAATTATGTGAGGCTCCAGATTCCAACATAGCATTATGCAATATGAACTCATGTACTCTAAGACTCAGGTAAAAGGGAGGGACTTCACTTTCCTCTGATTGATCTTCAGTTGTTGGACCAAAAATAAGTTCAAGGTAGTCATCTTCTACATTGACCATATCTAAAACAGAGACTATTTGCAAAATTCTAGACACCTGACTTTTATAAGCACTATTCTTTACCAACTCAGTTAGCTTAGAAATTCCGTTTTCTAAATTAAAAGAAGGAGCTTTTTCTACCTCTTTAGTGGGAGGATCTTTCTTCTCTGTTTGCTCCTTTGCTACGCTCTGTTGATTCTTTTCATTTGCTATGTTAATCGCTGAAGGCGTTTTACTGGATGAAGGGTCGGCCAGCTCTTTCCCTTTCTTCTGAGAATCGTTCTTCATTTGGAGCTCTCTTCTCTTCTGAATAGGACTGATTGGAACATCTCTGTTCCTCAGAGAATATTTCTTTTGTTGGGCTGATAACGCATTCATGTATCCTCTCTGGTAATCATCAGATTCTTCTTCTAACACTGCATCATTAGCTAATATGAAATTTTCGTCCCTTTGAATGTCTGGAGTCGCCACTGTGTATTCTTCGTCTTCAATGAGAAAAATTGGTGCACCATCGGCGGTGAAGAAATGATTTGCTTCAATCAGAGGATCATCATCCTCATCTTTCTATGTTCCTTGAACATAATTCTGTTGTAATGGAGTTTTGATTTGTTGTTGTGGTGGCACTTGGTCCTGCACCCTTTGTTCTCTCTGCTTGATTCTGAATTGGGGCTGCTGCCCTCTAAAATTTGGATTTATTATTTGAGGTTCAGGTGTATCCGAAATGGTTAATCGATCAACCATATTTTCTATTGTCCGAATTAAGGTGTCCATCTTACTGTCTGAAGGAGAGGCTTCTTCTTTCATCGTGACTCTCTTTTCAGCTTTGGTTCGTGCTCTTTTAGCTAGCAAATTAGCTTCTACGCTTACAACTATTTTTTTCATGTCTTCAAGTGAGGAAGGATCTCTTTCTCGCAGCTGATACGCCATATCACCATCAAAACCATCTAGAAATTTAAGCAAGGCTAAATCCACAAGAGGTTTCAAGTTAGCTGGAATAGCATTGTATACAGCATTGAATCTCAAACAATAATCCTATACAGTTTCACCCATATTTCTTTTAATATTTTCATACTCAGACAAAATTTGGAGTGGGTTTTTCTTTACCTCCCACCGGTCTAAGAACTATGTGTGTAACTCCTTCAAAGTGCGAATAGAGCCTGCTGGTAAGGCTTTGAACCACTTCCTAACTTCACCTCCAAAGCTTTGGACAAACAACCTTGTAGTTACATTCTCTGCCTCTACCTCATGTAGATCAAAAAATTCATTCATTTTATCAACATGCTGTTGGGATGTAGTGCTTTGAGTGGCATCAAAGATAGGAATTTTAATTTGATAATCAGCAGGCATATCATTCAGGACCTGAGGTAAAACCAGGGGTGCATACCGGGCAACCATGATTGTAGCTGGATTTACAACAGTATTTGTAGTACAAGGATTCAAGGGAGGTGTTAACAGAGGAGATGAAAGCTGGGAATTGACTGATGGGAATGCTGACAAACTAGGAGGAGGAAATGCTATTCCTGATGATTCTAAAGGCTCAGGGATATTAGTTACAGTGATAGATGATTGAGGAGAATTCAGAATATAATCATCAATTGAAGAATTTTCTCTTTGAACCTCAATATCTACAAGGAATTTTGGATCTAAAACTGTGTCATCAAGTGCAGTTTCAAACTTATTTCTAAACAAATAAAGCTCAAAACTCTCATCAAAAGAAAGATCTTCTGCAAAAAATCACTCACTGGGCCAAGTATGGGATCTAAAAATAGGTATGGAACTTAGTGATCCTTCTTGTCTTCTGACAATTATTGGGATAAGATTTGGATTTTCAAACACAGGGGGAGGATTTGGATCTGGATTGGCCCTTGTGTATCTTCTTGAAGCCAGTGTGTGTAAATTTCTACTTTACAAAATTCAATTTCATCCTAGCAGACTCTGAAAATTATTTTCCAAAATCCAGGAATTTACAAGAAGAATATTTACTGGGGTGATCTGACTTTTATGCTCTACTTTAACAATGTCCGCCTTCTCAAACAAATGTTTAAAGATTAACACGATAAAGGGGAACACGTTAAACACTTAAAAGAACCTTACTCCAGTTGTAATAACAAAATATATCAATGGCACAATCCTTTTAAACCTTTCAAACTTATATCATGAAAAGATTTTTTTCTACCAACGCGACATATATTTTATTCAGCAGGGGCCCCACGCATCCATATTTCACCTTTTTATAAATAAAATAAGCATATTATAATGTGAAATCCGTCAGATCATACCTTGATTATCGCTTGAGCACTTCACTGTGCGATTGTCGTCATATCTAAGGCTCTTTAGATCAGACGATTGTCGTGAATATCGCATTTTTTCCACGGAAAAGGGTTAACGTATGAAAGTTGCATGATATGGGCGGTATTGAGGAGATGACGTGCCCTCATATTACTAGATCACATTTTTTTGAAGTGGTTTGGCTCCGGGCCGAAAGCGGGGCGATGAAGGCGGTTTTGGTTTCTGAAACCCGCTGGTGGTAAATGAACCGCGCTTTTACTCGGGTTTGGCACTTTAACTCCTCGCGCTAATTCAAAGGGCTGGGTACCACTTGTATTATTCCACTGGTAACAAAACAATTTTTTTTACTTTGATAATAGATATTTGTAAAGAACCGTCGCGTTTTATATAACCAAGGTTTAACCTAAGCCAAAGGTTTTCAATACTTCTTTATTCACACGGCCTGAATATGATCTTCTTTGAACAGAATAAACACAGTCAATGAGCGCCTAGAGTGCGAGCTCGAAGAAAGTCAGATCGGCTCCACAGTATGGTCGCCAGAGATGTTAGCTCCTGATCTGGACCCCAGGCTGAAAAAAGGGAAAAACAGGGTAACATCTAAACCACGCTCAGTCTTGTAGCTAGCCCTACAAGGACAAGAGAGGGCTCTCTCCGTGAAAAGATATTCAACAAAATACAATAATGGACTAATTTTAGGCTAGTTATATAAATGGGAAAAAGTTTAATAAAATGAATAAATTTTCAGGGATGTATGGGATAAAATGGGCAGTTTTGAAACTAGGGAATTAAATTAGGACACAAGATATTTCATGGGGCAAGGTAGGCAAGAAAATTTAGCAATAAAGTGTAAATAAGGATGGAATGGAAAGACTGTTGAGGAGCTAAAAAGGGCATGGAGATGGATCCTTTTCAAACAGAGGAAAAACACAGAGTATGAATGATTTCCCAAGGCTGAGCATAAAAATGGATTTTACCTTTCTATCTTGAAAGCATTCAAATGGAGATGTTTATGGACGAAAAGTGAAACATAACAAATTACATATGAAACAAAGGAGAGAACAAATGCCAAATCTCATACCACATGGATCCCAAAAATCAGAGCTGCATCTCTTATTAATTCCCTGTCAAACTGTACAATGGAGCACAGAGTGTTTTTCCACACTATTCCCCTACTTCTGAGTTACAGACTGCTTTACAAATGATTTACATTTACAATAAATAGGCCAGATTTGTGGGAACATAGATCCACAAAAAAGGGAGCTGTTCTGACAGCTCAAGAACTGAAATCTGAATATGGAAGAGAAAACCAACAATCTGCCCATAAAAATAAGGAACAACAATACGTTTGACCACTTTGGAAGATTCATTGTTACGCTGTTGAAGAGAAAATAGACAATCAGATCCTTATTTTTCTGTTGTTGTAGAAATCTTTGTTTTGTTATTAACTCTCGGCCCTCTGACTTTCCTTTGCATTATTTGTTTGACGAAAACTGACCTTTGTAAAATATTTTGACATAACATGAAATTATACCTTAAGTGAAGGGAAAAATCGATTTGGGATGGAGGGAGCGAAGAGAAGTGGGGTCCATATGGCAATTGGAATCGGAGGGGAGGGGATAGGGCATATAATATAATAAACGTTTGAAAAATGCATGTTGCGATATCGCAATCGGCGATCGAGAGATCGGGGAAAGTATATGTGAGAGAAGCCACAAAAACTCCGTTGCGATTAGAAAAGTCAAAGGGGAGAAATCCCTCTGTTAAAACAAATGAAACAGTTTTTTGTTTTTTACAAAGGGAGGAAGGAATTTTCGTTTAAAAGGGTGGAGGGCCTTTGAGGTGGGACCCGGAGCAAATCGGGATCGGAATCGGGAGAGAGAGCGGGGTATACAATACTTCCGATGCGATGGGGAAAGGCCTTTGTATAACAAAATAAAATAAAATTTAGAACTTACAAAGGAAAAGACCCTTTTTATATATAAATGGGCGAAAGTATTACGTTGTGGGCCTAGGGTCAATCAGAATCAGGAGGTGAAAGGGGGGCGGAAGCGAAACATATGTGGGAACACCGATGCCGATGAGCGCGATGGCTGTGGGTCGTCGGATGGGATTGGGCGATCGACGGCTAAGGAATAATCGAAAGGTGTCAATCGGGAGTTTGCAATCAAGGAGGGGCTCTTTGGAAGTGCCGATGGGGATTTTCCAATTGGCTTTGGGCCGTCGGATCAGGTGATAAGATCAACGGTCAAGATGTACATGGGGGGGGTTCCATCGGAAGGGATTTGAAACAATCGCATCGAAGTTTTTGGCATTGGCCAATCGAGGCGCACATTTTAATATTTGTGATGTGATGGAAGGGGAAGGGACTTGGGTTGGAGGGGTTTTATAATATAAGACTTTAAATTTGTTACAAAGTTTAAGGGGTCATGAAAGGGGAAGTGGTTTAATTATTTCAGCGATTATAATAAAGCTTTGAATTTTATTATAAAGGTTTCAAAGCATGGAGGGGAAGTGGTTATGTTTAAATCGCATTTTGTGTTTAAACAATTTTATAATGCGATTTTGTAAATAAGAAGGGGAAAAAGGGATTTATTAAATAAAATGTTAAACTTTTAATAATATAAAGTTTAAGGAAGGAGGGAAAAAGGGGAAGGGTTAGGGTATAGAGGACTTTTTACTTCACTTAGGCATAAATTTCAATCCAGAAGTCAGTTTTGAGAGTGTAATATACCATTGGAGAGCTCTTTACGGGCTCTTTCTACTGATCATACTTAGAACATGATTTGATGCTGAAAATGCTATGGGAAACTTCTCTGAAGACAAGGTGATGAATTGATGGAGATAGCAGCTTATGAAGTGTGACTTATTACATATGCTGACATAAAATTACATAATGAATGATAATAAAGGAAAAGTATCATGTTTTCACCTCAAAACATGGTTTTGAGGTGAAAATTACATCAAACTGAATGAAACATTTCTTTGATCTTTCCAGGTGCTGTGACTTTGAGTTTATTGACTTCCTCATGACCTTGCTGATATTTATTGACACTTGACTCATTATTTTGAACATGATGAGATCCTATAACCTAATGAGACCAACCCTATGACCTAATAATATGATTTTGAGAATGAAAGTGACTCATGACTGAAAACCATAGAGAGGAGAATCAGCCAATTTCACATGAGGGAAAACTGATGAAAAATCACTACCATCAATGGATCCATGACCTAGCAGAATGGTGAAATTTATTGGTATGGGACTCCTAATATGCAAATGCAAAAGAGAAATTTTGATCACTGATGGAATTATGACTAGACGGACATTAACACATATGATAAACATTGTTATGGTGCATACCATATATGGAACTGTGATGAAACAGGTTTACAGGTTGGAAGGAATTGTGGCATGTCGGTAATTTCCAAGAGAGGGAGCATAAACATGCCAAAGATTTTTCCTAAGAGCAGGGAGTGGATAACCATTTTATGTTGTGTCAATGCAATTGGTGCTTCAATCCCAAGATTTTATCTATTCAAAGGTAAAAATTAGTTGACAAACTATATACAAAACTGTGAACTAGGAGCATGCATGGCTACACATCTCCATGCATGTATGACTAAAAACCTTTTTTTAAATTGGTTTTACCACTTTTCTGCATCTGTGCCACGTGGTGTCTCACCTAATTACATACACCTATTGATATTTGATGGCCATGGAAGCCACATGATTATACAAACAATTTGGGAATTGACCTTTTAACATTTCCCACTCAGACCACTCACAGATTGCAATCCCTTGATGTTAGTTTGTTTGGCCTTTTCAAGAATTATTTCAGGTCAGAGTGTGCTGCATGGATGGAAAATAATCTAGGGGTTGAGGTGAAAATGTTCGAGCTAACAGAGATTGCAAGTAAGGCTTTTAAAAGGGCTCTAACACCATCAAATATCAAAGTTGGATTTAGGAGGATACGAATATGGCCATTGAATTATGATGCTCTTATGCATTATACTATTTGTAGCCAAGCGTTTCATGTGGATAGTCAGGAAGAAGAGCATGTCCAAAAAAATGTTGAAGTGCAAGAATAAGTACATGAACATACTGATGTGGTTGCAGCTGGTAATATAATTTCCCTCTCTCAAGGACAATTATACGCTGATGATGATGAGAAGGTATGTGAAACATTATATTGATGAACAAATAGATAGAAACATGGAGGTTGTTCTACCAACTCAAGCACATGAAAATTTTGTTGTTGATATTGTTAATGACATTGTTGAACATGTAGTTGACAATGCAGATGTAGTTGAAAATGAAATTGTTGATGTTGTTAATGTATACGTAGTTGAAACTAAAATTGATGATATTGTTAATGACATTGAAAATGACCAATTGACATTGCCAAGCCAAGTAAACCCACCATCATTTCTGGCAGAAGAAATGATTAATTTGAATGAACACGGTGTCTCAAGAACCAATGAACAAAGCATGAACATGCATTCACAACCGGCTGAATTGAACAATGAAATTGCTCATTTTTTGTGGATAATAGATCAATGGAATAATATGAAGCACATAATGAGGCACTAGATAAAGATAACAATATAGTTCAATCAAGTGCTACGGATACTGAAAGACAAGTGCCAAGCAATGACATGAAGGTGGGAGTGGGGGGGGGGGGTTGGAGAAGTTACTTGGGAAGTTCATAAAGCTACCAGTAGAAAGAGTGTCAATGAAAAAGAAGCAAGGAACACCCAGTAGTCTTCATTTGGGCCAAGTTCACAGTTACTCACCTCAAAAGACTATATAAAACTCTTAGTCGAGTCTGAAAAGAAAAAATTTGAAATCCAGGAATTAAAACAAAAAAAAATGATCATGCCAAAGAGAAGAAGGCGGCAAGGGTTGTTGCAACACGACGTCAAGCAGATGAAAGGCTTGAAAGAGAGAGAGCAAGGCAAGAGAAGGAGAAACAAAAAAAAATGGCAAGATAGGAAAAGGAAGTAAGAAAGGTTAAAAAAATGCTTGAAAAGGAACAAGGGATGAATGATATGGTTGACATAAATGCAAGCACAATTGATGAAAATGAAACAGTTACCAGGGACATGTCCAACACATTGGAAAATATTGCAAATAATACACCATTATTCCAAGACCTCATAAACATTCAAATGCCTCACTATCAAAATAGGGGTTTACCCACTTGCCTTATTCCTACCACAGGAGGTGTGAATTCAATATATGCTCATCACACACCTCCACTTAGCGCGAGTGTGAGGTATGGGTACTCAATTCCTCCATGGTTGGAAGGGACAAATTGGTCTCAATTATATGGCAACAATCAACCACAACCTAATCAACTCTTCTTAGGGAGGCCAACCTACTTGGCTCAATCAAGAAACTGAGGGTTTGGCACTGAAAATTCTCAAGGCCATAAAGAATAGGGGTGTTATATGTTTTTGGTTGCAACCACATTATGATGTGGATTTTGGATGGACTGTCTATTTTTCTTGTCACGTGAAGGTTGATTTATTCCATACTGTATGTGGCATTGTAAGGAAGGAACATCTACAGTCTATTATAATGGAACATTCTGACATAATGACATAAAAATGTTGTTAGATATGTTATTTTTTTTATACTGTATACTGTTTGTTCTGTTAGTTTATGAATATTTTCAAAATTTCTATATGTTTGGACTTTTTTATCTTAATAGCTCCAAGATTTCCTCTACTAAACTAAGTATAATTCAAATGTTTTCAACATACTATGCAAACCATATCTCACATATTTATCCACACACATGCAGAAAAGCATACCTCTTTATACAATCATTGTGATAGCGCAATGAGATGTGCAATATAAAACCGCAATATAAAGTTCTCATAAACAGTTAATACATAGCCATGTTATGTAGTTCTCATAAACCATGTTATGAAGGTTCACTGCCATATAAAAGGCTATTTCCATTCACAAGGGTACTCACAAATATAGAGTTAATTCCAATTATGTCATACTAAGATCATTAACATTCATATCAAGGTAAATTCCATAAAAAAAATTATTGTCGTCGTGACTACATCATTGTCAATAGAATAGACACTGAATATACATAGTGATATAAACACAAGAGACACCTTGTTACAATCATACATTACTTAGATATGGTTATAGTCTCACCATTGAACAAAAATTACTATAACACATTGAACAATCATATATTATAGGTCATAGTCCTGTTGATTTCACAGATAAATAATATGAAGCTCATTGTGTAGAAATTATAAAATATGCATGTATATCTTGGATTCACCTGATCTAAAAATATGCAAATGTTAAATACTAAATCGCTTCTACAAATCTTTGTGGAATTAAAAACATAATCGCCAATTACAATATCATGAAGAAAGATCAATCACACACAACACAGATAATTTCCCAGGGAAAGCTTACATCTAAAAACCCCACTATCTTCTATTGTATATTATGTCATGGATCATCAAACAATTACATGCAAAACTCCAATAATAAGAGCTCTTAGTACATCAGCTAATTGTCTGACACTGTCATACAAAAATTGGCAAATAACTTGCTCAATTTACTGTCTCCAGACAACCTGCCTCCACTGTGCAATCCCTACTGAAAGAAATCCCTGAATTGATTCCTTCTTGTCTTCCTTGACTGCGCAATCCTCATGGGCACATCCAATGTGTGTTTACTTGCTTGTGTGTAAGTGGATAATGTCACAACTGATAGTTTACTTCCCTTTCACCTAGAACTCAACTGGGTCTCCATTGGATCTAACATGCATGCAGTTAATAATAGTAAATCTTCAGTTGCATGTGAGACCATTGATTGTGAATTAATTAATAATTAATTAGCTTGATCTATCACTAGTGTATCTTCAGTTACAACTAGCACAACTGAGTTTAACTCACTTAACTGAGTTAAAATACTTACAACTCATGCACCACTGCACTTCCAACTCTATTACAACTCTAATCACTCAGTTAAAACTAAAGTAAACCTGCATGTTCCACCAACCAACCTTTTAACTCGAAATTCAATTAGCTAACTGATTTTCCACTTCAGTTAACTATTTCCAAGTCCAAATTGAGAATATATTACAGTTTAATGTCCATCTAAATTAAGGGATAATAAAGATAGAAATGAATCTATAAATAGACATTCATTCTATAAATAGACATGCACCATACATATATAAATAGACATACACCTAAAAATAGCTTGAGGCCCCACCTAGTGTAGGTTCTTAATTTTCACTAGGATCTAAATTTCTTGTTGAATATCAACACATTGCTATATCACTGTCACAGTGTGATTAATCTATACATAACATTACTAAATTTGAGTAATAGTAATTTTAGTAATAGTAATTGAATCATGACATATAGTGTGTGAGACCATATCTCGAACAATGAAACTAATTTTGATTCTTGCATTTCACATAATACATTTCAATAATGAAAAGAATTCTATAATTTTGTGAAGAGTGGACCAAATGACAAGACTCCTTTCTCCAAATTTGTGTTTTAACATGATGACAAAATGGGGATGGAGATACCCATTGTATTGTAAATTCACTTCCTCTTTGAAAAGTGGAAATTTGCGTTTTAACATGATGACAAAATGGGGATGGAGATTCCCATTGCATTGTAAATCCATTTCCTCCTTGAAAAGTGAAATGTTTGAGGGGTTTGTTGTTTGAAGGTGGACTGAAAAGAGGTCCACATAATAAAATTTAAATATTATTAAGTTCAGAATTAGTAAAATAGAAAATATTTATGCTTGAGGGTTTTCCCATCAACTCCTTTGGTAGATATGACAATACAAAAATTATGACTGTGTATCCATTGGTTTGAGGAAATATTTTTTATTAGTGAAGATGGATATTTGATGCAATATTGCCTTTTGTACAAATAAATTAATTTTTATTTTCGTAAGAGAACAGTATGTTTCAATTCTAGAATAATTGCATTACATTGATTAGTACTTAAAGTATGTGGCAAGACCAGGTAAAGGAAGATCTAACCTTGTAAAGGGACTAAATGTCATGTGAGTCGAAGAAGGAAAACTCCATAACCGGAAACATCAAAGGAAAGAGAAAAAAAAAATTGTATGAAGAAGGAATACTTGTGAATATAGATAGATATATAGACATTAATTTTAACAATCAATTTACAGCAATGGTGAAAATGGAGAATAACACCGGTATTAAGAAGACGTTAAAATAATAACTTACTTAGTTTCCTTGGGTGAATTTCAGTTCCTAATCTCTCCAACAATAACTATAAAAGATTAAACAAATCAGTACATGCATGAGAAATTTTATAATCTTATCAAAAGAAGAAGATGTACAGATACATTAAATTAAGAAGATTGATTATAAGTGACATAGGAATAATTTCATTGCAACTCTAAAATGACATTAGAAGAAATACGCAGAAAGAGAATTTGAACTTTGTTTACAGTGAAGAAAATATGATTACCTTATTTCGTTTTTGTGTAGGGTTATATATATATGTGTGTGTGTGTGTGTGTGTGTGTGTAGGGTTATATATATATATATATATATATATATATATATATATATATATATATATATATATAACCCTACACAGAAACAAAATAACGTAATCATGCTTTCAATACATAATTGGCTATGCAAAGAGTATGGACGAGAGAATAAACCTTGGAAACTAGCACCCGAGTAGGATTTATATTATTACCTCATTTAAAATTCTTCTAACATTCCATAATGGTTTAGGGTTTCTAAAATGAAACTCAATCCTCAAAGAAATAAATAAAATTAGAATCACTCAGAAATAGAAATAGGGTTTTGGGAGTTTAGAGTAACGAGCTCTGCAGCTGTGCTTGAGGTGAAAGAGTGATTGGATATT
Organism: Pinus albicaulis; assembly: GCA_034641835.2. Classification (NCBI taxonomy): domain Eukaryota; kingdom Viridiplantae; phylum Streptophyta; class Pinopsida; order Pinales; family Pinaceae; genus Pinus; species Pinus albicaulis. Next base: position 565,320,762 of record CM076569.1, on the reverse strand, counting down.
ATCAAAACAATTTTAAAAAAAATAGAACTAATCTAAACCAAAATTGATTTAACACACATAACTATATTGACTCACAATAACAAAAAATTCAAAATGATAAGAGGGTTGTTGTGGACACAAAATAGCAAGAAATCTTTGCAACCTCAAAATATGATTATACATATAGCTATGTCCACCCCATCCACACAAGAGACAAGATGCAATCCATCAAAAGTTAGACAAACATATCTCAAATATCATATTAACCACTAACATCTATAAACACTCACTAATCTATAGACCAATGTCATCTGAGGATAAATCATTCAGTTATCCATAAAGTGGACAAAAAGCTATAAACCCATAAAACATGTATATATCCTGGTAAACCCTATTCTAAAAAAAAACCCTAAAACGGAAAGCTAGTAAACCCTATTCTAAGAACCCAAAATAGTATTTCTAAAAACCCTATTCTAAAACGCATAAAACATGTATATAAAAGAAGCAGCAAGTCGTAAATCACAAATTACTAAAACCATATATCCAAAGCGGCGACCTTACTATGTAATTACACATACAGACCCTATTCTAAAACCCATAAAACATGTATATATCAAAACAACAAGTCGTAACTCATAAATTACTAAAACCCATTCTAAGACCCATAGGGCCAAATATTCCAAAAAAGAATTAAAGTGTTCAAAAACACATGATTTTAAGTGTTAAAAAACACAACAGTTGGCTGGTAGGAATAAAATTCCTACCAAGAGGTGTAGAAGCCAATTGGAGAGCCACAAATGCCAGACCTCACTAGACTTCAGCATTACCTGCAACAAAACACAAATGAACACAAATTAGCAAAAACCCATAACAGAAAATAGGAAAAATGCAGGAAAAATGCAAAGCAATTCGAAAAAATGCATACAAAAACCAAAATTTACCTGCACCGTCCATGAACTTCTGCAAACAAACACAGGGGACGAACAAGTCGACAAATCCACGCACCAATGAACAATCAAGGAGCAAAGTGCAACAGTCGAGGAGCAAATAAGAAAGGTTGCAAGAACCGAACAAGTCGACAACTGGGCATAGGGACAGTGAGATTGAAACTGCAGCCAGACAATAACCCATCCGGAGCGAACAAGGTTGTTGTAAGAGTGCCGTAACAATGGCGGTGGAGGTGCACCAGCACTGGCGCCACACCCAGCAGCGACTAGCGGAGCTGAGTGCCCAACCTCCAGGGCCGAACAAAAATGCAAAGGGTGAAGAAGGCATGGCGGTAAACAACGCCAAAGAAACCCTAGGCATATGACCAAAGAGCGAATTTATGGTGGTTACCAACCACAACAGAGCTTGATGTCGACTGGGGCACGCGTCGTACATGTGCCCATGCGCTAACATGGCCCATTGCCACTGTGGCACAGAGGACGCCCAACCACTGGCGTCTCTCCCCTAGGGGCATTGCGTTTCCGAAGATGAAATCCGCATGTCCTATATTCTACATTTTCTATAGCATTGACAGATATTATGAAGTCGTGCATGTAGTATATTCTACATTTTCTGTGGCATTGACAACGTACATACTACCAAACTGCATTACATAGCCCAAAAATAATGATCACCATTCGGTTCTGTGAAACTGAGCCCGGAGACTTTCATGCTCATAGTAAAGCGTTTTTATAACTACATTGAAACAAAATACTTCCAATTACCTTTTCATGGATCATCCCACAGCTGAATATGTTTTAAGCGTTCTTCTCACAAAGAAACGCCTTACCGCGGTAAAAGTGACAGAAACTTAAAGGTCGTTGTCTATCGCTTGCAGTGATGATGACGTGGATGCCTTAATCATGAAGCATATTGCTTGGTTTGGCCTTTGATGACAGCATGACAACAAAAATTGTTTGCTCTCAACGTGTCATCGAGCAACCCAAAAGTCTCGCCCGGTAGTTACGTGTCTTTGTCTAGCAATGTTTGAAACGCCTGCCGTGTTGATGAGGTTTCTTGCGCTGCTTCTTGGCCGGTTGCACGCGGATCCAACTCGTTTTTAACATCTATAACTACTTCGGAAGGCAGAGATTCTTATCATTATCCTGGATCTTCATCTTCTTGATTGCTTTTTTGGTTCACTTCATACACTCACTCTATTTTCTTCTCTGTGTTGGAGCGCTGGGTCTCTGTTCACTTTTCCTAAAAAGTTGTTATTATTTCTCTCATAATGAGAGAGGGCACTGCAAACTGTGTAGACATATTGTTGGCCATAATTCTGCCTCCTCTGGGAGTCTTTCTCAAATACGGCTGCCATGTGAGCACCTTCTCATCCATCTAACACTCATTCCTCTGCTTTCAGTTTCTTTTGTTTCTCCAGTAATGCTAATTCTGTGAAGCTGGGTCTGTATAAATGTGTTTATCTCATTAATTTAAGTTACTGGTAGCTGATAATTTTGAGGGTTTTACTGTTTTGTGTGACAGGCTGAGTTCTGGATATGTCTGCTGCTGACGATATTGGGGTACATACCGGGAATTATCTACGCCATCTACGCCATCACCAAGTTAAATCCATGATTTTTTGGGGGGATGTGGATGTAACTGGGGCTGCGATCTGTGCAACCAACCAGATTTGACTTAGCAACAATCCTGTTCTGAGTGTACTTCATTATTGTTATTGAGCGTTCTTCATTGTTAACCATAGGTTATAATTTCATATTTATATGCACTTGCCATAGGTTATAATTTCATATTTATATGCACTTGCCATATGGCTGTGTACATTTACTTAGTGAACAGTTCTCTGTCACATGTATGTTTAATGACTTCTAAAGGATAATACATATAAGTTTTTCAATATCCTGTATATATATGCTTTTAATTATGTTTGCCATTGGCATATTCAACATTTGAACATTCATGACTGAAAATGGTAAAGATTAAAAAAAATTTGGCGAATCATATCTAATTCTAATCGAGTAGATGAGATGAGAGAGGAGGAATGAAAGGCAGGATTTCATAATGAAGGGAGCTACTGCACTCATCCCCTGAAGCAACTTTGGAATCGATTAAGTGATTCGGCTCACAGAGAAACCCTCAAACCCTGTTATCATTGCACTGGGAGGGTTCAAATCCAAATTTCGAAAGAACAACGTTGTTGAACCAATAACGCAATGCAGAGACTTGATTTCTATTAATCCTGCTAAGGAAGAATAACCAGAAGAATAAGAAAAACTTTTATGGGAAGAGGATTTCTCCGAGAGCTTATAAATTTTTTGGAATGTTTTTCAGGTGAACAAGCCTCAATCTTCGTCCAAAGAGCTCCAAATGTAACGAAAATGATGATAGTATATAGTTAAACCAAAAGATTAGGAATAAATTAAAATATTGGTCAAAATGATCGAAAAGTGGTAAAGAAACTGAATATGAAAATAACCATTAAAATTATCAATTTATAATCAAGAAAAGAGAATTTATTAAAATTATCAATTTATAATCAATAATATATGGGGGATGAAAAGAGATTTTGTGAATATTATTGAAAACTAAAAATAATTAATGATTATAAAGGAAGAGCTCAACTAAGATTATTAGTAATAATGAGTATAAAATTAAAACAAATAATTAATTTAGGAATAAATTAAATTAAATTTAAAAGATCGACCAAAATGACTTTAAAAAAATAAAGGAATTGAAAACAACAATAACTATTAAAATTATCAAAATAATATTAGAATATATCAAATAATCAATAATATTAGACTATGGTTTGGTTGGAATAATTAAGATTAAATCAAATAAGAAGATTAATAATAAAAATTTTGGTTACTTAAAAAAATCAAACTAATAACAAATAAAATAAAGAATTAAAGATAGCGGTAAAATACATTATATGAAAAAGAAGAATGTAATGTCAAAATCTAAAACCGATGATAGAGATCACGGTTAACAATGAGATATTATAACATATTGAAAAGTTAACGAGGGGAATTAATCGGTAAGGTTGACAAGATAATAGATTAAAAAGTAAAAAAAAAAAGTTAACGAGGGGAATTAATCGGTAAGGTTAGATCAACAATTTTAATAGGGTATGGTAGAGGGGGCGGGAAAGAATTATAGGATTAACTTAGGAAAATAAAAATAAAAAATTAGATTAAGAAATTATTAAGAAATATAACATTAGGAAATCAAAGAAAAAAGAGGAAGGAAGAAGGGTTAGAGGAAATCAGGAAAGAAAAAAAGCGTCAGGTGAAAGGAGGGTTAGGGGAATTAGATTTTGAAGACAAAAAAGATAATTAGTTTCCATGATTGGATGAATTGATATCCATTTTCTCTATTAAAAGTTGTTAAGTTGTTAGGGTGCTTTTTAATTTATAAGGTCTTCTTAATAATGTTTTTAGAATGGAATGACATGATTTTAGTATTGTCAAAACTAATTAAATGATGGGTCTTATGGGAGTCATTACTGATGACAGATTAGAGGTTTGATTATGGAAGGTTTTATTGACGTGTTCTTTAAGGCGAGATTTGAAGGATGTCCCAATTTGTCCTATGTGGGGTGTTTTTCCTATGTAAAACACCCCAGAATAAGGGGTCTCATAAACTTTGGGGCCCAACATAGGGTCATACTTGTCTTTAGGAAATCAAAAGTGATGGCTAAGGGTAGTCTATGTTGAAATTCAACAACAAAATATGGGCATCTAATTTATTTTTCCCTTAAATAAATTGGACAATAAATTGTAATTTCATCTCATAACAACTTGTATCAGTTAATTAAGTTATGGAGATTGAGTTAGCTCAAGAATTTCGAGTTGAGGGCCAAAGGTGAGGCATGTAGAGTGATTCTATTATTTTGGGGGTCCAGTTGCAGTTAATGCACTAGTGTGGTGTGAGTGTAATCAGTTAACTCAAATTAATTGAGTTAAAATCAATTTAACTAGTTCTAATTGAGTGATGAGCTAGTGAGAGGTCCAATGAATTAAATTAGATTTAATTCACAAATAGTGATCAATTGTATAACTGATGATTCGTTATTAATATCTGTATGCATTCCAGTTCTGATGAAGACCCAGTTCAGACAGATGTTAAAGGGAAGATAAATATCAATTGTATTATTAGTAAATTTCCTAGGTGCAAATATAAAGTCAAAGGAATCCCATGATGGATTGTGCAATCGAGGAAGGTATAAATTCCTATTTAATAGGGATTTATTTCTCTAGCAATTGCGTGAGCAAGGAAGGCTGGAGGAAGGCAAGGAATTGGTTAAGTGTTTGTCCAATTTTGCCTAGATCAATGTGAGACGATTGGTAGAGTGAAACAGATTCTTATGAGCAAGAATTCATTGTATTGTTTCATGATTACTTGACTTATTATACAATATCTAAGATAGAGGGGTTTTGAGCAGTTTCTTTCCCCGGGAATATATTTTGTTGTGCGATTGATTTATTTCTTTTTGTTACTTGCATGTGATTGAGAAATCGTGTTTAATATTCCACAAATATTGTAGAAGGATTTAGTATCTTGTGTCAGTATATTACATGATCGGGTTGAATTCATTGGTATAATTTCTACATGGTATCAAAGCACCAAGAATCAAAATAGAAGAGACGAAATTGAGTTTTTGTTAAACAAGATTCAAATTTTTAGATTCATTCTTTGGACCTAGCAGCTGAACAATATGTATTTCATTGGTTTGAGACTCGAATATGAACTTGAGGGAAATTTGAACTATATTGCATGGAAGGACAGGATGGAGGTAGTATTGGAGGATAACAGGCTGAAGGAGTTCACCGACACTGGTATTCCTAAACCCAATTAGGCAGATGTTGCACAATATGAAGCATGGAGGAATAATGTTGCAAAAGCGAGGAGGATCTTATTTGATCAGGAGCTCAGGACCAAGTGTCGTAAAATGGTCAAAAATGAAGGTGCTCAGAACTGGTTTGAACCTGAACGACCGGATAGAGCTCGTCTTCCTGATTCCGGCGCCGCGAACGGTTCGAAAAATGGTCTCCGTATGAAGAAGTTATTCAAGTTTGAAGATTTCTCCATTTCCATTAAAAAAAAATGCCAAATTTGCCTTTGTGGAAAAATTTTATTAAAAAAAGAATATTCCACAGAACATTCTGAGAATATTCCGTGGAATATTCCGCAGAATATTCTGGGGAATATTCCCTTGGCGACCAATCAAAAGGCGCCACGTGGCTAGCCCGGAGGCCGCCACGTGGGCCCCAAGTTGAATTGAAATGGCGTGTTAAAATTTTGTTTATCGCTCGGCCGGATTCGAACTCCCGACCACAAGGTTCATAACCGGGCGACTTTACCATGGGACCACCGTTCGTTCGTTGTTATATGGGCGGCACGTATTATATTTAAATTTTGTGGTTGTTTGGGCGAGGCCCGTAAAGGGGCCAGCCCCTTCCCATAGAACCGTCCGGCGGGAACCAGAACCCAAAAGCTTGGCGCGCATGTCAAACGGGCGGATTCAAAAACTTTGGGTTAAATGTTATATAGTGGGTTTTAATTATTTAAAACAAACTTTGGTTATGTGTTAATTAACACATTTGAAACCGTTTGCATTGACCGCGTTTCATGTGAACACGTATTATGTTATAACCATAATATTTATTGCCCAACCCACTAACCGTCGGATAACTTGGCAACTCCGCCCCTATTTTGGCGCCATTTGCTTATTTGGCGGTCTAATCTCCAGTTTTCCACATTTAGTGGAGATTTTTTAGCCCAAACTGGCAGTTCAGTAAAGTGGGCATAACTTCTGCTAGGAGTGGCCTTTGAAGACGATTTTTTTTTTGATTTTGGGTGTAGAGAGCATTCTGGAGCTGTTGGAGGGGTCTGCAGAGCCATCAGGGCATTCTATCTGCGAATTTTACAGCGCTTTTGACAGTGACTCCATCAGAGCTAAGGGGAAAGATTGCTGCATTGGGCTACCTTCCTCCAATGGAGGTGAATTTGTAGTCTATTTATACTGATTTGGATCTTCTGAGTCTGTTTTAGCAGTCTATTTTCTCATTAGAGGAGTTTATATAGATGTAATCTCATTTGAAGCCTTTAATCAAAAGAGGACTGAGCCTAATTAGAGGCTTAAGGACCAGCGGAGGTAGCCCAAGAGAGGGGTGAACCACTTAAACAAATATCTGCTGTTCATCTGTGTATTTTGGCTGTTTATTTCCAGATTCTGATAGTTTAAACAGTAAAATTTCATAAGCATACTTTCCAAAAACAAGTTTATACAGGAATCAAAACTTGTTATTTTAACATCAAACCTCTACACTCCAATTGCAGAACCTATACTCTTGCTTATTCACATTTAAAATAGATCAATGAACACTTTGAATTCAAAAACAAAAGACTTTCATTGATCTTGATATTTGTGTTTACATATTATTTCCTTAGACAGAGTCTGTAGAGGGCCAGGTAGCCTCTGGAACTCATCCTCTCTTTAGAGGTGACATGTCCAGTGAATGCCCCTACAGTCCATCTTTGTATGGGAAATAGTTTATTCTCACATTATCAAGAGGTCACTTGGAGTTATGGCTCAATTTTAAATTATGAGTATTTGCACTCATTTTCTTAAATGAAAATGGATACCTTGCACCCTTAAACAAGTACATTCCATTTTCAGATCATTATTAAAGGGAGTTGAAGATCATATTGTCTCGAGTCTCCATGGCAAGGCAACTCCATATGCTATGTGGAAGGCCTTGACAAATATGTTTCAAAGCAGCAGTGACCATAGGAAATTGGCACCCAAGGACAATCTTAGGAAAATCAAAATGGAGAAGGGAAACACAATCCAAAAATACTTGACCAATTTCACTCAATGTCGAGATGAGCTTGAAAGTGTTGGGATTACTGTGGTTGATGATGACTTGGTGAACCTAGCACTTATAGGCCTTCCCAAGAGTTGGCATAGTTACCAGGAATCTGTGAATGGGAGGGAGTTGTTACAAATGTGGGAGTGACTATGGTCATATTTGGTACAAGAAGAGTTTCAGCGGAATACCAAGGATGGATCCTCATCCAAGACTGATGATGAGGAAAATTGTGCCTTAGATGGAGAGGCAAAGAAGGGGAAAGTGAAGGAGTTCCATTCCAAATCTGACACCGGAAAAGAAGGCAAGAAGCGAGACGTGTCAAAGCTGAAAATTTTCAACTGTCATGATCATAGACATTATGCCACAAATTGTCCACAACAGAAGAAGAACAAAAAGAAGGCATTGGGAGCTGCAGTGGGTGAACATTTGGCCTCATATTTTGAGTTGGACTTCTCTATCGTCGCATGTATGGTGTCAATTGTGATGGGATCTATGTGGTACTTCGAAAGTGGAGAATATTTCCACATGACTGGTAACAAAGAACTCTTTAGTAGCTTGGAGGAGAAGGATCTTCAGATGCACATCGAGATGGGTGATGACAAGAGGTATAGCGCTATCGAGACTAATACAGTTACTTTCCAAAGAGAGTCGGGTAAACCTTTCATATTAAAATATGTCATGCATGTACCAGGTTTGAAAAAGAATTTAGTTTCAGCTTCTATGTTGGAGGATCTTGGATATGATGTGGTTTTCAATGAAGGAAAGGTGTTCCTTCATCACAAAGCCATAGGACAGGTAAAGAAGATTGGGGTTTGCGTGAAGAACCTCTACAAACTTGATGTAGATGGTTGCGCAACTTTGAGCAGTAAATCAGATGACGTGGTGAGTCGGGATACACATGAGTTATGGCACAGGAGGTTGGGTCATCTACACCATAGTGCTTTGAGGATCATGCAACATATTTCTACAGGGCTTCCAAAGGGTACACTTACACAGAGAGAGACACATACAAGGGTTGTACTATGGGGAAGTATACAAAAGCCACTTTTCATGGGAAGGAGAATCGATCAGCGGCAATCCTTGAGAGAGTTCACTCAAATGTGTGTGGACCATTCTCAACAGCTTCCACAACAAAGCACAGGTATTATGTGCTTTTTGTTTATGATTTTTCTAGAAAGTGTTGGATTTTCTTCATGGAGAAGAAAGATCAAAAGTTCTCCAAGTTTTGTGAGTTCAAAGCATGGGTAGAGAAAGATACAGGGAAGAAGGTGGAGGCTCTAAATAGAGACAATTGTGGTGAGTATATCTCTAATTAATTCAAGAAATTTTGCGCCAAAGAAGGAATTCAGAGAGAATTTATTTGACCTCATAACCCACAATGGAATGGGGTTGCATAAAGAAAGAACAAAAAAATTGTGGGAGTAACGCAAGCTATGTTACATGATTAGGGCCTATCATTGCATCTATGGGCAGAGACATGAAACACAACAGTATTTGTGCAGAACTGTAGTCCTCATCGTATACAAGGCATGAGTACACCAAAGGAGACTTTTTCAGGTAAGAATCTGGATGTTTCATATTTTAAAAATTTTGGCTCATCTGTCTATTTCCATGTGACCAAAGATGCCAGGAAGAAGCTAGAACCAATAATAGAGTTTGGGATATTTTTTGGGTACACTGATACTCCCCACAACTATCAGGTGTATTTTTCGGCACACGGGATGACATTTATCAGGAGAGATGTGAAATTTGATGAGGAGAAATTCATGCGATTGTCCCTTAAGAGGGAGCTTGAATTGCATGTAGAAGAGGAACTCTTAGTTCCAAATGATGAACCTCAAGATTTGGAGCAGCCACAAGTAGAGGAACAGAGAGTGGTAGAAACCACTCATGCAGATCCATCCACTAGAAATGGTAGGAAGCACACCAGAGAGGCTAACAGATTGATGCTAGATGCGACAGAGAATGTAGGTGCACCTACATCATAGCGCAGGCAGAGAATGTCCCCAAATAGGTATACTAGATACATGGCTCTTATGAGCGAATTTATTGTGACAAAACCATCCTCTTTCGAGGAATCAATACAACATCCGATATGGGTTGATGCCATGGTTGAGGAGTATGACTCCATTATCAGAAACAATGCATGGGAAGTTGTCCCAAGACCAGTGAGGAAGTCAGTGGTTGGATCTAGGTGGATCTATAAGGTGAAGCAAGTAGCATATGGGTTTGGATAAATACAAGGCTAGATTTGTGGCTAGAGGATTCTCAGTGGTAGAGGGGATTGACTAAGAGGAGACTGTTATGGTCCTATAATTTTTATAGGGTCGTTTGATGATTACTGATTATTATTATATTTGAGATGTTGTAAATAATATTTCATCCTTCAAAGTGTTTCCAAGGAGAATCCAAGTATGAAGATCAGAGAAATTTTTTTACAGGAATGGTTGGATCAGATCATGTTGCAGGTGTTCCCGCTAGAAAGTTCTCAGAGGCATATTTCCAACGGTATATCTGGTGCATCAAACCGACTTCTAGATCACAATATCCGAATAGTTGAAGTATGCTCCTGAGAACATTAGAACAAGAGAAATTATTTATTTTGAATTATTAAAAATAATTTAAAAATACATAAATAAATACAAACTAAATCATTAGAAACATATTTAGCATGCGCCAGCCAAAGTAAAAAAACCAAAATTGAAATTCATTATGTCCCCCCCGCATTTAATGCATTAAATTTCCCAAATATAAAAGTCTTGAGATCCATGAATAAAATGGTCATGAATATGATTCGAACCCCCGAGCGCCTCCGACATTTTACTGAAGGGGGGGGTCTGAAAAGTTGTTTTATTGTTTACTGCCTTTTACCAGTTGTCACCCTCATGTTATTTCGCACCCCCCTCTGCTCATACCACTTACCACCCGATACCCCTCCCCTCTTGAAAACTACCATTCTCTACACTACCAAAACCACTTGCCTGTCTATTATACCCGTTAGTCCCATCGTGCCAACTCATATATATGTTTCCAATCACATCTTTGTGGTAAATCCAACCTTTGCCAGATATACTGAAGTTGATGAGATTTACCAAAAGGTAATCAAATTGACTATCCTTGATGAAGATCGATGGGATAAAATATGTGAGCTATAGGAGTAAAAATTAATTGAGAATAGTTAGCTACATCCAGCACACTAGCCAATCCAACCCATAAATAGGTCCACTAAGCAACTGTTTCCTCTAAAACAGTGCCAGCATTCCAGATCATCTCCACTGAGCCTATTATTTCGTCACAATTAGAGTTTATTGTTCAATTTTTTGCTAATAATACATTGTTGATTGAGACAACGTTGATGTAATCAAATTTGTAAAAATTAGTATAAATACTTTATTATTTGAAGTATTATAGGTTGATCTCTAAGTATATTTTTCCTACTGAGACTTGTAATTTTCAAGTTTGTTGTAGCATCAATAATACAAGGACTTATTACAAGATTCATGTGGTGTATTCACTTGTGAAGTTCTTCTTCCGTAACTGTGTCATTTCATTGTTTTTCCTTTCTCTCTAAATCTGAAAAATCTTAATTGTATAACAGAAATTGTGATGAATAGGATATGTTAATTAGAACACCTTATTCTGGTTGTTTTGCAATTTATATGTTTTCCATTGAAGCCAAATTGAAGAATACTTGAGTTCTTTTCAATATCTACCGAAATTCACATTTCTTCCACATCCATATATCATTTAAAATATTTAAAAAGATCCAGTTAATGCAACCTACCTTGCCTTGTGATAACTCTTTTAAATATTGATGTAAAACCAGTTATATTTTGACTCCATAGCCCAATGGGAATATAACCATTTAATCAACCAAACAATCAAAATCAAACAAACAATCAAAGCACAATCATAACTAGCCTAAAATTTAATAAAAACAAAGTTAAATTTTACAGAGAGATCCCTCTCTGAAGCTGGCAGGGCTAGATCCCAGCTTCTAAAGAGGTTTTGATGGTGTTCTCTGTGTTTATTCTCACGATCTCATAAATTACAGAAATATAACAAAGACTTTTGCACCGGTTGCAAGGTATTCATCAATTAGATCCATCCTTGCACTCTTAGCGCAGATGGGATGGCAGATACATCAAATGGATGTAAAGACAACCTTTCTCAATGGAGTTATTGAGGAATAAGTGTACATTGCGCAGCCAGAAGTTTTTGAGACCTTTGATAGGGAGTCGCATGTGTGCAGACTCAAGAGAGCACTGTATGGGCTAAAGCAAGCACCTCGTGCTTGGTACACCATGATTAATAGCTATTTCACCAGGTTTGGATTCACAAAGAGTGAAGCGGATGCGAACCTATATCATATTGTGGTTGATGATAAGATTTTGATTATTGTACTTTATGTTGATGATATGATACTGACAGGGGATGAGAAACTCATAACTTCTTGCAAAGGGCACCTTGCAAGAGAATTTGAGATGAAGGACATGGGGTTCTTGCACTATTTCCTTGGTTTGGAAATATGGCAAAGAGATGGGGAGCTATTTGTATCTCAAGGCAAGTATGCCAAGGAGATTCTAAGGAAGTTCCACATTGAGGGCAACAAACCCATGGAGACTCCTCTTGCAGGAAATTGGAGGAAGGAGGATGCTACTTCAAGTGAGGTAGTGGATGTTATTGTTTACAGGAAGCTTGTGGGTTCACTTATGTATTTGGTGAACACACGACCAGACATATGCTACGTAGTTAACCAACTTATTCAAGCTATTTTTAAGCCTACCAAGCTCTTTTGGAAGGTGGGGAAGCATGTTTTGAGATATCTTAGGGGCACTACACATCAGGGGGCATCTCCATCATAGGATTAGAAACAATTTCTTGGTACAGTAGGAAATAGAGATTAGTTGCACTCAATTCAACCGAGCCGGAGTACATGGTAGCTAGTCAGGTTGCATGTGAGGCCATGTGGATGAGGAAGATACTTGTTGGTTTGTTTGGTCATTAGATGGATCCGACGGTGATACATTGTGAAAACCATAGTTGCATAAAACTCTCAGTTAATCCAGTATTCCATGTCAGGTCCAAGCATATATCTGGTACCACCATCTTAAAGATTTTGTTCATAGGCGCATTATGTTGTTGTAGTACATTCCCACGGAGGACCAAGATGCAGACATCTTGATGAAGGTTCTAGCAAAGAGAAAATTTGAATACCACAGAGGCAGGATCGGGGTAGTTGATAATCCCTTTCTTGTTGATAGGGAGTGTTGAAATTCAAAAGAAAATGTGGTCATCTAATTTATTTTTCCCTTAAATAAATTGGACAATAAATTGTAATTTCATCTCATAACAACTTGTATCAGTTAACTAAGTCATGGAAACTGAGTTAGCTCAACAATTTCAAGTTGAGGGTTTAAGGTGAGGCATGTAGAGTGATTCTATTATTTTGGGGGTCCAATTGCAATTAATGCACTAGTGTGGTGTGATTGTAATCAGTTAACTCAAATTAATTGAGTTAAAATCATTTTAACCAGTTCTAATTGAATGATGAGCTAGCGAGAGGTCCAATGAATTAAATTAGATTTAATTCACAAGTAGTGAGCAATCAGACAACTGATGATTCACTATTAATAACTGCATGCATGTTAGTTTTGTTGAAGCACCAGTTGAGATAGAGGTTAAAGGGAAGATAATTATCAGTTGTACTATTAGTAAATTTCCTGGGTGTAGTTATAAAGTTAGAGGAAGCCCATGATGGATTGCGCAATCAAGGAAATTAGAAATTCCTATTTAATAGGGATTTATTTCTCTAGGAATTGTGTGAGAAAGGCAAGCTAGAGGAAGGCAAGGAATTGGCTAAGTGTTTGTCCATTTTTTCCTAGATCAGTATGAGACGATTGGTAGAGTGCAACAGATTCTTGTGAACAAGAATGCATTGTATTGTTTCATGATTCCTTGACTTATTATACAATAGAGATAGAGGAGTTCTGAGCAGTTTCTTTCCCTGGGAATATCTTGTGTTGTGAGATTGATTTACTTCTTTCTCTTACTTGTATGTGATTGAGCGATCATGCTTTATATTCCGCAAATATTGTAGAAGGATTTAGTGTCTTGTTTTAGTACATTACATGATTGGATTGAATCCATTAGTATAATTTCTACAGTCTAGTGTTTGAATAAAGTTATTATTGTATTCAATTCCTTTACCATTTTTGGTCATTTTGACTAATCTTTCAAATTTAATTTAATTTATTCCTAAACTAATTATTTAATCTAATTTTATACCATCATTATTCCTAATCTTAAGTTAACCTCTTCCTTTATAATTTTTAGTTTTCAATCAAGTTCACAAAATTCCCTTTCTTCCCCTAATATTATGGATTATAAAAAATTATAATTATTTTCGTATTCATTTCCTTTACCACTTTTTGGTCATTTTTACCAATATTTTAATTTATTCCTAATCTATTTATTTGATTTAATCATATGTTATCATTATTACTGTTTTTAGATGACCCTTTCTTTTATAATTATTAACAAATTAATTTAGTTTTCAGTAATGTTCACAAAATTTCCTTACGTCCCTTAAGGGTTCTTTATCTTCGTAGTTGGATGAAGTGTTTAAATTGTTAATAAATTATTTTTGTTTTTCAGTAACGTTCACAAAATTTCCTTAATTCCCTTAAGGGTTCTTGTTCTTCTTTATAACTTCATAGTTGGGTGAAGTGTTTTCTGAAAAGTTGGACACTTCAGCAATGCAACACAATATTCTAGAATATGTCAACAACAACATAACTTTATGAATGGGAAAACTTACATGCTAAAAATCTCTGAGCATTATAGAGATTATATTTGCAATAAAAATATTTTAAAAAATAAATTGAATTTGGTCTAAATTATTCTAAAATTAAAAATTGCTTAGAAAATTAAATTATTTTCATATGAAAAATTGATATAAAAATTGTTTATCTCTCTTGATAATATGGAAGAGATATTGTAAGATCTTATAAACACTACAAGATATTTTCACTGGTTAAATTACATAAAAATAAAAATTAAATAAAACTTTAAAAATTAAATTAACTATCAAACCAACCATCAAAATATGTTGTAGTCTAATGCAACAACCAGCAAGCCACATATATCAAGAACTCATAACCCTCCAGCCTTACTATGAAGGGTCACGTCTCCAAGGACTTGAACCAAGGTGGATGGGATGACAAACCACCATTTATAACACTCTAGCTAACCACCCATTAACCAATTAAATCTATATAATAATAATAATAATAATCCAATTTTAAGGTCACAACCAAGCTAGTGGCCAAATTAATGTATGAGACCCCATTTTTTGTGTGACAAAGCACCTACCTTGACCCAACTATAAAGACTACAAAAACATACATACTCTACTCCTCTAATTTAAAAATATCATTTTTATTCAAGTAACAAAATCTTTCATTATCTTAACCTTATTATTTTTTAATGATTACCTATCCAATTATTTTTAATAATATAAAAAATAATAACGTACCAAGGCAAGGCATTTCCCTTAAACTCTAAAACTAACTCCCTAAAACTTCAGTGGGTTGTGCATAAATATTTTATGCATAAATTTTGGAAAACATTATTTTTATTTAAACATAAATTAGTAACTATAATATTTTTTTAATTTAAAATTTAAATTAAATCATAAAATTAAAATAATAAGTTGATATACCATTTTAATATCATTTTTATAAATGAAAATATGAAATAGTTTCCAAAACAATTTGAATATTAAATTTTAACATCATTTTAATAAATGTCGACATGAAATTAGTACCAAATATAACATGTATGAATTAGTACCAAATATAACATGTATGGATACTACATTAGATGATAAATTTAATTGTGCCATTATAAAGACGAGAAAGAGGTTTTTTTAATTATATTAATTTATTTTTTTTAAAGAAAATTTGGGTAAATCTATCCAAAAATCAAATTTTATATGTTAAATTAATCATAATCTAACTTTTAAGGCATTGAGAAGAATTGATTTTATAACTTTTATCCCGTAAGGTGCTTTAGCAATAGGAACTAGACCAATTAAGTAATTCTGGAAGCTTTTATTTTATTTTATTAATATTTAAATATAAATTAGTAAATGGGTGTTTTACTTGAGTGGTAGGGATGGTGGTTTTCCATCCCATCCACCCGGGTTTAAGTTCCTGAAGAAGTGGCCAATCATAGTAAGACTGAAAAGATAGACTTTCTGTTGGAATCTAGAATCCTGGCTCTAGTATGAATAGTCTTCAGATATCTCCTAGACTAAACTATAAATTCCTAATATATATAGTTCAGAAGTCGTTACATATATCTAAAAAAAATTGCTAATTACTATCAATATTTTATCTTTAGAAAAACTATTTAAATATAAATTTATTTTTTTAAATATAAATTAAAATAATTTTCAATATATTTTAATTTTTTAATAGTTTCACAAACTCTCTTCAAATTTTGAATCCAACAAATTAAATAAAACAGAGAGGGAGACATGTAAGCCGAAGAACGTCAATTTTCAACGGGTTTCCAATTTTTTAAAACTAACCTGGTTTTGACGGTTGCAAATGCTTTAAAGTTGGGATTTTCAATTACAAGAAAATAAAAACAAACACAAGATCTAGATGTTAGATCCGTAGGTCAGTCAAGTTATCATTTATTAAGTATTGTTAATGAAACCATATAACGAAATTTTCCTAACGTCTACGCCGTCTTAGCTCAGCTGGTAGAGCGCGTGGCTTTTAACCACGTGGTCGTGGGTTCGATTCCCACAGACGGCGTTTTTCTGTTATCCCTCCATTATCATATCATATCATATCATATATACGAGATATATTTTTAGGGAGGACGGTGTAGTTATTTTTGGTGAGAGTTTTTAGGGGGGAGCTATATTTGGGGAAGATCTATGGAATATTTTAGATCAAGTTTTGAGTGAAAAGAAAAAAATTTGGTTTAATCTGCAAATTATGTTTTAGAGAAATTATATTTCAAAGGCCCAATAGGGTTTGTTAGTAAATGAAAATATAAAGTTTTGATAAGAAATTAACATCAACCATAATAACCATGAAAAAAAACTATAGAAATTCAAATGTCCATTCAAATTATGAAAAACTCTATTTGGTAGCAATAGTAAAAAGGGATAAAGTTTTGATAAGAAATTAACATCAACCATAATAACCATGAAAAAAAGCTATAGAAATTCAAATGTCCATTCAAATCATGAAAAACTCTATTTGGTAGCAATAGTAAAAAGGGATTTTGTTTTAGGGAAGGTGTAGCTATATTTGGAGAAGATATATGAAATGCTTTAGATCAAGTTTTAAGTGAAAAGAAATATATTGGTTTAGTTTAAAAAAAAATTTCTGTTTAGTTATATTTGAAGAAGATATATGAAATGCCTTAGATCAAGTTTTAAGTGAAAAGAAATATATTGATTTAGTTTTCAAATTCTATTGGAGATTATACTTCAAAAATAAAGTTAAATTTACTATTAAATAAAAATATAAAATTTTAATAAAAAATCAATATCTATGGACAAAGCTATAAAAGTTGGAATGTCTATCCAAATTATGGAATTTCTTTTTTCCCTTTAGGAGGCAAGTAGATAACGTATTTATTATCCTGCCGCATGCAAACGGTCTCTTTTGACTGTCAATTAATAAGCTTTTGGACTAAAATTTAAATAATATTATCTAAAAATGACATTATAAAAAATATTATCCAAAAATGACATTATGATGCCAATGATCTTATTATATAATGATTTTTTTTTTAAAATGTAATGTATATTGTTGTATCATATCAGTACAGTACTAGGAAGTGTATTGTCAAATGAATAAGGCTCAGACGTGTTCAAAACTTTCCCAAATTTCAGTTAAAAGTGCCGTTTGTCATAACATTATTTGTAAATTAAGTAAAACTAAAAAGATAGCGGCAAAAGTGAAATGTACCCCTCACTCCATTACAGATGGCCTCCAGAGTAATCACGTCAACCTTGCACTGAGACGTGATTTGGTGGGACAATGTTCCCGTTACCTTCTTTAGTGTACCTTTAATTACTCTATACTCAACGTGTCTTGATTTCCACTAATTTTAATGAAAATTTGTTTTTAAGAAAAGTTTCTTCAAGTGTTAAAAAATATTTATTAAATTAAAATTAAATTATATATTTTTAATGTAATTTTATTTTGTAATGGGTTATGAGTTATTATATATATATATATATATGATTTTTCCTATGTAGATGTCGAATAGGAAACTCTTGACATTACCAATGTAATTGGCTTAAATTTCAATTGGTTTTTCTAATTTATTACGTCTTACATAAATATTGATTGGATTAATTTTATCTAATTTATAATATATTTGTAAGAAAATATTTCAAATATATAAAATTTAAAAAATATTTCATAGCTCTCCATGTTATTAATAAATAAAAAAATTATTTTTAAAAAAATTAATATTACAAAATACTATGTATTTATTATTTTAAATAAAAATATTTATTTTTTAAAAAATTGATATTACAAAATACTATGTACTTTGTGACTAAAATTTTTCGGTGAAAATCACATTAAAATAGATTAGGTTGACACGTTGCGAATCAACCAGTGTGGTTCATCATCAGGGTAAGATGGAAAATCTGATCAAGTAACCCCTTTAAATAGAAAGTATAGCTCTTACTAGTTGTTTGTAAAATAACGGCTAGTTTGACTCAAATAATAAAAATTAATTTATTTTATTTTAAAAAGGAATAATTAAAGTTTATAATTTGAATTTTAAATATTTATATTGTTGGAGAGGTAAATCCCCTCTGTGGACAGAGGCGATCCCTACTAGCCCAGATCTAGTCTGGCAACAACCAAGTCACGCTAAGACGCAAGTTCCTAATTGCAAAACACCAAAATGCGACAAGAGGCCTACCTTAAGTCCTACGTTGCCGTCGTTTGTGGAGAAGATGGCACTTGCATCCCTTGCTCTGGCAATTCACATTTCTCCCGCTCGATGCGATTGAACACCTACGCGTACAAGAAGAAACAACAAACAAACAAGCGTAAAACCTAATACATGCAATTATGTATCAGACAGAGAAGATACAACTCATAACATGAAACATGAACATCTGCGTGGAACCATAATCGAAGTCGTTTATTATTAATCAGAACAAAGAAAGATACAACCTGAGCTCTGACGATGGATCCTCCTTCGGCGGGTCGACAGAGGAGTACGTCTCGGTAAAGCTCGTCAGGAGAAGGACAAGTCTCTCTCTCTTCAGCTGTCTAACGATAATCTCCTTACAATTGATTCAGCTTTATTCAGGCTAGCTTGCAAAGGGAAAATGACAAGCTTATATAGATGGTGGAAGGGGAGTTGGGATCCCTACAATGGTGGGATTGGCCCTATCCTCAAGGAAGCTTCCATGATAGGTGGAAAACCACTTCCCCTACATGGCGATCCGGAGCCAAACCTCCCAACTCATTTTAGAGACTCATTTAGGAGTTGGTTGGAATCAAACTTCCGCCATTTATTTTTAAAAAACAATCCTTATTAAGCCTGGCGCAGGTGATATACTGGGACAGAGCGCCATTTGGCGTGCCCTCTTTGGTGGATTTCCCCCATTGGCGCGAGTGCTGAACTAGCTAGTCGCGCCAAGGCCAAAAGGGCTATTTTTAGGGCTTTTCACAGGGAATTGTCTCCAGGGGAATGATTGTCCTTGTCAAGGGGGATGCCATGAAAGTGGTTTCAGATCATGTCACTGCTCACAGGTCACGAAATAAGCCCTCCAATGTGCGGGACGGGGGATTGCAGGGACGGTGACAAATTACTGTGTAACAGATGCCCCCTAAAGCATGAGGCCCAAGAGAGAGAGAGAGGGGTGAAATGCTTTACGAGAACGTGTCCAACTGAAAACATTGCCGTCGAAAAACCCTGCGTAGACAAGTATAAATGATATCTCAAATACATGATGTGTGGTATGGGTGCAACCATCCATAATAGAGTATACAATAATCAAGATCTAAGGCATGGACGCAGCCATCCAGTGAGGATCAATAAATAGACTCAGGTATGGTCGTAGCCATCCAATCAATGATTCATGTAACCAATCATGATAATCCACAAAATCCGCAGCCTTGATTCCAATAGAAAATATCCAGGGTCTTACGCTCCATCTCGACCCGAACAGAGTACAAGTCCTAGCATGTGAATAAGTGAGTTGAAGTCGAACATGCAAGAACATCGTCTGATTACCAGCCAATGATGAAAGTCGTTAACAGACACAAGAGGAACCACTAATAATGACAATGTCCCTCAAGGTACTATAGGTACAATCCACGGAATGTGAACAGTGAGTTGATGTCGAACACCCGCAGAATCATTCGATCGAAGGTCATGATGAAAACCTTACGTCGAATGCGAAGAACCTGCCATTGAGGCATGCAAGCTCCAAGGTACCTGAAGGGAGTCTCTAGATCAGCGTCTTGGATAATGAGCTGAAGTTGACAGGAAGAAACCTTGATCGAAGGTAGGCCATAGTGTGTCCCACATCATCGACGCGAGACAGAGGAAAATAATGTTTGTGAATCAAGATCAAATGAGAATTAGAGGAAGGTTGAAACTTACAGAGGTCAACTTCTCTTGAACATATCGGCGGCACGACAGTGGATTTGGCAGTATTTGACATCAAAAGATTATAGGTCATGATGACGAGGAAAAGAGTAGATGAGAGGTCAAAAAGGATACCCAAACCCACGGAAGTAAACAGAGAGTGAGATGATATGTCCCCAACTTGACACGAATGTAGACAAATGCCATGTTCAAGAGCGACATACTGCGGACACGACGACGATACTGGTTCCATTATTCCCCACCATTTCTGGCGAGTACCCCAATTATTTTTGAGAACAAGCTTGAAGGGGATAGCATATGCTTGTAATATAAGTTCATCCTTTGGACGAATCCATCCTAGTACATTTAATGAGCCCTAAGAAGGAGAAACTTGAATTTCTTCATTACGACTGAATCCGATGTCATTAGTTTTTAACGAGTCTGACAAAGGAAGAACTCGGCGTCTTTTCATGTTTATAGAGTTTGAAAAGACAGCAGAAAAGTAAACTCCAACGGTCCCTTTTCGTAAATAGTTCCTTAGATCCGAAAAGGTAGAAAACTATGTCTAAGAAAACCTCCTAGTCGTGATAGGCTAAGGTATTCCTTTTTCGTAAATAATCTATCCCAGCCTGAAAAAGGGGTAAACGTATACTGGGTAGATGTCGTTTCGCAGCCACTTTAACGAGATCAAAACGACAAGGAACTCGGCAATCTTTTCATGTTTAGAGAGTCAGAAAAGAGCTGAAAGATGACTCTGAAATGACTTTTTCGTGTTTTTACCGAGTCCGAAAAAGTATAAAATACAACTCGTATCATCGTCCAAGCTGTGTAAGAACCTGTTGTTGCACATGAAAGCGGACGTAAAATCCATTTTTCGACAAAATATAGCAAAATATTGAGAAAAATGACTTTCAAAACCTAATTTGACTTTGAAAAGTTATAAATATGCCACAAATAGTAAAAACATATTTACTTTTACCTTTTAGCTCTTTTGGAGAGCAGAAGTGAGCTTTTGTTGTGTGAACTTGCGGCGGTGATTATGACCAATCCAGTACATCATCCGAATTCTCGTTCATTCCAGGTAAGAGGTGCTCCCCTTAGCTTTGTTTTGATTCATTTTTTGTAAGTTTCCATTGTGTTTTTGATCTCTGGGGGGAAACCTTTGCAAATTTAGGGCTCAGCCAATTGGCATGGGTATCGGGCACGGACTCGCGCCAATTTGCTCCTTTTTGCAAAGGGGTCGTGCCAATTGGCACGACTGTTAGCAAAACAGTCGAGCCAATGGCGCAACTCAAATTTCCGCGTTAATTTACCAAAATGTGAGCCACTCAAATGAATTTTTAAGTGTTGCAGAGATCTAATAAGGTATTTTTAACCATGTTGGTGCAGATATCCAGCCACAATGGTGATTGAGTGGAAGGAGAGGGAACATGGTGAAGAGGATGAAATGGCCATGATGCAAGATGAAACATGTATGACTGCTCTTCGAAACTGTGGTCTCAAAAAGTTCTTCCTGACACCATGTTTGAGAGCTCAACCCGAGCTATTGCAATATTTGATTAGCATATGGGATGAGAATGAAGAAGTATTCAGACTCCGAGACCAAGTACTGCAACTTGAGGTCTCTAATGTTTATTTCATAACCGGATTGTCCCGTAGAGGCCCAGTGCCAATCATGACAGACATTAGACCTTCTGGAGAAAAAATGGAGATGGTAATGGCGAGAGTGTGCCCAAGGGCACAGACAGGATCGGGCAGTGGGAAAGTAGACATCCATACTGTCCACGATCATTCCTAAATTCCTTTTATAAAAAATTTAATTTATTTAATTTTTATTTTTAATTTATTTAATTATTTAATTATTTATTATTTTGATTTTTGTTTTATTTATTTATTTATTTTACTTTATTTTTATTTTTATTTTATCTCTATTTATTTTTTATTTGTATTTTTAATTAAAAATTTTATTTATCTATTTTATTTTTATTTTTAATTAAAATTTTATTTATCTATTTTAATTTTAATTTTAATTTTATCCTTATTCTATTTTATTTATATTTATTTATTTATTATTTATTATTTTATTTTATTTATTTATTTCAAATAGTTAACTGTTTGATAAGTTTTGAATCTCATAGCATTTAATTATTAAAAATAAAATAAAAATATATAAATTCAAACTTTAAATATTATTTAATTATTAACATGTAATTTATTCAATAATAATAAAAATCAAATGATTTAGTATTATTCTATGAAATATATAAATAGAAAACATTTATTTTATTCTTTAAAACATATTAAATTAATTCTATTAAAATAAATATAAATATTTAAAATTCAAATTATAAACTTTAATTATTTCTTTTTAAAATAAAATAAATTAATTTTTATTAATTGAGTCAAACTAGCCGTTATTTTACAAACGGCTAGTAAGAGCTATACTTTCTATTTAAAGGGGTTACTTGATCAGATTTTCCATCTTGTCCTGATGATGAACCACACTGACTGGTTCGAAATGCGTCGACCTAATCTATTTTGATGTGATTTTCACGGAAAGATTTTAGTCACAATTTATGGATCACAGAAGAAAAATTCCTAATACTATGTACTTATTATTTTAAAGATTAATGTTGCTAGCTCGTATTTTAATAAAATTTATTGTTGAGTTAATTACATAATTATGTAGGTATGAAGTTGTTGACAGTGTTGTATATTGTTAGCGATCTCCCCGATATAAGGTCCTAATTAGACTTTACATTGTTTGGTGTAAGAGCCTCATTTGGAAATACAACTCGACTGTCATTTACTTAAAGATTTGTCTTGGCTTAAGCAATTAGCATGAGAGAGAAGTGCACATGTGCTTTTGAATGAATAAGTGAGTGTGCCTTGTGAATGTCTAATTGTAGATGTATCAAGTTTCTTTCGCAACAAAGGGGGAAGAAAGTGAGCCTCTAAAAAGAAAGCAATAGTATTAATCTAATGGAGACACACACACAGATGAGAAAGACTCGTCTAGCATAAAGTGAAATAGTTCACATAGATGCAACGATTGTTACAATCATTACAACACATTTCCAACGAGTTAAGCACCAAAGTCACCAAAATAGTTCAATTACTTCAGTACATTTGAAATCCAGCATGAATCACAAACATTACAATATTAGTCTTAAAACATGCACAATCCATGCATGAAAATGTGTTGGCCAAAAGGCTTCAAGTATTAATCAAAATTTCCAAGATACGTAAGTACAATTAGCATCACTAGCTCCAATAGTGAAGCGTTAGAGCCACTACTTGCTCCCCAAAAGTACTATCTATATCTCTCTAATGCCTCGTGGGAGAAGCTAAGGTTCAAAGTCCTTTGTATGAGTAATGAGGATCCTTTTATAACTTGAGGCATGACTTTTCATATCCTTATGACTATTGACTTTCCAACTTCTAATGACCTTTGGATTTCCAAATGAATTCTGGAATCACATATGACTCTTAGAAATAAATGTCTTTTGGACTTCTATACATGGCTCTTTTTTCCATCCATGACTCTTGGAATTCCACTTTTTTGTTTTTACAATAATTACATGATTACATCATAACTTCCACATCATCACGTAATGAGACATGACAAGTCACTATTATTGATGGATGGGACTTGTAGTGGCTAATGACATGGACTTTCTTTTAATGGGTGACATGGTTTCCACTTGTGTATTTTCTCTTGCATGCAGTGTATAATTATTGATGTCTTCACCCTCCAAAGGGTCTTTGATCTCATGGAGTCTTCAAGGGTGCTTCGATCATCAAGGCTTCAACGCATTCTTTGTTTTCAGATACCCTCTTTGCCCGATATTCTTCATGCATCCTCGCCATGTTGTTCTTGAAACACCTGTAACTAAAATCACTCATGGCAAACAAACATCATCCTGAAAAATTCCTATTCTAACATGTTTCATGTAGATTTTACATTTATGTCTTAACAGTGCACTCAGGAGAGGCAAAGAGAAATTTTGTGCGCAAGGGCACATTTAGAAAGGTTGAAGGGTTGAGGAGATGAAACTTTGGGGCTTTGGAATGTGCTCATGCACTCAAAAGGAGAGAGATAAACTCAAGGGAGGGCACAAGGCGTAGGTTCGAAGGTCAAAGGATGAGGCTTCAGGATTCCCAAGTGCGTTGTGTGCTCAAGGGAAACAAGGAGGGCATAAGCTAAACGTTGAAGGGAAAGGCTTCAGAGATTCAGGGTGCGCTCATGCACTCAGACTGAAAAGGAGGGTGCATGGCGCATTGCTGAAGGATGAATGGGTTATAATTCGGGTCCTTAGAGTGCGCTCATGCACTCAAGGAGGGCACACTTCTTCGAGTCGGAGGAGTGCACTCATGCGCTCAAGGAGGGTGCATTTCTTCAAGTCAAAGGAGTGCAATCAAAGGAAGACTTGGTTCTTAAGGGTGAAAGTTAGAAAAAAGAATGGGAATGATGCTTAGGAGTGTGCAATGTGCTCTTTGAGGGTGAAGTGTGGAATTCTGAACAATAAAGGATTCCCACTCAAGGCTCGAGAGTGTTCTTTTGCGCTCTTAGTCTTAATGGGTTCACATTTCAACCAAAATTTGTCTAAGTGTGGAAGATGGAACAAGGGGCGGACTTAATGAGTTAAACATAAAATCATGTGCAAAAAATACCTACTCATCAATACAACTTAGATAGACTCAAATAATGATAAATAGACATAAAAATTCCATTTTACAAACACTCTCCAAGTACAAAAGACAAAGTGTGTACGACTGTGACCAAAACTGTCGTTTTGCAACAAACAAAGGTGTCATGACCATGAAATATACTATAGATGTTATAATCAATGTGATGACACTCAAGAATGACCAAGGACACTTGAAACACATAAAATGACTTAACATGACACTTGACATCCAATGGGACACTTGATGTGAGAGTTGAGTAGGCTCCAAAATTTAAATGTAGTGAAATTTTGGATGGTGTTGTAGTAGCGACAATGCTTGGAGACACGCTGAGAAAATTTTAGCTTCTTTGTCTAGGAATAGCATTTTAGTTAAAGGATCGACCCTTCAGGAAGTATTAATTCGCAAATTATATTTCCTTAGCTTCCCCTCTCGACCTAGTTGTATATGTAGTACCTCACTTCACTTTCACTTGGTTCCAACACATAAAGGATATGCCATATCACAATTGTTTCAATCTAGGAAAGGGTAATGTGTGTGGTGAGTTTAAGATATTCAGAGTATGAGTTTCATCTCTGGTGTTTCTTCACTGCTAGTAGGCCTGGACAGTACCCCGATGAAGTCACGTGTTTCACCTCCCTACACATGAATCCTTTCTCTTATTTCACCCTTTATTTTTTTATGTAATAGGATTGTGCTTCAACACTTATTATTTTCAATGGGTGGGAGAGGGATCCCTACCTATTGAGAGAATATGATTTTTCCCCTTCAGAGAAGTATTTATTAACCTCTAATATTGGTTTTCTCACTTTAGATTTTCCCCTTATCCTTCTCTATTAGATTGGATAAGCATGTAACACACCAAGTAGATATACACCAAGTTGAGGAGATTGGATACTAGAATAGGTGTGGATCTAATGAGTTCCCTCAAGGTTTCCCTTTTGGAAATATCATATTTTCCATTCGGACATAGCTCAACCTATGGCATCTTCCCCAAACAAAGAAGAAGAACAAATATATAGCCAAGCATTGTGGCTGTCATGTTTTCTCTTTATTCCACTACAAAGTATTTTTGAGCCATGCACTTTTCACACAAGATCTTATTTATGTACAATGACCAAGACATATAACAAGACATGACCCAAATTGACACGACACACATATAAATGACACAAACAAAAAGGAAATAAAACAAAAGAAAATATTGTACAGGAAACACAACTTAGAGATGTTATTGGAAATAACATTTCAAATCTCGTCCATTTACAGGAAGAGGACTAGTCCTCCCATCTAAGGATTCCATCTTGAAATTATTATGAGCGATATTTTCATTAATGGTGAAGGGGCCAATCCACAAAGGTTGGAATTTCATGTGTTTTCATTTCTCTTCGTGGGCTTTGTCCCACTTCAATACTAATTCACCCAAATTGAACTCTTTGTCCCTACCTATTTCTTGTTGAACAAGTTCTTGATAGAGTTTTGGTGGACAAAAAATATTTCTTTGGCTTTGATCCTTTCTTCCTCAAGTTTGAGAAAAGTGTCTATCCTGCTTTGAACCAGAAGGAAAGGTCTACCTTGAGACTCTTGGGCGAGTTACAAGGGTGGGAGATACGGGTTCAGAGGGAAGATAGTTTCTTTGTCATATATCACGAAGTATGGTGAGGTTTTTAGGGAAGGCTTCGGGATTAGATAATCAGCCCATAATGCATTTATCAAAGCATTGTGTTAGTTAATTTGCTTAGAGAAACTGGTTTTCTTAATTATGCAGATAAGATTTTTGTTTGTTTATTTAGCTAAACCATTTCCTTGTATTTGATAGTTAGATGCATGCTTTAATACAATACCATTTTATAATGTGAATTAATAAAGTTTCAATGAATAAATATAATTTGCATTATCAAAGACAAGAGATGTTGGAACAAAAACCTTGTTATAATGTTATGTTTCAAGAAATGGATGACTTCCTAGCCATTATATTGTCTTAAATGAACCACTTTTTCCCACCGAGTAAAATACTCGGTCGTCGTTAGAATGTAATAGTGTTGCTTTGACTAATGTGGGAATATTTCTCATATAGCATCTAGTCCCCACTATTGGAATGGTCCTCAACTGCTACTAGTATCAGTGGAGAAGCTAACTTCTGATCTCGACCGACACATCTTTGACAAGTTGGGCACTTGCAGACATAAGCATGAAAATATTTGAATAAGGTGGGCCAATAATAACCATCCCTCATTACTTTATGCGTAGTTGTGTTACCCACATAGTGATTACCTATTGGTCCTTTGTCCAGATATATTAGTACTTGCTTCGTGTCTTGAAGCTCAAGATATCGTTGTGGTTCTTTCTAAAAATAACTCCATGAATAAGTTGATAATATAGAGCTTTAAGGAGGATTACCCTCTTTTTTTTATTCAATAAAAGCATGGTCAAGGTGTTGTGATCTAAGAATTTTCGTATATTTGAATACCATGGCATTGTAGATGTGGTCTGGGGAACTTGTTCAACACTATACATTTATATTTCCTACTCCCAACCTGAAAGATCTTACTAGGGAGCATATCTCTTTGACTGCAAGTTGACAAATTCCATGACCCTTAATGATATGAATTGGTTTAAACTCTAGTCATATTATTGTAAGTAGGTCATCAAATTTTCCCTCTTCTCACCTAGTTCCTTCTGCGAAAAAAGTGTTCTTACCATTGGATGAGGCACAAAAATGATTTTGTGAGATTTAAGGAGATAAGGCCTAAAATGTTTTACTGCTTTATACATAGCATAAGCTTGTTTATCGATGGCAGGATAATTCATCTCTAGCCCATGAAATCCAACACTCATGAAAGAGATAGGTCATCCATTTCCTTCAACATCCTTTTGAGTCACTACGGTCACAATAGATAAATCTAAAGCAAAAGTGTAAACCAAGAAATATTTTCCATAATCGAGACTAAATAATGCAGGTGCTTCGGCAATAGCTTGTTTAATTTGAGTGAAAGCATCCTTTTCCCTTTTGTCCCATTTGTAAGTCACATCTTTCTAAGTCGTCTCCTGTAAAGGTTTAACTATCTGAGCATAATCAGAGATGAGCTTTCACAAAAAATTAATCTTCCCTAAGAAATATCTCATAGCCTTCTTATTCACCAGGAACAAGATCTAGGTTATAGCTTTGACCCTTTCGAGGTCAACTTTGATTCCACTCTTTGAAATGATGTGTCTTGAAGAGAGTTCCTTCTAACACGCCAACTATGATTTTCTTGGGATTGAGAGAAATCCCATATTTATGAAACTGCTAAAATATTTTGTAATCGTCCCAGGTTAAAAGTTCATGTAATAAAGCTAATAAATGATAAAATAATACCAAGTTCATGGGACATATATTCTTAGCTTAATGTTGGGAAAAACATCCTAGTGGGAGTCATTTCGGTTTATTATGGCCAAGGAAATTGTAAAAGGATTTGGGAAGGCAAAGAGACATTAATTGGTATTTTATTTATGAAAATAAAGGAAATTAGGAGAAAAGGGAGATGAAAGGTTAAAGGTTTGCATGAGAGGGAAATTGAAGGAAAATAGAGGAAATTGAAGATAATAGAGGCCTCAATAATAAAAAGGATTAGAAGGATCAATTCACAACTTTTTTCACTTTAACCTTTTGTCAGTTCATTTTTGGGAGCTCTCTTTATTCTTTCATACTCTTGCACACTTAGAGAATTCTTGGAGCACTCTAGAATTGGATAAAGGAAGGAAAATGAAGGAAAAGGAAGCAAAAGGAAAGAAAGGGACAAGCAAGGAAAGTTGGATCAAGCAGCCTCAGCAAGAAGAATTGCAGATAACAGATTTCATGTGTGATTTCCTAGTTGGTTTATGAATGCATGGTACATGCATATGTATATTTAGTTCTCTTGTTGTCATTGACATAGGTTTTTATAGGTTTGATAGTGGTTTCAACCTTGTATTTCCATTTCCATATAGCCATGGTGTGGTGGGGTTATTTTGATTGAGCTTTGGATTTCCATATGGCTTTGGAACTGTGTGAGGTGGCGTTAGGAAAATTCCCAAATTTTGGGGGTGGAGGTGGTTTAATCTTCAAGAAGCACTTGACATGTGGGTGCAGATAGGAAAATTACTCAAGCTATTGGTGAAGAAATTATGAGGCATCCAAGCTTCCTTTACGCTTAGTGATCTCTTGATTCGTTTTGGCAGGATAACAATAGCTTGAGGGTGAAGGTGGTTTAATCATTCGAGAATTCATGGTTGCTTTTGTATTGGTTTGCTTATGTGATCTCTTGACCAGTTTTGGTGGGATCATGGGAGCATGAGGGTGGAGGTGGTTTAATATTTGGGAATCCCTAGTTGTTTTGTCTTGAGTCCCACATTCATGCTTGGAATATGGCACTGGGGTGATTGGCTAAAAGAAATATTTGGTTCAACTAAATATATGATCGAGTGGTACGTGGAATTCCTTGGCTTGGTTGTATATTTCATATGTTAATAAGAGATCTTTCCTATTGTATTTCATGAGTACGTGTACTTGTTATTATGTGGATTTGATGGTTGTTTTATCATGGTTATTATTTTGGTTATATGTTGGTTATAAGAATGGTTCCATAACATGTTATAGTATGGCTCTGGACATGTTTTGATTAGATGATGAATGGTTATTGATGCATGATCTAACAAATGTTATTGTAGCTATTATGAGAGGCAATTATACCTTATTGATGATTCTTAGGTAAGTATCAAATCCCTATGTTAAGATATGCATTCATGAACTGTAGATTACATGTTCACAATGTGTTTGAGGAAATAATTGTCATGATCTCAGGCCTGGTTAGGTCAAGTCTTTGATCAAGTTTGGTATGGATGTTTTTTTATTGATGTTATTTGTCATTCTAGAAAGTCTCATTGAGGTCTGGGAAGTATTCTAGAGGTTGACTTGGAATTTAGGCTCGGAATTTAGGACCACACCATATGAATTGAGGAAATTGGGTCATAATTGCACCATGGCAGGCTTATGCATGTGGTTGGGATCCCATGACATTAAAAGAGCATTCCATCTCAGATTTTGGGCACTGGGATTGGTTGTTTATCTACTTGGTGTCTTGTATCTCTTGAGGAAGGTCAGTAAAGTTTTAGTTTATCGATTCCACTTCCTTAACTGTACTTACAATTTTGAGTCATTTCATAATAGCCCTCAGCTCATGATTACCCCACCAGGCTTGTGAAAGTGGGTAGATGTGGGAGGATCATGTTACATATTTTCTTCAGATGACGTACATGATCTAATATTGTTTTCAAAAGAACATTTACATAATCCAAATAAAAAGCTACACTTTGGCTAATCAAGCCACAAAAAATGATTTCCATTTCTCTTTGAAATGTAGCACCAACATTGATAAGCCTGAATGGCATACACTTAAAAAAAAATCCCCACTTGGTCCTGAAGGTAGTCTTGAGAAAATCTAGTTCCACCACTAGCACTTGATTATAGCCATAAAAACCATCTAGCAGTGAGAACATCTCAGACCCAGATATTTTTTGGAGGATTTGTTCCATGGATGGCATCAGGTAATTATCTTTATTTGATGCTTAGTTGAGGTTGTGAAAGTCAACACATAACCTTATCTCACCAGACTTATTTTTTACTGGGACCAAATTCAAAACCCAAGTGGAATGTCTAACCTTGAAAATAATCCGAGCATCCAACAGATTCCTCAGTTCATTTTGAATCATGGGTTCCAGTGTTGGATGAACTTTCCTTATTTTTTTCTGAAAATTTTTCACCCCTTCTTTAATGAGAATGACATGTTGGATGATATGATTATCGTATTTCTTCAAATCATTGTATGTCCATGCAAACACATCATGGTATTGTTTTAATAGGCGAATGAATGTTTTACATTCTTGTGGAGATAAACATGTACCGAGGTTTACATATTTCAGATCTTATTGAGTTCCCAAATTGACTTAAAACATACACCTTTAGGCATAGTATTTCCTTTCATTACATTATATACCTCATGCAAAGCCTCTTCATGCTCATCCTCTTCAATGGAAGCATCCTTAAATACGTCTGCATTAGCCATAAAATGTAGTATCTATTGGCTCCATTGAAAACACGAAAATTAATGATGTTATCAGGCACAAAAGGTTTATATATAAACTCTATAGAAAAATCATTTCTCAATGGCGACATTTTAGCTGCTGCATTGGCTAATGCATTTGTTGCAGTATTTCTAAGCCTAAGAACATAAATGATATTGAAAGATTTAAAGTAATTAATCAATCACCATACCTCTTATTGGTATTTTTTAAGATTTGGCGAAACATAATGGATAGTGTCCTGTACCTAACGAGTGACCATTTTTGAGTCAGCAATTACCATGAGAAACTCTACCTTTAGTTCAATGTATTTCTTTAATCCAAGCACGAGTGATTCATATTCTAAAATATTATTTGTACACTGAAACTCCAAACAACATGATAGGATGTAGTTATTATTGTATGGGTCTATGAGTACGCAACCAGTTCCAGATCCATCCTGCATTCTAGAACCATAAAAGTACATAGTCCATATATTATTAGCTACTAAACTTGTTCCTACACTATTATTAGTATTATGTACATCTATGTTATAGGATTCTTTATCACTAGTTGGATGGGTGATGTTTGATCTTGATAACACCCATGATCAGTTTCTAGGGAAAAAAAAAATTCAAAGATAAGGTCAGCAAAGGCAACAATATCATTATGACCCTCAAGTGGTCTCACAACATATTTCATGTATGGTTCACTCTCCACTCAAATCTGGATTTTTCTTCCCTTATATGGAAGCCATAAATGTCACCAATATGTGGAAAAATACCCTTGTAATTTACTAGACTAGTCTTGACTCAAGAGTACGCCATAGGTTTCAGGGATGTCCACAATTACAATATTTAAACATCAATGCACTCGATGATCAGAAGATAATCAGATAATAACATTATTGAGTTCACCAATAGCTTGGACAAGGGATCTATCTAGCTTAATTATTTGTGCATCGGTTTTATCCCATTTATCATTAATTTTCTTAGCAACAGATAATGCAATTACATTCACAAATGCATTCGAATCAACCAAACAATTATGGACATTGTAGTTAAATATTTTGAAAGTTAACAAAAATGGCGGGGGGGGGGGGGGGGATATTATTAGCATCTAAAGTTACAACATTAACCACAGTTTCGAGAGTACTAGAAGACTTATCAAACACCTTTTGATAGATAAAAGCTTTGATACATGATGATGGTATTGAGAAAGGCTTGAAAAAATAGTTCATGTTGGCATGTTATCTTTGTGAGCTCGAAGAAGGAAATATTGGCACGAGCTCTCTTCAAATATTCAACTATGGTTATACTCAATTGTTTCACTTTTAGCAGGCAATGTTGAAGTGTCTGGAGGAGTAGATTTATTTGATACTTCCATAGTGATTGACTTGATTTTTTTGTTGGTGGAAGTGTTCTTAGAATCAGTAGTGTTTGCAGACTTAATTTCACATTTTGAGCATGATTGTTTGGTGGCGAGATCCTTCTTAATACTTTCTCCTTCAATTTTTTTCTCGTCACCTCCTATTCAGAAATAGGCACTTGGATCCTCAAGTTATATCAAACATTTTATTTTATTTTATTTTTATTTTTTATTTTTTTCTGGGGAGGGGCTTCAATTTGCAGTGGTTCTTCAACAATCTATTTGTTAGCATTGAGAATACAATCAAAAGCATTTGTTGCATGTCCAATGCCTATACTTTCTTTAGCCAATGTGATTGGAATTTGGATTGGGGGCAAAATTTTTCCAAAAATTCAAAGTTCTCAGAATTACACCACACTAGAATGACCTGATAGGTCTCGTTGCCAGGAATTCGACGCACTTTGTTTCATTGAAAACTGACTCAAAATGTGAAAGTTAAAGCTTGCTGTTCGTCGTGCCAAATAGGCGATTTAAAAAAAAAAGGGGGTCAAACAGGGTCAAAGGTAAAAAAAATTGGGTTTTCAAAGGCCAATGAGGTTTTGACACTTGTCTAATGGTGATTGGCCTGAATTTGTGGGCACTTGGCAATTTTTAATTGGTTTTTTATGAACCAATTCGGTGTTGACATGTGGCAAGCTCGGAGGTCGCCACTTGCTCCCCCCTCCAAGGCCGTATTTAAGTTAAGTGTGGTCGAATTTTAATGTGATATGGTTCAATAAAATTTTTGGGCAGAGATCGGGTTTGACCCCATGACCTCCCCCACACAATGCACATACCATACCATTGAACCACCGCTCTGGAACTTGATTATATATGCACCCAAATTACATTTGTTTTAAAATAAAGGTTTGGGCGGACAGAAATGGGGACCAACCCCCTCAAAATGTGACTTAAGGCTCACGACCAAAGGTGGAGGGCTTATTCCCTAATGGAAGTATTTACCACTAACATGGGTTATTAACCCTTAAACCCACATTTAAAGCGCTAATCTGATTTGTTAATTCGGATTTAGTTAAAAGCACGTTTAGCGCTAAGTACCAGTTTAACTCCCACTTAAGAATAATTAATATTGAGATTAATTTGGCAGCAATTTTGGCGGGTCCCCTATTTTTGGCGCCAACTCCAAAATTAGCGGGCTTAACTGGAGTTTCTCCAGATTTGGAGGAGTTTTCCTAGGGAAAAATTAAGAAGCCATAAATTTGGCATATTTAGACCAATTTTGGTTCAAGAAGAGTCATTATTAGATGATTTGGATGCTTTAAGCATAATGGTATAGCTTGCAGAGTCGTTGGAGCAATTTAAAGTGATTTTTCCACTTTGAAGATTAAAGAAGCCTAGGGCCACCAGGAGAGGACGTTATGCCTAGTCCACTTGAAGACCATTTTTAGATCTGGAAGAGTCTATTGTGAGGTTTTTGGATCTTCTGAATCCAATGGAGTAGGTTTCAAAGCTATTGGAGCAGTGTAGGTGCATGAAATCAAATAATTGACCATTAATCCAAAGAGGGCCTAGCCAGTTGAAGCAGGTCCATGGAGATGTAGCCCAGGAGGGGTGAACTTCTTTATCAGCTATTGTGTAATGTGTTTGCTATGTGTTATTTATTTGCAATTTATTTTTTGTAAATGTGTTTTTAACAACTATTTTACTTAAGAAATTTCTCATAAAAGACACTAAACTTGACACATAAACCCTCACATAACTGGCTAATTTGAGACGATCCTAAACACATTTTTTTAATATTGATGACGAAGCAGCACAACAAAACTAGTTTTCCCATATTCAGATCACACTACAGGTTCATTTGTTTCTTTTTTCTACTCAAACTACTCTTTTGCTAGTAAGGTATCAACAATGTGTGTGAGCATAACATTCATGTTGTGGTTCCACTGTGGGTGTGCTTTCTATGAATTTTATTCATGATGGAAGGAATAATAGTTATCCATGCATATAATTTCAATATTCAACACAACATTTGAACTCTCGGAAAATTTAGTCGGTTGGTTGTTGTTGCTATTAATCCTTCTGAAATGGAAAGACTTGGGGGGGCTTTTTATTGGTAGAAGTCTCGCTTGACCTTCTCTTCAATTCTGAGACTTCATTGGTAAGTTCTTTTAAATATATGGTCAAGTTTTCAAGATCCACAAAATCCTTTTCTTTAGCTTTACTTGAAGAATGTTGATACTTATTTCTAGTCTCCTTGGAGTCTTTAAATTCATCATCATATGTATTAACTCCAATGGCACGCAAGTCTTTCTCCACGATGATTTCTTCTACAAAGTTTAGAGCCAATTTCTCCCTTGTATCTCATTTAACAAAAGAGGAAATGTTGGTGGGAAAGGTACCTGTATAGTAATCAATATTAATTGAATCGTGAGGTTGTGTATGTAGGGGAAACTTTTTCAATATATGGTTAAACCTTTGATTAAAATCTTTAACTTTCTCCTTTTCCCCCATATTACTATTTATGAGCTCTTTTAATAACATGTCGATATTCTTATAATTGAAATTTTTTTGGGTGTGTGTTATATTATTTCCATGACTAATCACATACATGAGGGTGTCACAAGGGGGGCGAAATCCCTCCTTGTTTGTTGACCAAGAGTAGCAGGGATGGAACCCCCCATGTCAAGGGGTTTAGAGGGGGTCCAAGGCAGCGCCACAGGAAATATTTTTTTGGACCCTATAATAGGTGGGCATACCTACCTATGGTTTTGTGCATGGGTTTTGCAAATGGTTTTGGGAATGATGGTTTTCTTCCCATGGTATTTTGTAGAGCCAGTCAAGGGAAGTACGGTTATGTTCTCATCCAATGTTAATGGATTGGAGTTTATGAGTGCTTCGATATGTATATATATGTATTGTAACATTAAAAGGAATCTAATGAAAAATCAATTTGGTAGTCGCGGTTTTGGGATCCAGGGGAAAATATTTGTGTATATTTGTTTTATGTTCTCGCCATTGTTTATTTTTCTGTTTTAAGAATTCGTTTGCAGGTAATTTATGTACAGGTTTAAAACCTACAAAAATTTATCCAAAAAAAAATTCTTATACACCCTCCATCCGTGGATTGAATTAACAAGAAAAGTATGCTACCATTCTGCTACTCTACCTTTTAATGTAAAATGAAAAAGCCTACAAGCAACATCATCATATCATACCTCTAACATCCATAGATGCATGTAGAAATTGTCGATATGATCTTCTCCCTTGGTCTTCTTATCAAGATCTAACTTCGATAACAACTTTTCTGGATGTTTGGCATAGAAAATTTTAGTGGAAAATTTTAGCCCAAGGGTGAAATTTAAGGGGTTTTAGATTTTGGAGGGGCGAATTTTTTATATAAAACCAATTTTGTATACTTAGCCCCAAAATTATTTAAAAAATAATTAATTATTATATTTTAGCCCAAATAAATAAGTGCGCATAAACAATGAAAGGCCTGGTTTGCCTCCTTTTGAGGTTGGATTGGCTTGCCTTCACCCCCAATTTACTAATTTGGAGGGTGATTTGAATGGAATTCACCCAGATTTGCTAGTTACAAGTTGAATTTGGTTAGAATAGCCCTCGATTTACTAGTTGTTGGTCATTTTTGGTTGCAATCTCCCCCTAGGGTTGATTTGGGTTGTATAAATTTGACAGTCCCCTTGGGTGAGAGTTTCATGTCTAAATTTCATAGATGAATGCTTCAAAGTGCAGTTGTGTGCGATTCTATGCTTCAAATTTCACAATGATGGTGCTTTGCGGGTGAATGCTTGTCGAATGAGTTGCGTTGCCCAAGCGGATTCGGTCGAATCCATCCCTCCAAGCAAGGTTTTCTTCACCCAATATTTGTAATCCCCCATAGATCTTCTGTTTTTTGTTTTACCTCTGGCCAGTGAAAGTGCAGCCTGATTGTATCTCTCCTTTCTGTCAGTTATGGCTACTTCGCAGGATAATCCATACGTTGCTTTCTTAGCTATGAAAACATTTTCACATAATATATGAAGCCTGGTTGAATCATATTTCAGGATAATCGATACGTTGTTTTCTTGGAAACTGAACCATTTTCACATAATATTCGAAGCTTGGTTGGATCATATTTTATTAATCTTGGCCCTTAAATCTAAACCACTTTTGATCTCCAATTAAGACAACCAACTCACACCTGAACCGAGGTATAAATTTTGGTATATGAATGGCATTGTAGTTTAATTTTGGGTTTGGTTTGTGACAACTGATTTAGGCCTCTATAATGAATTTATGAAGCTATTTTTTACTTTCTGAGGATACCCATTTTGAGTTGAGTGTGTGCTTAAGGATGCATCTTTGCTCATAAGTTATTTAGAAAAGGCTCTGTCTAATACAAGACTCTGTTTTGAAATATTTGATCCTTTGCAATAGGGCATGGCCTAAACCTATCTACAATAAAAGGTATCTTTAATGATATATGACTTAAAATAAAGTTATTTCATAACTCCCATTGATGGAAAAAGGCACCGGGTTATGAGACTATGACTGTCATATATTCAATGATCAGACCTCGGTAGGGTGAAAATTCTTGAGACATTGGTTCAATCTCATCATCTCTTTTAAAGAAAATCTAAGGTTATACGAGCCATCTTTTGTATTCTTTAGTTGTGAAGGTTTCATTATACCTTGGTAAATCTCAAATTTCTTGTTCATTTGAAGCTTTGATCTGAGCACTTCAATTGAAAGTGTTATATACTATAACAAGGTCAATCTGGCACAAATTTCAAAATATGTTTCCAACTCTTAATTTGATGTGAATTTACATTGAGATGGATGGATTTTTTTGGCATAAATGTTTCATTTCATTACTCCTCATTGTGTGTACTAAATCAAAGTATCTTTCACGTTATAACATTTTACATAGTGGTTAATGACATCATCTACAATATAGTCTGTGGTTTTTTAATTAGATTTAGGACAATATAAGGGAAAAAAAAGCAGGGAGTTTACACATATATTAGAGACACAACATCATGATAAAGGAAGATCAAGCATCAGAGGAGGACATCTTCAAGAATCTACAGGTAAAGCAATGACACTCTTTGCTTCAACACATCAGAGGTATGATTTGATTGAAGAAATATTTCTGGCTTCTATATAATAAGCAACTTGGTAGTGGGTTTTATGTCTTGTAGCGGAACATTTTGTTAAACAGTTTCAAATATTCAGTGGCATACCCATTCATTTCACTCCACGACACCACATTTCTTTGACACATTGTTTCAAACAGTTTACAAACAATGTATGTTCTTTGACATTTGACATACATGAGTCTGAACTTGTGCACAAGGGTTGTTTGTTGTGACTAAGTAGAACCCAATAGTTTCTTGGGCGTCATTCATGAAATAATTCTCTTGCTCTCTTTTTCAATAGAGAGCAGTGAATTAGTTCCTTTTTTTCCATGTAACAGGTTTCATTTCAGAATTAATGAGAAAACAGTAATAAGTTGTGATAATTTATTTAGTGAATTTATCTTATAAAAATTTACAGTGGCACGACTAATTTATGTGGTAAAAAATAGTTCCAAATGAGCTATTGGTTCATTAGGAAATCAATGAGAGGAGTTAGCATAGCTTGTACCATTCAACTGGTGCATCCCCTCTTTCTCAACAAAGATACCTCCCTCTTCACATTTCACTTCATTCCATTTGCCCACTGCAGAAGGCACTAGTACTCTTTCCTTCAGCCACCAAGCTTATACTTCTACAATTATTTCTTGGGAAGAAGACATGGGTTCAAGCCACCATATATATTATTAAATTTTTTTCTCCCTTTAAATCAGTGTTTTATCCTCTCAAAGCCATATACCAAGGGTGTTTGTTCCTATTTTTCATGCAAATAACTCGTCCAATTCACATTGGTTTGATATCCTCAACCATATATTTGTTTGAGGAATTCCATCCTTATGTTACACGCTGAAAAAAAAATTAACGACCTTCCTCTTTGATACTGTAACTCATGAAGAAACAACTGTGTGAAAATTTACAAACTTCTTGACAAAACTAATGAATGAAATATTTAAAATTTATGGCAGCTTGTATGTAATTATTTACATGACGGTTTAGTGGTGGACATGCAGGTGAAGTACCTTCTTCTTTCATCATTCTAAATGCACACTTAATGTCCCAAAATAATATAAAAGCTTGATCCTAAAATATCTCATCTGTTGTTATTGTTAATTTGTTTGCATTAGTTTGCACTCACACTATTTGAAAAAATGTTTGAACAAATTCCTCTACATGAGCACAATAGAATTTCAATTTAAAATTTTGTATATTTTTCATTGAGCTAGAATTGTGATGACTTATTTTTCTTCTTTTTTTCAAGAGTCTTCCCTATAATTTCCTTAATTGTTATTGTATGCTCCAAACAATGGTGTCTCTACACTTCAGACTACATCATAAAATAGTCAAGTCTGTAATGAATAACCATCTATGGAAAGGGTTATCATATTCAACAATTAGCTCATTGTATGCTAAGTTTTATGCCTTAATCCTATTTTCGACCTCTTTCTCTTCATTTTGTGACTTGGATAAAATTTTCATATGCCTTTAATTTTATTCAAGAATATTAGAAAACCATCCTCTCTGATATCTCATTTCATTATCACTGAAGTTATATGTTACACGTATATAGAATTTACTTCTACTCATAAACAATATATTGTTAGATTGCATATAAAATTTCAATTTTTGACTTTCTAGTTTTCAATTATCAGGAAATGAAGGAGAGTGACTTCAATAACATGAATTTTAGATATTAGTATATTGGCGTAGGTACTTCATAGTCTATAGGTGAGGATGATGATAAGGAATTTTGGTGGTAGTTCAATATGTCCATGCATCAAGAGTCAAATTTATTAAAAATTAGAATTATTGTAAAATTCATTTGAATATACCTTACAAATTCAAGTGAAAAGGGCTCAAGTGAAAACCTTAAGTTATAGAGGAAATATGAGCATTCAAATAAAATGAATGACTTATGGGTATTGTAGAGTATTTTTCCCTTTAAACATTGAAGCTAGACATAGAAGACTGTAAGGTACCCACGGGATATCTGAATGTACCCATGGGATTTTGGATTGGCAACCTTGACACAAGGAGTGCCTTAACGAGACACATTGTTGCCAATTTATCTACATCTTGTTGTGGTATGGGAGTATGATATTGTAGTAGAATGACTTCTTATTCTTATGGCCATCTCATAGATAATAACCACAAGGCATGAAACAAAAACCACATGTATTTTAGCACTATAAACAAAAACAACATGTATGAATATATGAAATGCGCATATTTTAAGTCAATGTATGGTGGGGATACATGAAGAAAATATCTATTTATGCTTGAGTACGTATAATTTTTTTTTATAAAGACATCAACCTTAAAAACTGTATAGTGGAAAATTATAGGTGCAAGCAACACCTATTCTAATTAATCTTTGATCTTGAAGAACATTCTCACCACACACACACACACACACACACATATATATATTTGGATGAAGAGGTGTTTTGCAAAGGATGATTAAATTTATTATAATACTTTGTTGTTTTGTTTAAAGCTTTCAAGTGTTCATTAGGTGATTTGGAGATATGAATTAATTTAATGGAAATTTTTATATATTTTACATTTGAATGATGTTTTATGTTTAATAGATGATGAATCACGATGTTATTGTTTTGCGTATAATGATTTATTTTTTCTTTTAGGCCTGGCACAACATTTTAATAAAAATTTTCTTAATTTTTTTTGTGAACATTACACTTATTTTACTCTGAATTCTACTTACAAATTTAGTAATTCTCAACTCTTCAAAAAAATTGATGCAGGTTTCTAGATTGATTTGAAATTTTACTTGTGGAATATTTAGTGAGATGTCAAACTCTAATCCTCGGAAGAAACCATCAAGGAAAATGGATGCATTATCATACTTTCAAAAGCCTCAATCCAAGAATACACATTCTCTTCATTCTTCAAGAACCTTTGAACAATCTATTATAGAGAGAGATGTTAAATCTTCTGAAAATGAATCTAATATCCATATGGTGGATGAAATAATAGGTTCCTCATGTGATCAGGGTGAGATAAATGTAGTTTCAAAAAAAATTGGTGATGAAAATGTTAAATATTTTTCCTTGGAGGGTGACACAAACAATTCACGGAAAAGGGAAAAAGGGCAGTGGACCATAGGGAGACAATTCCAAGATGATTGGGTATCAATTTTTCCATTTATTGAAGAAATGCCTCCTACAAATGTGAATGAGGTTTTATGAGAAGTTATATGTATTGTGTGTAGTTGGAAAAGTGGCAAGGTAGTGAAATTTTAGATGAAGCTAGATACAGTACAAAACATGCAGGAAAGGTGTATGAAAAAAAATTATAAATGGTAAAGTGAAATATATTGTTAGATGGAAATATTTTGAGGAATGTCGACATATCTAATGTGTGGAAGAATAAAAAAAATATTTAATAAGTAAGAGGAAACTTGAGGCAAGTGGAGGAACCATCATATCTCTATTTGAAAAGATAATGGAAAGAAGTTTTTTATCCAAGATTATACAATTGAGCACTGTATTTCACATCTTATGTAAAGGTCACCCTATGACAGATTATCCAGATCACACAAAATTTATATTTTTTCTTCAAGTTCCAAAATTTCCATATTCTCATTGGTCTGTAACCAATGGTTGGGAATAGGAAAGATATCTAGCTCAAGTAGAAAAGGAAGATTTGAAACAAAAGATTACAAATGATAGGTTTTTGGAATTTTATTTGGACGAGATTATGGTTATAGATAATACTTCATGGATATGCATGAGAATTTATATGGTTAATGACCATATTAGAAATTCCTATCTACTTGGGATTAAAAAGATGAGAGAGACTTCTACAACTAAAAATATTTATGAAATTTTTCTTAATAGTTTGAAGGAAAGTGGTATGGATCATTTAATGATTGCAAAAAAGTTTGTGTGTGTTGGAGCAGATGGAGCATCGGTAATGCAAGTATAAAAGAACGGATTTTGTGTTAGTTTAAAACTATCAACTTCACCATATATGCTTAATATTCATTTTATGGCTCATAGGATGAATATTGCATTTAAAATAGTAGGCAAGTTTCAATCATTTTCAAAAGTTGAATATCTTGTACGCGAGACTCATGCATACTTTTCTCATATTCCCAAATGATATTTAGAGTTTCAACATTTTGCAGATGGTGTTACAGATGGAAAAAAATACTAAAAGATTTTGATACAAGATGGATCTCATTAAATGTACCAGCTCAAGGACTATTTAGTGCATTCAAAGCTTTGGTAGGGTTGCTGTACGAAAATCACTACAATGTAATCAAAGCTCAAGATCTTTTTTTTCGACTAACTGATATAGATACAATATTGAGATTGGCTTGAAATCCTCCTATGCGACATGAAATGAATATCCTCGTGAAAATTTCTCAGAATCGCCCAATGTATATTGCCGAATACAAAAATGCGAGGAAGTCAACATGCCTTGCATTGGATAATTTGTGTATGATTTCGTACTCATTTACTAGTCCAGAGTTTACAAGTTGGAATAAGATCATCAATATAGAAAATACTGAATTTTTTTTTGACATTTGATGAAAAATGGATACTATGTATCGCAGTGCGTGGGTATATGGTTCCATTTCATTTTATTGGTAAGACGAGACGAATCACCAAATATTTCCCCTTGTCAAGAGACCAATTTGATAATATTTTGATTTCAGTCAGACGGAATTTGATAGAAATTGCAATATCACTATCATCAGATATAAGAGAACTATTTACTCGAGATGAATTGTTGGAGGCCATGTGTGTGGTATACCCTCAATATTGGAACAATTTTCAATGTCCAAGAAATTTAAAAGCCGATTTTCAAAATAGATTAAAATGTTTAGTGGATGAATTTTGCAAGAAAGTCTTGATACATGGAGAACATATTAAAGGTATTTTAGATTCATCAAAATTGTACTAACAAGGTGGAAGCTTTGTTGAAACAATGTGGAACAAAATATCCTTTTTTGGATAATCCTAATGAAAACAATGTTATAACAAGATTATGGACTACTTTAAGTGCTAGCCAATACCTACAAGAAAACATATCAGAGTATTTCAAATTAGCAGATTTGTGTCAAACCATGATTTTGGGATCAGTAGAGGATGAGATAATGTTTAGTGCACTATCATTCTTGAAGTCAAAGTTGAGGAACAAGCTTGATAAACATGTGGATACATGTTTAATATTATATGTAACAAAGTATGATATTAAAAATTTTCCATATGAAAGAGCACTAGCGCTTTGGCGATCAGATTGTGATAGAAGGGGAGAAAACAATATAGAAAATTTCTCTAATGAAATTAATACATAACATAATTGTTGGGTGCAGGAATTACACTTAAGAAAACTCCTCAACACTTAATTTGTCAACCCGGGGGATTCGTAAAATTAGAGATGAAGCACAGGCAATGCAAAAGATGGTATGAATCTTCCTAATGTAAATCCCTACTTTCTTTAAAGGAAAGATTGCAGAATCAAATCAAAAGAGAAAAAGGCAACTTGAACCATAAAAAATAATATAAGACTGGAACGAGTAAGTATGCATTTTCAAGAGATAATTAAAGATAAAAGGCAATCACTCCCACTAATGGTTGTTTAATCTACCATGTGTGTGTTTTCCTTTAGCAGAGACACTTTAGCAGTCTTGTTAGATGGGCCCTTAAACTTGCTTCTTTAGAGATTTCCTTCTTGCATTAATCTGTCCTACACTAGTGCTTGCACTAGTGTAGGATCAAAGATTTATGTAGAAGGAATAAATAGTGTCTTTACTGAAGGATTTTTTACTTCATGCAAGGGATCTAACTTTTCAAGGTTTAGAGCACTCAGATCTTGTGGCAATAAATTGGTTCTTGCACCGGATCAGAGCTTCCTGCACTTAGCATTTAATCCTTAAAATGAGTGTTCAATTATTGCAAGTGCTAATTTACTATCGAATCAAATTGCACACATAAAAGTGAATGTTTCTGATCTTAAAAAAATGTAGAAATAAAGAAATAATAATTTATCCTGTCATAAGCATTTAAAGAAAGAAAGAAGATTGCGGAAAGTAGACTAAGAAAGCTTGCTGCATCACACCAACGTGCACTGGTGTAGGTTCATTTCTCCTGCTTGGACCAGGTGGAAAAACCAATTAAACAGAATTTCAAGAAAAGGAAATATCACACCAACGTGCACTAGTGCAGGTTTTCTTTTCCTGCTTGTACCAGGTGGAGGAAAACCAATCTGAAATCAAGTGCAGGAAAGTAAATTGTAGGGAAAGAAAATGTATCTACTTCACACAACGGATCCGTTTTCACTTAGACAAGAATACATGTGCTGAAATTTAAATCACACTTTGACAATATAAACAAAAATTACAAGAAACAGAAAATGGGGTAAACGTGCTAGGTTGGCTGGGCCCTAGCCAA
This sequence comes from Pinus albicaulis, assembly GCA_034641835.2. Taxonomy (NCBI): domain Eukaryota; kingdom Viridiplantae; phylum Streptophyta; class Pinopsida; order Pinales; family Pinaceae; genus Pinus; species Pinus albicaulis. The sequence continues at coordinate 565,276,614 of CM076569.1, read as the reverse complement.
CCAGCGCGTTTCCCTTTTAAGTTAAAACGCTGCTCAGTAAATTAGTCAATTCATTAGCTTAAAGACATAAACACAATTTTTGAAACATGAGGCAGAGCTCCCTTTTATTAATTCATTGAGGCAAATACATGTGTGAATACATTGTCCAGCCCAGATTCGGGCGATAACAAAATAACCTGTTACCGCCTATCAAATTTCGATCTAAAAACTCTGCTCAAAAACTCTCTAAACTTCTCTCCCCTAAGTCCTATTTACATTTTAAATTATATAGATTTGTTGGCCAAAGGTCGAAACAGATCGTTCAAATAATTACATAACCATCACAGAATTTAACATTCGGCCTTCAAAATTAGGCAGCTAACAAAACCAGCCGTAGCTAATCTCCAGTCTTTTCACCATTCACGGATTTGGTCTTGGCTGCCTTTGAATCATTCATGCTGTCGTGGCTGAAGCTGCTCAAGACAAGGCAGTGATCAAGGAGGTTCAGATCTGCCGTGAAGATCTGTTGTGCTGGCAATGGTGCAAGATCCGATCTTGCACTAAGATCAACAGTCACGGTAAGCACTCTAGCTTATCAAATAACCATTGGAGATGTCGATAATTTACAAGTGATTTAAAAGTAAGAGATCATGTAATAAATATTTAATTAATTCTAAATTGAATTAAAACATGAAGAATAAAGGTTTATACGAAATATGTCACCATGCTTGGACTGGTGCAAGATGAGGGTGCATAAAAGAGGTGAAACAGAGGTAAATGGTTATAATTTAGGAAGGGAAAAATGGTAAAAAGAGAGAAAATTAGGGGGCTAACATCCTCCCATCCCTAAGTTGTTGTGTGTCCTCACACAACTCTTTACCTCTGCAAAAAAACCTTCAAAACTTCGAGCATTGCAACTCAATCCTGCTCTGTCATACTAGCATCAGCCTGCAATGTTTTAGACTTCTTCTTTTTTCTTTTCTTCAGTTTCTTTGTCATCTTTCTAAGTTGTTTGAAACACTGCACAGCTTGGTATTTCCACACTCTGACTTCTCCTTTCTTTTTATGGCTCTCCACTGTTAATTCTTCTTTATTCTGTTCTTTTTCCTCCTGTGCTTTAGCTACGAGCTTCTCTAAGTTCAGCACTTGAAGCTCTAGCTCGACTATCCGAGCAGTAGGAGCTACCGAGTCTTCTTCCTCTTCTGTCCTGACAGGGGCTGTATCTTCTTCAGGAACCTTAGTATCCCTCGAGGTTTCAGTAAACACTTCTTCCTCTTCTTCTTCTTCTTGCACTTCTTCCGGTTCTTCTTCTTCTTCTTTCTCTTCCGGTTCTTCATCTTCTGGCTCTTCTTCTTCTTGCACTTCTTCTTCATGTACTGGTGCAGGAGGGGATTCAACATTCTATGGGGACTGTGGTTTTGCACCAGGTTCTTCATTCTTTTTCCGGGTCATTTTAATGAAATCGGCCAATAGAGTGTCATCCTTGACCTCTATATATTTTGCTGTGTCCACAACTACTGACAGGAAATCGTCTTCTTCAGGGGTCTGTTCATGTACTGGTGGCATCGGAGGAGTTTCTTCAACAGGTGTACTGGTTGTCTTCTTTTTATTTGGAGATGGGCCCTTTTCTTGTATTGATTTCCTGGGTTGTTTCCTTTTTTCACTGGTGCAAGAAGGACTTCCCTTTACACTCAGACCCTTGCTTGTGCTGGCGGGGGTCTCTGTCTTCTTTCCGGTAGCTATCTTCTTATGCAGTTGTTTTAACAATGCCTCCTAGGTCATACCTTTAATTTCCAACTGCTTCTGAACCAAAATCTTTATCAGGCCACGGTGATATAGCTTCTTATCGGCCTGGTATGCTCATGTGCCCTGCACACCCTTGGCCATCTTTTCCAAGCTCTTAAGCAAAAAATAAGGGAAACCCATCTTCCACCAGACGTGCCAGCCGGGTTCGAAGTGTTGCAGCATCCTGAAATCATACAAAAAGGTGAGGGAGTACTTTCCCTCACAAGTCACGAATTTCTGGAGGATAAAAAGGAGGTCCCACCACTATCCTAGCAGGGCACCACGCGGAACTCCTTTCTTCTAGTTTACCTTCATATCCTTGTCAACAAAAAAACGCTGCCAACGCTTCCTCTCGAGCTTCTGATTTTTGAAGTACTGCACACCAGTGTTTTGCAAGCCCGTCACTGCTGCTATCGATTCTTCCATGACCTTAAATTTTAGGGGCCCAATTTTTACATGGACGTTTTTAAAACTCTTTGCAAACTGTAGGGCCACTTCATTGTTGTGCCCGTCAAATTTCTACAAAAAATAAAGAAAGCCTGAGTCTCGCAATAGTGCAAGACTATTGTGAAACTCAGCAGTCTAATCTACCTCATTGAGAGATGAAGGTTCACATCGAATAGGTGGCATCGTTGCTTAACAGTTATGAACGGTCCAAAAATTACATGCAATACCGGAAAATTTAGCTCTTTATAGATAGGGATCCAACCGTCCACCATCCCTTCTGTCTTATCACTGATCCATTCCACCAAAATAGTTGTGGATGTGCGGCATGTTTGAAATCATGCAGGATTGGTACTTGCAGCAGTGTTTTTAACGATTAGGCGAGGCAATCATTATAAGTGAAGGATGTTTAGGATCATGGCGGAAAGGGTAATTATATCCAAGCAACGGTTAAACATTTCCACACTCCTTCATAATTCAAAAAAAAAGAACTTTAGCATTTATTAAAAAGTGATCATGATTCTTAACTAAAAACACCTTGTACTTTAAATAATTTTCTCCTAGTTAATATGATAGCACAAGTACTCCTTATAAGTGAAAAGGCTTCTTGTAAGCTTTCATGATGACCACTTTCCTATGACATATAATTATGAAAAGAACAATTTGTACTATGCTTCTGTCAAGGTGCATGCTTGCACTGATATTTTTACACCACTTACTATGTTATTCTATTGGTACCATTCTGCTTGTATTATTATATAGGACGATATTCTTGCACTAGTGCAAGCCTATTGTCTGAAAAAAGAATAGGGAATTTAAGTAAAATATAGGTTGGAATTCTAACATGGCTTCCTCAACTGATACTGGAAATTTGCTTTGCCCTTTCTTGATGCTTCAGAGCATCTTTTTTCTCTTTGTGTATGAGATCTTGCAATGAATTTATGAGGGAACAAAGAAGTGGGAAAGGGGAAAATTTCAAAATGGGAAGGAATTTTGTTACAGGGATTCCAGGAATAGTACCACAAGAGGGGATAAACAGAAGTGTGATAGGGAAAAAATTCAAGGGTAAAGTGGGATTTTTACGAAGCGGGTAGGGTAAATTCAAAAGAATGTGGGAAGGTTAATCATTCTAGGATTTAAAGAAGAAAACTGAGGAAATATTACGAAATGGGATTTGAAGAAAGGCAAAAAAATTTCTGGAAGGTCTGCCTGCACTGGTGCAAGAAAAATAACTGCAGCGAGAATTAAGTGTTACTTGAATAAAAATATCCATGCTAATTACCCCAATGTATAAAGCTTAGTCCTGTTGAACCTGCTTTTACTCGGTGGTCGCTAGCATATCTAAAGATCAAGAAACATTCTCTTTTTATTAGAAATTTTTGATCTTCCTGCCAGCAAGATGGTTTTCAGGTTGACCCTTTTACAATCATGTCAGCGAACTGATTTTCACAATTATAGGAAAATATTTTTTCTTTACTTTTTTTTTTAATCAAAATTTTTTTCTGTATGTTAAATTTTTTTTTTCAAGAGAAATAAGGATTCATGTCTTCAAAATGTTGGTATTACCTTTCACCACTACTATCCCGAATTTCTATTGGAATTGCTGTGTAAAATATTTCTTGGTAAGTGGCTGAAAATACTCCTTTAATCTATTTCCATTTACCAAGACTACTAAATTTTTTCCATCAATAGTTTTAACTTCTACTGCTCCATTCTCGAATACTCGGATCACTTCATAAGGTCTTATCCAACATGTATTCAACTTCCCTTCAAAAATTTTAAATCTAGAATCATAAAGGAGTACCCAATCACCTGGTTGGAATTGCTTTTTCTGAATAGACTTGTCATGCCACCTTTTGCGTTGCTCCTGAATTAGCATGTTCTACTGAACAACATCTCTACGAAATTCATCTAATTCATTTAATTGGAGAAGACATTGTTGTTGTGCCTCAGATATATCTAGTCCTAATTGAACTGCAGTTTTGAAAGTTTTGATCTGGAACTCAATTGGTAACAGAACATGTTTGCCATATACCAGCTCATATGGTGTATGTCCCGTGCTATTTCTCCAAGTGGTTCTGTATGCCCACAAAGCTTCTGGTAATCTTTCAGCCCAGTCTTTCCAATTCATATTGACTGTCTTTGTAAGAATGGACTCGATCACTTTGTTTATAGATTCCACCTGGCCATTTGGTTTTGGGTGATACTGCATGGATTTCCTATGTCGGATCTTGTATTGCTCCATCACACCCTGTACTAGATTAGAAATAAACTACGGACCATTGTCAGAAACAATTTCTCTAGGCACACCAAATCTAGTAAATATATCACTAAAAAGAAAATCAACAACAACTTTTTCTGTAGCAAAAGAAACAACTTTAGCTTCTACCCATTTTATAACGAAATCTGTACAAACCAAAATATGCTTTTTACTTAAGGATGTTGGATTTATTGGCCCTATAAAACCAATAGCCCATTTTTCAAATGGATCAATCATAACTTGGGGACATAAAGGCATTTCATTGGTTTGATTAGGCTAGCCCATTCGTTGACAGCTATCACATCGCCTGACATACTGTTTGGCATCCTTAAACAAGGAAGGTCAAAAGTAACCAGCACGTAGTACTTTATATGTAGTCTGCTTATCAGTGAAGTGGCCTCCACAAGATACATCATGAGCAGATTTCAATATTTCAAACACTTCCTCCTCTCTTACACATTTATGGATAATCAGATCTGGACCAGTGTAAAATAGATCTCATTGAATCTAGGAATATGCAACACTTTTCTGAATAATATTCCGCTTTTCACGAGCAGACAAGTGAGGTGGTGTTTTTCTAGTGACCAAATAATTAGTAATGTCAGCAAACCATGGAGAATCTGTAGACATAGCAAAAATATGTTCATCTAGAAAATCATCAATAATAGGAGTTGCTTCACCAGGATTATCTAATCTAGAAAGAAAGTCTGCTACAACATTAGATTTTCCTGGTCTATCAACAATAATAACATTAAACTCCTGCAAAAATAGCAACCACCTAGTCACTCTACTGCTAGTCAATGGTTTGTTCATCAAATATTTAATCGCAGAATGATCAATATGTACAAATACTTCATATCCTGTAATATAGTGCCTGAACTTATTATTTGCATAAATTACAGCTAAAAACTCTTTCTCCGTAACTTTATAATTCAATTCAGCAAAAGACAAATTATTACTAATATAATAAATAGCATAGGATTGCTTATTTTCATCTTGTCCTAAAGCTGCTCCAATAGCCAAATCTGAGGCATCAAAGGAAATGTGAAAAAGCAGGGACCAGTTTGGACCTCTCAAAACTGGTGCCTGTACCAACTTTTCCTTCAATGTTTCAAAAGATTGTTGGCAAGCCGTGGACCAAGAAAATTCACTATCCTTAGCTAGAATTTAGAAAAGAGGAGTAGCTATCTTCGAAAAAATTTCAATGAATCTTCTATAATAACCAGCATTTCCTAAAAAAAATCTTAATTCCCTTTGAGTTTTGGGTGCAGGAAGATGCAGAATGACTTCAATATTTTCTAGATCAACCTGGATACCTTTATCAGAAATCAAATGGCCAAGTACCACTCCCGCTTTTCATATTAATCTACACTTCTTGTCACTCAAAGCGAGATGGGCTACTTGACAACGAAGAAGTACTTTCTCCAGATTTTTGAGAGCTTCCTGAAAAGAATCACCAAACACAGAAAATTCATCCATATAAATTTCCACAAATTCCAGATCAGCAAAAATGGCCAGGACTACCCTTTGAAAGGTAGCCGGGGCATTACATAAACCAAAGGGGAGCACTTTATAAGCAAAGGTACCTCGTGGACATGTAAAAGTAGTTTTATCCTGATCTTAGGGTTAAATCTATATCTAGTTATAACCTCTAAAGCCATCCAAAAAGGAAAAATATTTCTTTCGTGCAAGGGTATCAAGCACCTGATCAATAAAAGGGAGAGGGAAGTAATATTTAAGAGTGGCTTTATTCAATTCTCGATAATCAATACAAATACGCCATCTTCCATATTTCTTAGGTATAAGAACTAATGGAGAGACCCATTGACTATCGGAAATAGGATAGATAAAACCAACATCCAAGAGTTTCTGCACTTCTTCCTTCACAATATCTCTTAGAGTTGGATTCATTCACCTTTGGGGTTGTCAGACAGGTTGGGTTCCTTCCTGAATATAGATATAATGTGTACATGTTCCAGGAGGGATACCCTTCATATCTTCATAGCCCTAAGCAAAGGCACTAAGATGGTTTTACAAAAAATTCACAAGCTTCTCCTGCTGAGATGAGTCCAAATATGAACTAATATGCAAGCATTTACCAGGGCTAATCTCAACAAGAGTGGTATCAAGCTCAGGAGTACTCAAGGGAGTGGTCAAATGCAATTGTACAAAAGAATGAGAATCATGATTATCTTGAAAATCTAGGCTGAAAATCCGGCTCAATGGCTCAAAGTTAGGCATAGTGTCTAGATTATTCAGAAAATTTTGAATCTCATATTCTTGTGAAGACCCAGTATAATGATGGATAAGGGAAATAGACTAAGTCTCCTCATCACTAATTGGATCCAACCATAAAGTATCTCGAAGGTCCTGAATGGATCTAGTAGGGGGGTATAAGGTAACTTTCTTCCTAGAACCTCCATGTGAAATATACATATCACCGGAACGACATCCAATATATGCATCGGCCGTAGCAAGCCATGGTTGACCCAAGATCAAGGGATGTCCTCCTACTAGGTTCTTTGGCTGAAGCACAATGAAATCAGTAGGATATTCCCAAGAATCTAATGAGATGATCATATTGTCCAATACTCCTTCTGGCTTAATTTTAGATATATCTGCTAATTCAAGCACAGTGGGAGTAGGGCGAAGATGAGATAACCGAAGTTGATCCATGGTTTGCTTAGTCATGACATTAATGGTTGCCCCCAGGTCTATAAGAACATTAGAGACAAGGAAATTACCAATCTAAACTGAGACAAAAGGGTTTCCGGGATCAATATATTTTTCCATAGACACACATTCCGTCATCAACTCTGCTGCCCTACCAACAAATTGAATGGTTTGGGGTTCCACTATCTTCCTCCTAGGTTCCTTGAGACAGAGTTCCCTAATAATCTTGGTACAAATGGGGATATATTTAATGGCTTGAATCAAAGGTATCTTAATGAAAATATTCTGAAGCTCTGATGCCAAACTAGTCTCAAAAATAGGCTCACTTCTTTCCATTACTAGCCTCTCTGGGAAGGGAAGCTAGTTGGAAGAAGATGGCAAGGATTCAGAGAGTAAGGGTTGATTAGTGACAGTTTTTAGAGAATGGTTAAGAGTTTCCTCCTCTCCTTTCTCTTCAACAATCACCATAGGTTGCTTCTGATTCTCTGGTGTTATAGTCCTTCTTGATCTTAATTGAATATCATGAACCCCAAATGGAATAGACTGGTATTCGAATGATAAAGATGGGTTTGTTACCTAGATCATTTGCATGGCTTTATTATTATTAGGATTGGGCATAGGTTGAGCATGCAACTGAGGAGGTCGAAAGGGTGGAGGTAAAGGCAACGGTGGAGTGGACTGACTCGGAAGTTGAGGCATTGAATAAGGTGCATGCATAGATGGATATGACTGTATATGTGGCTAGTAGGAATATGGAGAATGAGTTGGCCCTCTCCAACCTTGTTGCCATGGTTGAGAAGGTTGCCCATGCTGATATTGATTCCCATACTTCCACTGCTGATGAGAGTTAGGATAAGAATATGCATGTGAATTATAACCAAAATAGTGTGGAGAAAATTCAGGAGCCATACCTGTACCTACTCGAGGCCAGTTCCTTCTCACTCCCATAGCATACAAGTATTCAGCTTCAAGCTATCCCCCTGTAAATATAGCTTTAAGTCCTGGTATAGAGGGAAATTTTTCTGTGATATGGTCTTCTGCACAAATATCATACTTATTAGTTTCTTTCAAATTAAGAGGACACTCTTTAGGAGGATGCTTGCCTCTACATTTAGGACAAAAAATACATAATGACTCTTGTTCCTTCATAAGTTTCTGCTGAAATTTTAAAGACTCTAACTGTTTGGTAACAATGTCCATTATATCAATTTTCATATTTTACATTTTATTTTCTAGTCCAATAATCATAGCATCAGTAGATTCAATTTTTCTATTTCTATTTTGAGCTCCTCTACCGGATCTATATTAGTTTCTTGAAAATTTCCTGCATAAGTCACAACTTTGATCAAAATTTTGCTGAGAAATATCACCTCGTCCTAACAAATTCAAATCATTTCTAGCATTATTAGTAAGTCCTCTTAAGAACAAGGTTCTGATAGTGTTGGGATCAAGCTTAAGTTTTGACCTTTGTAAAATATACAGAAATCTTTCCAGATAATCTTCAAGAATTTCATCTCATCTTGTATGATTGTAAAAATTTCATCCTGCATGTCCTGAGTTTTGCAATATTCTTGATATTTAGACAAAAACACTCTCTTCATATGATCCCCAGAGGTTATAGTGTTTCCTCCTATCCCCATAAACCAACGTAGAGCTGAGTCCTTGAGAGTAACAAGAAATAGTCTTAACTTCTGAGAATCGGTTGCATAATCATAACTTCTACTCAGAATATCAAACAAGAATATAAAAGAGTCAGGATATTCATGAACTTTACCATGGAAATGAGGGAGAGATGATGGTGGAATATTTTTCATTTGTGCCACAGTATCAGTATCCACAATTGGAAACACAAAAGTGGATTTTTCTTCACTTACTTGGTTGTCACTAGTCCCTTCCAAATGATCTTCTTGGTCCACCATTGTTCCCCTTTTACTTGTACCGCTCTCAACAGGCTGATCCACACCTGAGCTGTTATCACCAGAATCTAGGTGGATTGTTCGTACATGATGGATTTGAATTGGATTGGGCTTCCTGCTTACAGAAGGAGACCCAATATGAAATTTTTTTTCAGAATTATTTTGGCCCTTAGTGATCAGAAGCTCAAGTCCAAGCCATGGAAAAAGGCTAAAAAATGAAAGTGCTCAGAATTGCTCCGGAATAGATCGAATGGAAAGAGCTCAGCGATACGATCCCAACACCGCGAACGACACTCAAATCCGTTGCCGAATGGAGGAGATATTGCAGTTTGAATTTGCCCAATAACTTTCAATTTTGAAAGAAATTTTTTTTAATATTATGTGTTGGAATAATTTTATTTTTTTATTAAAGTTTAATGAATTAATTAAATTATATAGTTTTTAATATTTTATATGATTTAATTAATCATATATTATATTAATTAATTATATGTTTTACTTAATTTTAAATCTTAATTAAACTTTAATAAAAATCTAAATATTAAAAAAACTCCACACATATATATTAAATAAAAAAAACCATATGGTAAAGTCATGGGATTACGTGGCTATGGCAACGTAATGTTTTGAAAGTGCTAAATTTCAAATATGGAAAATGGTTAATACCCACTATTCTAAAGTTTATAAATAGCACGTGTTTCTTGGAGTGGAGTAAAAGTTTGTTATGCACGCGGTGAGGTTTGACCTCGGGTCGGGCGGGCACCAACGGAACGCCCTAACCGTTGGGCCATGGTAGCAGTTGTTAAATGTTGCACGTGCCCATTTTTATTTGAATGGAACGGTGATATGGGTGCGCAATCCGTTTGGGACGTGGTCCCGTGTTTATAGCGCCGGGCGCGGAGTTTCATTTAATTTGTGGTTGCAAACGTTATAAAAATCTGAATTTAACTCCAAGTTCTCCGTTCGGTGCGGTCATATGCACCTTATCCACTAGCCCTCACAACTGGCGGTGATTATGGCAGACTCCTAAATTTTAGCGCCGCCCCTATTTTGTCGGTGTTATGTGGCAGTTAGCCAGATTTGGTGGAGCTTTTGAAGGGCCAACTTCAGTTAGCCATAACTTTGGCTAGGAGAGTCCTTTTTGGACGAATTTTTTTTTTCATTCTGGGTCTCTTCGACATTCTGGAGCTGTTGGAAGTGTTTTCAGAGCCATCAGGGTGCTCTAACAGAGAATTTACCAGCATTTTTGGTCGTGGAGCCACTAGGGCCTAAGGGAAGAAGAGCTGTTTTGGACTACCTTCATCCAATGGAGGTGATTTTGTAGTCATTTTATACTGATTACAGCCTTCTGAATCTTATTTTGCAGTGTATTTTTCCCTTTGAGGCTTCTATACAGTTGTATTCACATTTTGAGCAATTTAATCAAAGAGGACAAGCCCATTTTGGGAGGCTTGATCCAGCGGAGGTAGCCCAAGAGAGGGGTGAACCGCTTAAACAATTATCTGTTGTCACTCTGTATATTTTGGCTTTTTATTTTCAGATTCTGATAGTTTAAACAGTAAATTTTTATAACCATGCTTTTCCCAAACAAGTTTATACAGTAAACAAAACTTGTTATTTTATCATCAAACCTCTACACTTCAATTGCATAACATATATTCTTGCTTATTCACACATCAAAACAGATCAATGAATACTTTGAACTTAAAAACAAATACTTTCATTGATCAAGATCATTAGTGATTACATTTTATTTCTTTAGGCAGAGTCTGTAGAAGGGCCAGGTAGCCTTCGGATTCATCCTTTCTAGTAAAGGTGAAATATCCGGTGAATGCCCTCTACAGTCAATCTCTGTATGAGAAATTCTTTGTTCTCACGATTTCAGATCAGGTTGGTATCGGAGCTCAAGGTTTTTCTTAAGAGTTTGTGAAATTTGTGCAAGTAAATTGTGTTATTCTGCAAAATTTGATGCTTACTAGGCTGAAATTGAAAAGAGGGGAAGGCCAATTGGTTAGAGAACAGTTTAATCCTCAACCAAGGAGGGCTAGAGTGCCATTATATCCACCTTCCATTTCATCCTCAATAGCCTTAGAATCAGCCACAAACATGTCATCTTCTTCTACAAGTGAAGTTTCCTCCTTCACGAGATTCTTCAATGATGACATGAAGAATGAGTTTTTTAAAGTGAAGGACATGGTGTAGATTCTCATTGAGGATCAAAGAGAAAGCGTTAAGCTTCATGCACAATTGCTAGCTATGCAGGAAGAGAAAGAAGCCATTCTTCAAAGACTGCATGATATGGAGTTGCAGCTTCTTCAATCTCAAGAGGCTTTGTCCAAGAAAATTCTTGAGGAAAAGGATAATCATTCCAACTTGTCTTCAAGTTCCTCCATTGAAAAGTATGTAGGTTCTTTTGAAAAACATACAAGAGGAATTGGGTCCAAATTAATGTTGAAAATGGGCTATCAAGAAGGCAAAGGTTTGGGCAAGCATGCACAAGGCATTGTTGAGCCTATTTGTGTTGTGGAGCGTCCCAAGAATATGGGTCTTGGCTATGAGCAGCTTAATGGCGAAGATTTGAGCACATGCATTCAAGAATGTGATGCAAATTTAAAGAGAACCTTTGTCCCAAGTTCTCAATGTCATGATGGCAATCTTCCTTGCCATTGTTTGAAGCCTTCATTGTAGCAAAAGAGGTATAATCATTCACATGATCAATTTGATTATGTTTTAACAAAGAATGATCATTTTTCTTATTCAAATGAAAGAAAATTTTGTTGCACATTTTGTTGTGGAGTTAACCATGTTGCTTCAAGATGCTGGTTGAAAAAGAAAGCACACAGGAAGCAGAAGAGGCAAAGAGAACTTTCTCAGAAAGTGCTTAAGATTTGCTCAGTTTGTCAAAGGAAGGGACATGATGTCTCTCATTGTTGGACTTTGCATCCAACAAATCGTCCAAAGCGTATGCAGCTAAGGGACAAACAGTTTGACGCAAGTGGATCTATGGAGTCCATTATTGATGTGGAAAGGGAAGTTTCACATGAGGAAAATTTGCAGCAGCAAAAGTCGCCATGGAAGTGGCTTGGTGAGAAGTGGATGGACTTCTTATTGCAGTAAGTCATTACTCATTTTGTACATGCAAATTTCATATTGGTATGCATGTATTTCAGTTGAAAAGTTGATGCAAGATTGCATGTAAAAGCAGTTTCAGTTGAAGGAATTTCTTTGTTGTTGCAAAATTTCGCCATGGAGGTGTAAAAGATGAGTATGATACTCACTTATGTTGCAGCAATGTCTTTTGGTTCAGCTCTTGATCACCCACATGTTTTTGGGATGATGTACTTGTTGGTATTTGAAAAGAAGAGTTGAAGTTGCACATGTACATAGAGGTTGTATGTGTAATTAGCGAACTGTATATAGTTCATTGTACATGATACATACACATATGTTTGTCAAGATGTATCTTGTTGTCTATCGACTTGTGTCGGTTGTGTACACACTTTTTACAGAGTTTGTGTGTCATTTGTATAGCACATTTCATTGTCAACTGGTTGTTGATGTCATATGTTGCACAAGATGCTTTTGGTGTCGTTTGGTGCAGAGAACGAAGTGTCAGTGCAAAGCAGTGCAAGATTCCATGAGTTGGAAAGGCATGCAAGCAAAGAGGGCACAAAGTTCAACAAGTGTCATTGCTGGTTTCAGTATGGCAGATTGGTATGGCAAGAAAACTTGGTCGGGATTCGGCACAAGTACATGGATCATTCAGCAAAATTCGCCATGTGAACAGTTGGCAATTCAGGGAAATTTTTGAAGGCTGAAGAGAAGAGGATGTTGTTATTCTCTCATTTGCTGTACTACAGTTCAGCTCAGCATTTCAGTGAGCTTTTGGGGACCAAAAGCTTCTCATTTGGGAGGTGTGATCAGGAGCTCAGGACCAAGTGTCGTAAAATGGTCAAAAAATGAAAGTGCTCAGAATTGCTCCGAACCAGATCGACAGGAAATATCTCGTCAATACGATTCCAACGCCACAAACGACACTCAAATCCGTTGCCGTATGGAGGAGATATTGCAGTTTGAATTTGCCCAATAACTTTCAATTTTGAAAGAAAAGTTTTTTAATGTTATGTGTTGGAATAATTTTATTTTTTTATTAAAGTTTAATGAATTAATTAAATTATATAGTTTTAATATTTTATATGATTTAATTAATCATATATTATATTAATTAATTATATATTTTAATTAATTTTAAAATTTATTAAACTTTATTAAAATTATATTATTAAACCACATATATGTTAAAAATTCAATATGCAAAGTTTAAAATCCCCAAGGAAAATGTTTTAAGTTTCAAAGGTCACGTTACATTTTAATGTTACGAAATTCTATGAAATGGTTTATACCCACAAGTCTAAAGTTTTAAAAGGCACATGGATTTTGGTTTACGTGTCAAGGCACGTGGTCTATTAAAAATGTGGTGGAGCGGATTAATAACGTATGGTATGGCAACATTCAACGTGGGTTTATTATGTGCTATTACGTGGGTTTAATAGCCCGACACCATTTATGTGACCGTATCAACCTAAACTTTATCCGCCCAAGCAGCAACTGTTTGCCAAAGTTTCCGACGCATGTGAACGCGGAATTTTTCAACCGTCATATTTAATGTTGCCGCCAAATTTGGAGCGCGCCCGACCAATTTGGGGGAAGTTGTCGTTTTTAACTGGAGTTAACTCCAGTTCTCCACAGTTAGCGGAGGTTTTGAAGGGCCAACTTCAGTTAGCCATAACTTTGGCTAGGAAAGTCCTTTTGAGACGAAATTTTTTTTGATTCTGAGTCTCTTCGACATTCTGGAGCTGTTGGAAGTGTTTTCAGAGCCATCAGGGCATTCTATCTGCGAATTTTACAGCGTTTTTGATCGTGGAGCCATTAGGGCCTAAGGAAAAGAGAGCTGCATTGGACTACCTTCATCCAATGGAGGTGATTTTGTAGTCATTTTAGACTGATTTGGGTCTTCTGAATCTATTTTTTTAGTCTATTTTTCCATTTGAGGCTTTTATACAGATGTAATCTCATTTTGAGCAATTTAATCAAAGAGGACAAGCCCATTTTGGGAGGCTTGATCCAGCGGAGGTAGCCCAAGAGAGGGGTGAACCGCTTAAACAATTATCTGCTGTCACTCTGTATATTTTGGCTGTTTATTTTCAGATTCTGATAGTTTAAACAGTAAATTTTCATAAGCATGTTTTTCCCAAACAAGTTTATACAGTAAACAAAACTTGTTATTTTATCATCAAACCTCTACACTTCAATTGCAGAACATATATTCTTGCTTATTCACACATAAAAACAGATCAATGAATACTTTGAACTTAAAAATAAATACTTTCATTGATCAAGATCATTAGTGATTACATTTTATTTCTTTAGGCAGAGTCTGTAGAAGGGCCAGGTAGCCTCCGGATTCATCCTTTCTAGTAAAGGTGAAATATCCGGTGAATGCCCTCTACAGTCAATCTATGTATGAGAAATTCTTTGTTCTCACGATTTCGCATCATAAACGGGTTAGGTTTTAGGGGTTATATGGGTTAGGGCTTCCGGAATTAGGGTTTAAGGGGTTAGGGTTAAGGCCGCTTTAATGGTTTAAGGTTTAAGGGGTTAGGGGTTAAGGGTTTATAGGTTTAGGGTTTAGGGTTAAATGGGTTACGGTTTACTAGGTGTTTAGGGATAAATGGGTTAGGGGTTAAGGGTTTAGAGGTTTATGGTTTAGGGGTTAAATGGGTTAGGGGTTGGGAATTAGTGTTTAAGGGGTTAGGGGTTAAGATGATAGTTTCATTGGTCTCTGTTTGTGCACATTAGTTGCTTATTCTTTGCGTCTCAATGTAACAATTTTGTAAGTTTTGTTGCTTGTTGCCATGTCTTCTTTATTTATTAATTTATAGTATTTGTTAGCCATTGCTTTACATTTATTGATGACTGTATGAGAAATTCTTTGTTGTCAAGATTTCAGATCACTTAGTGGGCTTCGAACCCTTACCTTTTCTAGGCATTCATTTCAAAGGAAAAAGGAAAAAAGAAAAATAACAAACAACTTCTAAAAAATGTTGTCAGAAATAAATTAACACTAGTAAAATTCCTTCAAAGAAACAACACTGCAAAAATAAAGAAAAAAATTACCTTTATTGTATAATCAGAAAATTCTTACCAAATCAAATCGCCTCCCCGGCAATGGTGCCAAAATGTTGGGTGCAGGAATTACAGTTAAGCAAACTCCTCAAAACTTAATTTTTCAACCCAGGGGATTTGTAAACTTAGAGACGAAGCACAGGCAATGCCAGAGATGGTATGAATCTTCCTAATGTAAATCCCTACTTCCTTTAAAGGAAATATTGCAGAATCAAATCAAAAGAGAAAAAGGAAACTTGAACCATCAAAAATAATCTAAGACTGGAATGAGGAAGTATGCATTTGCAAGAGAGAATTAAAGATAAAAGGCAATCACTCCCACTAATGGTTGTTTAATCTACTGAGTTTTTGTTTTCCTTTAGTAGAGACACTTTAGCAATCTCGTTAGATGGGCCCTTAAACTTGCTTCTTTAGAGATTTCCTTCTTGCATTAATCTGTTCTGCACTAGTGTAGGATCATAGATTTATGTAGAAGGTATAAATAGTGTCTTTACTGAAGGCTTTTTTACTTCATGCGAGGGCTCGAACTTTTCAAGGTTCATAGAACTCAGATCTTGTGGCAAGAAACGGGTTCTTGCACCAGATCAGAGCTTCCTGCACTTAGCATTTAATCCTTAAAATGAGTGTTCAATTATTGCAAGTGCTAATTTACTATCGAATCAAATTTCACACATAAAAGTGAATGTTTCTAATCTTAAAAAAATGCAGAAATAAAGAAACAATCATTTATCTTGTCAGAAGCATTTAAAGAAAGAAAGAAGATTGCGGAAAGTGGACTAAGAAAGCTTGCTGCATCACACCAACATGCATTGGTGCAGGTTCATTTCTCCTACTTGGACCAGGTGGAAAAACCAATTAAAGAGAATTGCAGGAAAAGGAAATATCACACCAATGTGAACTGGTGCAGGTTTGTTTCTCCTGCTTGTACCAGGCAGAGGAAAACCAATATGAAATCAAGTGCAGGAAAGTAAATTGCAGGGAAAGAAAATGTATCTACTTCACACAACGGATCTGTTTTCACTCAGATAGGAATACATGTGCTGAAAGTTAAATCACACTTTGACAATATAAACACAAATTACAAGAAATAGAAAATGGGGTAAATGTGTTGGGTTGGCTAGGCCCTAGCCAACCAGCGTGTTTCCCTTTTAAGTTAAAACATTGCTTAGTAAATTAGTCAATTCATCATCTTAAAGACAGAAACACAATTTATGAAACATGAGGCAGAGCTCCCTCTTATTAATTCATTGAGGCAAATACATGCGTGAATACATTGTCCAACCCAAATTCGGGTGATAAAAAAATAACCTGTTACCGCCTATCAAAATTTGCTCTAAAAACTCTGTTGGAAAACTCCCTAAAATTATCTCCCCTAAGTCATATTTACATTTTACATTATATATTTCTGTTGGCCAAAGGCCAAAACAGATCATTCAATTAATTACATAACCATCGCAGAATTTAGCATTCGGCCTTCAAAATTAGGCAACTAAAAAAACAGACCATAGCTAATCTCCAGTCTTTCCCCCCTTCACGGATTCAGTCTTGGCTGCCTTTGAATCATTCGTGCTATCGTGGCTGAAGCTGCTCAAGACAAGGTAGTGATCAAGGATATTTGGATCTACCGCGAAGATCTGTTGTGTTGGAAATGGTGCAAGATCCGATCCTGCACTAAGATCAACGGTCATGGTAAGCACTCTAACTTATCAAATAACCATTGGAGATATCGATAAGTTACAAAAGTGATTTAAAAGTAAGAAATCATGTAATAAATATATAATTAATGCTAAATTGAATTAAAATATGAATAATAAAGGTTTATACGAAATATGTCACCATGCTTGGACTGGTCCAAGATGAGGGTGCATAAAAGAGGTGAAACAAAGGTAAATGGTTATAATTTAGGAAGGGAAAAATGGTAAAAAGAGAGAAAATTAGGGGGTTAAGAATAGTGTTTTGGAGGCTCATAATGACAATTTATTTGGAGAATATCATGTTCACAATGTAGAAAATGAGGACCAAGATGAGAACTGGAAAATTGAAATACCCTAGGACTCTTATTTTGGTATACATGTTCTGTTGATCATGGAAGATTACTATATGTCAAATTCAGGTAAAAATGGTTTCTATATTTTGTATTTTTCATTGTAACCTTGCAGTTACATTTCTTTGATGCATGTTATTTTAAGATTTATGTTTCATATTTAATCATTACATTGTTTGTTTCTTATTTGTGATAGGAAATGAAGTTGAATTTCATGAGGCTGAGACCTATTTCTTTTCACATAGATAGTGTCTGACTATAATTAAATGATAAATAACTAATTTAACAAGACTAACAGATAGCATCAATGGGCTCATTAAAGTACATGAAAATAACTTGATGTCTAGCTTTGATATCTTGGAAAAATTTAATGGTTTATATGTTGCTTGTGTTTGGGGGCATTTTGTTGAGTTTCAAGTTTTATATTTTCTTGGAAAATAATTATTGATATTTGCAAAGGGAAATGAGCCATGGGTAGCTAAGCAAAGAGAAAAATGGTTTATTTACTAGGTTCCTGTGCATTCATTGTACGAGACCTATTAACATTAGACCGACATTCTTTTTTATAGAGTCTTGTCAGTCCTTTATCGAACATGCTTTCAAGTCTTTTAGGTACTAAATTTTTAGGGTCCCCATACGTCCTTAGGACCATTAAGGGATGAGATAACATGAGCCATTCCAAATCATGCCCTAAATCTACATGTTACCTATTGATGTAATTCTCTTGTTACCACTTCTTATCACCAACAAAATTCTGCCATAACATAACCCAACTTCAAGACAACACTTGTCATCTTCCTTTAACATAAATTCTCTATGGATCTCCCTACTATACTTTCCCAAGACCAACGACCCTTCTTGGTAGGTCTCTCCACCATACCACTAATCTCACAATAGACACACACTAGTAACTACCACATTCTTTAAATCTCTCTAGTCTCAGTTATTGGTGTCCCTATCGCACTCAACCAATATATTCTTGCAGGTCTATTTTTTGTCATATCTTTATTTTTTTTATTTTGTGTCTTTAACTTCAACACCATCACGTATTTAAACATTTGTAGTTAGTGAGAAATGGTTACTTTGACACAACACTAGCAACTCAAGTTTCAACATAATTATTGATTACAAGAATGTGGCATTCAATATCGCAAAAGAAGTTAGTGATTTTGATTCATTGCATGAAGGTTGATTGAACTTGGCATTGAATTGATGCCTATCTAGTATGTTCATATTTAGTATTTAGTTTCTTAAATGATCATGTTATATTTTTTAAAAGTTTAATTTTTTTCAGGGATATATTTTTGTTGGGCTATGAAAAGGATTATATGAGGGGTCTAAGTGGTTAGGTGTTAATATTTATAAAGGGTGTGGTTTTATATTGGTACTGGGAATGAAGTTGGCTTTGATATTTGACTAGAAATTAAGTCAGATTTGTTGAATTTGGGACCTATTTATTTTCACATAGATAGTGTCCTAGTATTAAATGATAAATAAATAACTTAAGAAGTCTAACACTAAGCAACAATGGGCTTATTCAAGTACATGAAATTGTGTTGTCGTCTAGCTCTGATATCTTGGTTTGTTTGTTGCTTGTGTTTAGAGGATTTTGTTGAGTTTGAAATTTTTGGTTTTTTTTCTCAAATATTTTTTTAGTCCCTTGAATGCTTATGGTTCTCATATCATGCATAGATCGATAGATCTAGTTTTATTATTATAATTACTATTGTTTCACTTATATATTTTGTGGTTTGAGTAAGGATATTTTATTTCCTTTCACTTTGTGGCATGATGTCGGCATCTTCACCTTTTAGAATATAGTAAAATATTTTCTTATTATAGATTTTCTTGGAATAGAATTATTGATATTTGGTAAGGGAAATAAGCACTAGGTAGCTAAGCAAACAGAAAAACAGTCTATGTACTTGGTTCCTGTGCATTCATCATATGAGACCTATTGGCATGAGACTGACATTCCTTTTATGAAATTACACTTTTGATGCCAACGTGGAGCTGAGTTCGCTGACCTGGGAAGAACATCAGAAATTGATCATAGTGCTAAGGAGATTAGAATGTTTGTTTCACCAACAATAGACCATGCCACCAATGATGGTGGAACCAAAGGTCCTTTCTCATTTCCTTCCATTGCATTTTAAGTTTTTTTTTGTTCTTATGTGTGGTTGAAGAAGTGCAACTTAACTCATGTTTTAAGCTTATTTTTTCATCCATATGCCTTGCAAATTGGGGTTTGATATGCATCTTAAATTTGAGAGCTCAATCAATGCATGATTACCCTTAATCACATTCTCTTTCAAACCTCACAATTGTCAAATCCTCTCCATCCATGAGATGTGCCAATAAAAATTGATGTTTCACTGATGAGAGAAAACCCCACTAGAAAATTTGGCGGAATTTCTGACGGCCAATTCGTCGCTATTCCGACACATAGTCATCGCAAGAGCGACAGTTCACCGATGGGAAAAACGTGGTTTCCCATACCATCGCAGTTCCGACGTAATTAAAAAGTGTCGCCCTACCGAAACTTCTTCCGTTGCTTCCAAACAATCGTTGCTCTTCCGACGTTTCCGAAACTATCGCGCTTCCGACGTCTGTAAAATGTCACACTTCTGATGAAATGTGGTCTGACGTTTTGAACGTCGCTCTTCTGACATTTGTAAACTATCACAGTTTCGACGAAATGTGGTCCGACGTTTTGAACGTCGTTCTTCCGACGTTTGTAAACTGTTGCAATTCCGATGGAATGTGGTCTGACGTTTTGGACGTCGCTCTTCCGACATTTGTAAACTGTCGCATTTCCGACGAAATGTGGTCCGAAATTTTTATACTGTCGCTCTTCCGATGTTTTTAACGACGTTTTGAACGTCACTCTTTTGACGTTTGTAAACTGTCGCAATTCCGACAAAATGTGGTCCGACGTTTTGAACGTCGCTCTTCCGGCATTTGTAAACTGTCGCAATTCTGATGAAATGTGGTTTGACGTTTTTAAGCTGTCGCAATTCTGACGCTTACAAGGCGTCGGTATACCGACGGCGGGTTCAATTTAAAAAAAATAAAAAATGAAACTTTAAAACAGGACAGTAAATCTCCAATATTTGTTATGAATTGTGGGTGTTCCAATGACTGTGAAATATTAATATAATAAACCACCCCACATTGCTTCGACTATAAACAATCATTTTTTTTTTCACAAGAGAAAAAACACTGTTTTGAATATATTATATATAGTAAAACAGTCCATGAAGTCATTACATTTTCACATCTGAATATTGGAACCCAAATATCCATCTAGAAAAGTGGAAGTCCCACCCCAGAAAATGATAGAAAAATACCCCATGTCACATACAGGGACTTGATATAAAACCTAGTAATGGTCCACATGGAGATTATCGACAATCTGAGAAAGCATCCAAATATGCCCGAGGCATCTATAAGAAAGTGAAATAGCAGTATGTAGAATAGTAAAGCAACAGATAGAGTACCGATGTCCATTGTTCCAAATACAAATTAAAATACCCAAAATCCTTGAACAGAGAAAAACGCTAATCATGTGAGGAGTGTGATATGTCCAAAATATAAAAAGACCATCAGACCATATCAATAAACCAACATCGCTAGTTTTGAAGGCAGAGTGATAAACATTAATCTTTTTTTTTTCACAAGAGAAAAAATGTTGTTTTGAATATATTATATGAAGTAAAACAGTCCATGACGTCATTACATTTTCACATCTGAAGATTGGAACCCAAATATCCATCCAGAAAAGTGGAAGTCCCACCCCAGACAATGATAGAAAAATACCCCATGTCACATACAGGGACATGATATAAAACCAAGTAACGGTCCACATGGAGATTATTGACAATCTGAGAAAGCATCCAAATATGCTCGAGGCATCTATAAGAAAGTGAAATAGCAGTATGTAGAATAGTAAAGCAACAGATAGAGTACCGACGTCCATTGTTCCAAATACAAATTAAAGTACCCAAAATCCTTGAATAGAGAAAAACGCTAATCATGTGAGGAGTATTGGTAACCATCTGTTGCATCCAATATGTAAGGTTCAGGCTCGCTTGTTTCCATTAGTAGCCCACTATAGCATCCACCCTGTTCATAGAAAAAAGGTTCCTGTAGATATACAGAGAAAGAGTATAATATGTAGACCATATAAACATGGCTCTATATTTCAAAAAACAGGTTTAAAATAGAAACAGGGCAACATTTTTTTTTCCAATTGTTATGAACATAATTCGACCATGAAATATTAATATAATAAACCACCCCGCAGCGTTTTGACTATAAACAATCATATAAACATGGTTCTGTATTTCAAAAAATAATATTAAAATAGAAACATGGCAACATTTTTTTTTCTAAGTAAAGTTGATCTATTAACAGCAGGAATAAAATTACACCGAAGTCAAAAACATTGCCCAGACTCATGGAAAATTTGTCATCAAAAAATCAAAAAATTAAGAAGACTGCCCTCATATGGGGAAACCAGTCTTGAACGTTTACAGAATTCATAAATATTACAGAGGTCCAGCATAGTAATATAATCTAAAAGCAACCCAATTAAGTGGGCCGCGAAGCAAGAAAAACAAATTAACCAAACTACTCCTCCAGCTCCTCGACGATTCGGCACCATCCTTCGGAAGGTCTAGGATCGCTAGGTGCTACCTCCACAGTCATGCCACCGCTCCCCTCCTGAAGGCCCGAATGCTGGCCGACTTTTTATGAGCTCATTCCCGTTGGACGGGTGCATTGTTCTTCCATCTAGGCCTCCTCCCGGAAAACCACAGTAATTGTCGCTGTGATGCGTGGGTGGTTCAGAGAGCAATTAAAGGAAAAATGCGCAGTGCGCGTCGTGGGAGAAAGTGAAGCACTAGGGAAATGTGGAGCAGGGGAGCCCATACGGTGGCCAGATCCTACAACTTGACCCCACCCACTTCTAGTATTTGGATAGCGACCTGCGTGATAATCACTAGACTGGGAAGATGACTCAGTTGAGGGGCTGGAAGGAGCGCGCAGGGGTTGACCTCTAGTGCTCCCCCTGCGGCAACGCATCCTATGACGCAGGCAAGGCATGGGTGTAGTCTCAGCAGTGGGCACAAGAGGAGACGGAGAAGCAGAATTCCAAGAAAAAAATGAAGACAGACAAGGACTAGACCGAGAGAAATGCAGATATGTAGCAAGGTCTAAGCAGCAGTTCAGCTGGCCACTTCTCCTTCTCGTCACAGTGAGCAGGCAGTGTAACCCAGCAACCGGCTCATCTGAAAAACCATAGCGAAATGCCATTTTATCAATGCAATGTAATCGAAGGACACTCGTCATAATTAATCTCTGATCATTAATGAGAGCCGAAGGCCAGATCATATTGGAGCATGCAGAATCACTAACGAGAGTGGAGGTTCGATCTTGAACAATGTTAAAATTTAATGCGATTTGATGTGAAAACCTTGGAACTTAATTGAACAACGTTAAATCTTAATGCGATTGATATGAAATCTTCACATCCATGTCCCATCGCCTTAAATGCCATCGAATGCACCCGCAGCCGGAAGCAGGGAAAGTTTTAATTGAGGACACGTGGCAGAAATTGATTGGAGCGGATCTTTGTTTAGGTCGCTCGCACAGTGGAAATCCGGACCCAAAAAATATTAGGGCGAATTTGATAAGAAATTCGCGTCAAAAATCTCCCTCCGCACGCCAGCCCAACTTCGGACCCGAAAAAGATTAGGGCGGAATTCATTTGGTTTTCACGTCACAAAATTGGCCGACGTCAGCAGGCTATTTTCGAACGCGAATTTGGTTTGAATTATGGTTTATCGTCGTTTGAAGTCCGACGGGCTTGACTTAAGAAAAATTTTGTTTGATCCCATCTTATAAAATTTGTGTTGGTTTTCTTTCATAATACACATATTTATAATAAATCATGGGAATACCACACTAAACATGTGGAAAAGTTATATAAATTATTGAGAACAATCATTTTTATGTAAAAATATCCAAATGTGCTTTTGGGAAATAAAAATTCGAGTATTTGGTTCATATTGTTTTAAAGGAAGGAGTGAAGTTGGAGCCTCAAAAGATGCAAGCTATTACAAAATGACCTATTCCTAAGAAAATCAAGGTTCTTAGAAGATCTTTTAGACTTACATGATCAGTATGATGATAGTTATGATAATTTCACAGAACAATCACTAGTTATTTTGAGGGATGAGATATTAGAACTTCATCTTGATGAGGATTTTTTAAGAGCTTTATTTATTCTTTTGAAATCAAAGAAAATATTCTCCCAAACTGAAAATATGTGTTCTTGAGATAATTTCTGAAAATTATGAAAATGAAATTAAACTTTTGCATTCTCAAATTCAGTCATACAATTTCCGAAATCCTAAAGAATTCTTTGAAAATCTTCCTTCTCCTAAGAAAGAGGAAATTGTACTATCTTTTGACTTGCATATTGAGGATGATTATTCTTTCAAACACAAGACAGAAGAAATAGTTTCAAGGCTTAATATTGAGAATACAACTGAGCAACCAGTCATTGAAGGCCTAGAAGTAAATAACATACATCATACTTTTATTGATCCTATATCAGATTATATGGAGAATATTTTTAGCCCAAATCTGCAAACATGTTTTCTTTATAAGGATCAAATACATCAAAAGTGGCCTTTACACATAATATCATTTATTATAAAGGCACATGATCATAATATACTTCCAATTTTGATCACAAGCAATCAAGTTATCCATTTATTGTTACAGCTACTTGATTGGCTTCATTGGCATTTTTGTATTACCTGATTCAATAAGATTTTTGTATTGGAAAAGCCTAAGTACTTGAAGTCATTCTTCATAGCATTCAATCATTTGTAAACATCTTTTCCTAAGTAAAATCCCATTTTACTTAGGAAAATTATGCATTATTTCATAAAAAACCCTCAAAATCACATTTTATTCTAAGTCTAAGTGATGAAGTGATTATAATGCAATTTGCTTTTAAATCTTCACTTTCTTAGTTATATTAATGTATTTTTGAGTTTACATTGTCCCCTTGTCATATTAACATTGATTTTATGTATTAAATCCTTACAAAAATAACCTTCTCCTATTATATATAACTCCTTTTTATATAATATCCCCAAAAACCCATTAATAAATTTTAGCCAAAGTTATTTATTCCCACATGTTTAAATAAAAAAACCACTTTATGCCCCTTTGGCTAAATATATCGTAATATTAAATTCCGCCCCCTATGGTAATTAGATTAATCTGATTTAATTATCATATAATAAAAGTATATTGAAAAAATAATTAAAACATGTTTTATTACGTGTTTTAATACAAAAATAATTCTTCCCCTGTGTATTTTAATCCCCCAACTCCCTTTCCCAAGGTTAAATCTATAAACCCTTTGTAAAATCCCCAATACCTCCCTTAACCGCTAACATTGGTTAAATCATTTCCTGATCACTTTCCTGCATTTTTATAAACAAATTGATTAATCCTCACGATTAATTAACTCCGCCAATCAGATTCCCCCCGATGAGATTAATTAACGTTTAATTGCATCGGGCCCTCCATATTAAATCCCCATCACTTCCACGTCCCCATTGTCGTTCGATCAACCCATCTGAGATCGACGGTTATTAATGATATCGCTAGCCATCCGCATCCGAACAATAATGCATGATGGCCCGACGGTTTTCAAACAGTGCCATGCCACATGTCAATCATTCTATGGAATCGCTCGCCCTCCGCCCAAAACCACTTTTCCCCAAAAGCAGTGCGATGGAAACCGCTTACGGCTTGCCTCTCGTGACTCATCCTCCGTACCTACTGACGTCATCCATTAAATAAATAAAAAAAACCCTGTCACCCTTTGGATTTTGTGAATAAAACAATTTTTCCCGCGTCATTTTCATTATTCTTTGAATGACCAAAGTCTCATGCAGAGAATTTCAAAAACAAACTGTCAAGCACCATCAACTGTATTTTGCTGAAGACAATTGC
The DNA here is from genome assembly GCA_034641835.2 of Pinus albicaulis. Lineage (NCBI taxonomy): Eukaryota > Viridiplantae > Streptophyta > Pinopsida > Pinales > Pinaceae > Pinus > Pinus albicaulis. Next base: position 565,251,287 of record CM076569.1, on the reverse strand, counting down.
ATACCAGTAATCCAGAGTTAGTACACCATAGCCTGTACCTGTTTAATCACTGTTAATCTCCCAAAAAACAGGTATTTACCCCAATTCCTGTTAAAACTCTATGAAATCCTAGCTTTTGTTTTAAATTCCGCACGAAAGACAGAAACAGAGTTCAATTTCGTCTTGTTCAATCACTAGAATTGTAAATTGCATTCCAAAAACATGTAATTGTGTTTGTTCTTCACAAAAACCCAAAATTCATTTCTGAATCCACAAGAACTAGAAATGGAACCAGAAATGGAGGTTCCAGTGGCTCTGAACGTCGCACCTTTGAATGCCCCTCACAGAGATTTAGACTATCTGCCCCTAGCAGATAGAGATTTTCAAATTAAAGACCTCGTTCTTAGTGATAATCCTCTTCGAACCTTTTGCCGCTGCAGAGATAAATTTATAAATGGTTCTGATATTATTGGATTATGGGAATCCAATCTCCCCATGTATCTTCTCCCCTCAGTCCATATTTTTCCTGAGTTAATTCATTACTGCCATGCAAACTATGACCCCAATCAAAGAGCAGTTTTGTCCCTGAGTCAGAACATCATTTTCCCAATCACTACTCAGTCGATAAATGAAATGCTGCAATTTCAACCTGGTCAAGCCCTCACTCCCCTGTCCATGGGAGAATTACTTGAAAAGTCTGCCAATTTGTCCCATGAAGAGTTAAATCGCATTTGTCAAACCTTCATGTTACCGGAGCATCAGCCCAAAGGCCCTCCCCCCTATGGTTATACTTTTTTCACTGATGTGGGCAGGCTTATTCTGAATATGATATCCTTTATCATGGGTTTCAATACTAGTGAATATGTTGATCAATTAACCCTAGTATTGTTGTCTATATTTACCCCTGGACAGTCCCCTGTTGTCAAGTATGATTTTGCATCCTACATTGCTGATAAAATCCATGATCAGTTCATGAGATTTGAGAATGAAAAAGTGTTCAAATATTCTTTTGTTATATATCATCTCATGATTTATTACCAATCAGAAAGTTTCCCTTTCCATGTTCAGAAACTTGATGCCAAAGGAAATCCTAGGTTTGTGATATTTTGGTCTGCCATTACCCATAATTCCTCTGATTCTCCTTACTCCTATAATGAGTTTATTGACCTATTTGTACACCCTAAAACCACTTTTTTAATAGGATTTTCCCCTCCTAGAGTCAATAATGAAATCAAGAAAATTCTACAGCTCTCAAAACAATATAGGGTAGGTGACTGGTACTTGTATCAAAATCACACTGAGATCAGAATATATGGATGTGAATTGTGCCCATTCAAGTTGCCCAAATATGTCCCCATGAGACTCTTTGCACTAGAGTATTTCAGGCAAATGATTAACCCAGATATAGTTCATTTCTGCAATGCAAAGAAAAAGGCTCAACTCAGGATCAAAAGTCAATTAGGTCCCTTTGTTTGTAACTCTAGAGATGCTGGAAAGGAAGCAGAAAGAATCTTAGAAGAATATCTCAGATTACAAAAAAGTTTTTACCGGGTGCCTTATGACCCAAATAGCTTTATCTATGATAGAAGAATTAAAAATAAACTATCACCATACATTCATCACAAAATTCCAGAAATTGAACAATATGCCAATATGGATGAATGGATGGAAGGAACATTGGTAGAACAGGATAGTGAGCAGGTCAATGTTGAAAATGTAATGAAAGACCTTGAGAAAATACTTGACCTAGACTCTTTTGGATAGGTGCAGATACTAGGTATTGGTCCTTCTTCTGCAGGGACTTCTTAGCAAAATTTATAGGAGATTAGTGCATTGGCCACAGTACAATCTAAAGGAAAAGAAAAGGAGCTTGACATACAAGTATTTGAAAAATTCACAATGACAGAGCAACCCGAGACTTCTAAAGAACATGGTCAAGTACAAATTCCTCCTATTCAGATCAATGACCCAGAAATTTCAATTTTACAAACTCCTATCAATATAGAAAAAAGCAAGAAGAGAGATGCTGAAGTTGCTACCCCTATTGGTGGATCTTCAGAACAGCCTCATGCTAAAAGACAAAAATTAAATCCTCTTCCAGAAGTAGATTTTGTTCAGGAAATTCCTGATAGCCAGAGAGAAGATTTGGATAGTCAACAAATAGGTACAGTCATTGGGGCATCCACTACTTTACAGAGAAAAGAGCTGCAAAAGCAACAAAGTGTTGTAATATCTTCTTTCAAACCACCAGTTAAAGATGTAGGAGATATAAAGAAAACCTTTATCAATATAAAAGCCAGGAATGATCCACTAAGATTCCAGGTTTAAAATCAGTATTTGAAGATGGCTCCTAAGAATCAAGAAATATTGATGTCAGCTTATGACATTCAGCAAGGAAAAATGATAACGAGTCACTTCAAACCAAAAGTGCAGCAGCCTCAAACAACTGCAGATTATATTAGAACAGATTTTGAAGTCTTAGAAAAGGATATTCATCCTTTAGATCAGATTGAGTTACATAAGCAGACTGGTGAAATGATCTATTCTACTCTGACCGATAAAGCAATGGCAACTCAAAAGTTGCAGGATTCTTTGGAGAACACTAATGCACAATTGCAGCTTGAAAAAGCCTCTTCTCAGGCCAAAGACAATAGGATAAAGACATTGGAGGAAATAATCGTTGGATTGGGTCACAATCCTAAAGATGTCAAAGGTATAGAGGCCCTAATCAAGAAAAAAGATGATGATATTGCAGCTTTGAGAAAGCAGTTGAAATTGCCAGCTTCAAGAAATCCACAAACTGAAGAGATGATAAAGATAAATTCTGAAGAAGAAATGATGGACTTGCTTTTGAAACTGAATGAGCAACTAAATGAAACAGAAAAAGAGCTTGAACGGGCATTAAAGAACAAGCAATCTACTATTCCAACATCAACAATAGAGGCAATTACAGGTACAGGTACATCCACAACAGGTCAGCCAACAGAGCTATCACAGGTAAATACTTCCAATTTGAGTTCTGAAGAATTAATAAAGTCAATGAATGAATTGAAACTTCAAGTAACAGAACTCCAGCACACAAAGTTACAACTTACTAATTTAGAACAAAGATATGATCTCTCAAAAATGAGTGTTGCTGATAAAACAAGAGAGGTCAAAAGATTAGAAAAATTGGTTAAAGCATTGGAAAAGGATCTCACATTGGAGAAACCTTTAAAGGAAATAAACGAAATTCTTTGGGACAACATTATCCAATCAATAAAGGATGTCTGGTCTTCAATTCAGATTATGTATGAACAGAATGATTTATTCAAATTGGCTATAGAAGAAGTTCAAAGTACAAGAGAAGAATTGGGAAATAATCCTGATGAAGCCAATCAACTCATACAGTTTCTAAACACTCAAACCAGACACCAACTTGCAGAACTTGGTATTCAGGATAGGACAAGAACAATTTTGGAAATAAAAAAAGTTTTTACTAAGAGAACCCTTATGCAGAATCTAGAACGAAGGTGCTCAGATATGCAAGAAGAAATCATTGCCTTCAGAGAAAGATTTGATATTTTGTTGAAAAAAGGATTTCTCAGTCCTATAGTTTCAGAGGTTAAACTAATGGACCTTGAAAGATATGTTGAAAAATTGGACAAGTATGCTGACAATCAGGCCAATTCTTCAACCAGTACATCATAAGCAGCATTGCCAACAGGAAAAAATCTTCATCACAGATTGGAAAATTTATTTTATCTTAAGCATGAAGTAAAGCATTTGTTTCCAATTCAGCCTACCTTTTTCAGATATACTAAGGCTGATGAAACATTGAGAAAACTTCAATATACCAGAAGATAAATGGTGGGAATAACTGTTGGAACTTTTGTAAAATTTATCCTTATATGAAATTTTGCCTATTTACTTTGATTTTATTACATCCTGCCACAAACATAAATGTTTTATGATTCTCCAAAGACTCTTGGAAAATAATGCTTTCCAAAAATGATTAGTATTCTTTAGTATCCAATGAATCATGTGATTTTTGGCTTGGAAATCCATTTCCATTTTACTATAGGGATGCCTCCTTTGCTTTTCCTTTCCTTCTAGATAAAATGAAAGCATTTTTTTCTAATATTTCTCAAGATACCAACAAGAATATAAGCTAGGGAATGCCAATATCCTGGTATGGACACTACTAAGGTTAATGTGCCACCCAAGGATAACCATATTGTGATTATATTTCCCACTTTTTGATATGGAAAGAACCAATCTCCATACCTATAGTCATTAAATCTTAACATAAATCCCAAGTATTTGAAATGGGTGCACTTGGTTGATTGTTTTTTCTAACATATCTTCCAAATCATTGAAAGTGATGGTAGACTTGAGTAGGTTTACTTATATTCCAAATGAAACCCAAAATGATTTTAGAGCTCTAATGAGTCTTCACATACTAGTCCTATCTACTATATCCTGCAAGAAATAGGATAACATCGTCCACCAATAGAAGGTGCATAGACAATAGCATATGTAAATGTGTGAGTGATCAAAATAGTAGCATTTCTTAATTTGTTTAGGCATGTATCTCTTGTTTTTCATCTTCCATATTCAAAAAATAATCACGGATTTTGGTGTTGATGCCATGTATATTCTAAATGGATTGGTATCCATACCTTTCCAGATGCCCCCACACCTGTGACCGGGTAAATTTTATTTTTTTAACATACTAGTTAAATAAATATTGTTGTAATATATAATTTGTTTTATTCTAAGTCATAGGCATAGCTACTGTAACTTTAACACCCAATTACTACAACTAGATACAAGCAATAGTTTTATGTAACCATTGTTGCAACCTTAAGTTACTGTTGTTGTTCCATTACTCAAATAAAATAATTCTCGTATAAAGGTTTTTGTCGTGTCTCTATGCGTAAACTTCAATATTTACAAGGACTTATTACATATAATGATCTCTTAATATATATACTTTCTTTCATATATAATCTTTTTTATTCTAAGTCGCGGATATCGTATCCCCAAGCCACAACTCCTACAACCTCAAGCCATAGTTGGCACAACTTTAATGCATAGTTACTACAAATAGATATAAGCAAATTTTCTATGGAACCGTTGTTACAACCTTAAGTTACAGCTATTGTTCCCTTATTCAAATAAAATAATTCCCGTATAAAGATTGTTACTGTGTATCGATGCCTCAACTTCAATATTGACAAGTATTTTTCAGGTATAATAATCTCTTAATATATATATATATATATATATATATATATATATATATATATATAATGTGTTTTATTCTAAGTCGCAAATGTTGCATCCCCAAGTCACAACTTCTGCAACCTCAAGCCACAGTTGTTGCAACTTTAATCCATAGTTACTGCAGTCGGATACAAGTAATTGTTTTATGGAACCATTGTTGCAACCTTAAGTTACAACTACTATTCCCTTACTCAAATAAAATAATTCTCGTATAAAGGTTTTTGTCATGTATTTGTGCCTCAGCTTCAATATTTATAAGGAATTGTTAGGTATACTGGTCTCTTAATTCCCCATTGTTTTCAAAGTGAATATGGTTGATTGTAAATCCCACCATTTTCCTCTCACCATACTTTCCACTATCTTATAAATTAGTTGCAGGGAAGGGATTATGTCACTCTTTGAACTTCCACATAATCCAGAAATTTAATTCAGCATTTAAAATTCCTGCAAGGTTTTTTTGTAGACGGCCGCAGCCATATTTTTGTACAGGATTGTATTTAAACACAACAACCAGCATTAACGCAATTCACCAACCAGAAATTTACCCCTCAGTTTTGTAAATTCAAAAGGAGGACACATGGAGCATTAATATTGGATCGCATGAAATTGAAGGGAATCTTAAAACCTGAAAACCGGACCCGAATTTTTTATAAGGCACATTGGATTGAGAATTCACGTTACAAATTAGGCAGACGTCAGCATCCCATTTTGGAACGCGAATTTGGTTTGAAATTCAATCTATTCAGACTTTTGAAGTCCGACGGAAAGGGTTCTTTAATTTTTTGATAATTTAATTTTATGTATGCTTTAATATATACATATGTTTTAAACATATGTTATATATATCATATGTGAAATGAAAGGTGGGCCATAGAATTTAGTTTTAATTTTATTTTTTTTAAAAGAGGGTTTATTATAATATGTTTTATATGTTACGACATATAAAAATAAAAAGGACAAAAAATCTTGGTAGTTTTTTTTATAGACAGTACGTAAATTGTTATTACACAGCAGTGTGTAAAAAGTGAAATATTGAGTGTAACTTTTTAAGTGTGTATGCACAATAGTGCGAAAGTGAAAAACACAGCAGAGTGTTTTAGAGACAGAGTATGCTTGTTTTGAACAGACAGTTAGTTGGTTTTATGCACTGCGTTTTGTGGCAGTCATAATTTTGTAATCCCTCTCAGTGAGGAAGAAGTGTAATAGTTTTTTTTCGAGTTATTGAAGGGAATAGAAGTTTGTTTTCAAAGTATTGAAACTCTGTCTCCTGTCAAAGAAATTTTTATTTTCTCTGTGTTAGAGGAAGGGAGATTTATTCTCCATTCATTGTTCTGGAATTTTTCAATATTCCAACATGTGCAAGAACAACAGATGTTGTGGTTCCATCCCAGCTAAATCATTTGTCTTTGCCGCAGCTTGCCTTACCAACTTGGCCCCAATATTTTCAACTGGGTCCTCTAATTCAACCAATAAAAAGGCCAAAACCATAGCATTGAGATACATTTCATTACATTGTCAATAACAATAAAATTTGACTCAACCATAACCCTTTCCTTTTATTGTTGTGAAAAGCTTTATGCATTACTCTAATTTGGCTAGTCCATAGGCCAAGTAGACCACTGGGTAACAAATATGTTTCCTTTCACCTTTGAGTTTTCAAATTATGCCTACCAAATCTAAGAAATTTAAGAGGGGGAACTAATACAACGTTAAAAACAAAACTAGAGCACACATCTACAAATTACCTCCTTAGCTACTGTCACACCATCATTAACTATTTTCGGAGAACCATGCTTGCTCTCCAAGACAACATTTTTCCCTTCGCCCCAAGGGTGACTCCAACAAGATCAACAACTTTGTTCACACCGCCTACAAGACAAATTGACAATGCTTTCGGTAAGTGTGCAATTGAATGCCAGACCATATGCCAAAACAACCCTCCATGAAAAATTAAAATAACACATTAAAATCGAATATAAGTGGACAAGGAAAGATCCACCACAGTGAAGTTTCACGTGTAGGTGACCTTCCTTTAAACATAATTTTTTCTCTGACCTACAATTTTTTTGTCATTGAGCCATCCTTGTTGAAGTAAAACTCCTTTTCCATAGCTCTTGTATTAGCTACCTTCTCTCTATCGCGTAATCTCAGAGTCCCTCTTCTGCTTGAACGATTAAAGGAAATGGGTGAAAAAATTGAAAGAGAAGACAATTGTCTGCCATAATTATCAAACATTGCACCCAAATTCTTCCCCTTTCCATTTTTACCCAATGAGGTAGATGTGGAAATTGTTGTCATACTGCCCAAAGCAGAGGCCATCTTCTCTTATCCTGAATATAGAATTACAAGATCTTCATATTATTATGAACCTTAAAAAACATGACTCCCATTGCTAAAACCACTTTTAAGTTGTAACAGGCAAACTAAACAACTATCACAACTTTTGGCAACTTCTGGAGCATTAAGAGAGAAACAACCAAAGAGAAATACAACCACAATCCTCATTTTAATGAGACCAGACTATATATTTGCATTAATATAATAGAAATAAATCACGACTATATTAAGGCCAGCACAAAACAATCTTTAACTAGTGTCTCTCGCGGCCTTCAGGTTGCCATGCTAGAGGTTGCATATTTTTAATTTAAATTCTTGACCTCTCGTACCCATCTATGAATGCATCCAATGGGATATCTACATCAAATTCTCCTTTATATCCCCAAAAAAAAATTCCCTACTACAAGAGCACCAGTATTGATGGATCACCCCACACCATCCCACCCACTAGAAACTGTGAAAAAGGAAACCCGAGAAAACTTTTGAAATATCTCAAGATGACTATATGGGTGGTTCTTATTAATCAACCAACCATTCAGAAAATGCTCATCAATCCAAAACATGAGTATTATGTGACGATATTCAAGCAGGCATTGAATCGGATTTCTGAAGCTATGTTAGAGAAATCATAAACTCTCACTGAAAATAGGTGAAATGTGGCACCACTCAGAGATTGACATGTGCCAATTGGTACAAGTGGTAGACAATTGGCATGCTCAAACAACGAGGTGATGCAGGAATGACATGAGGGAGAAAATATCAAAAAGGCCCCAAATCTGGAGAACTAAAGCTCATCACCAACCTGAGATTGACAACTTTACATGATGTAACCTATGAAATCGTAAATGGAGAAATCATAGCAACAATAAAGTAACCTATGTAACAACAAAGTCAGATTAATCCTGGGAGTGGTAATGGGAGAAATCATAGTGAACAACAGGAAACATGCAAAGTTGCTTACAATCAAATAGATGAAAAAACACATACAAAAAACCTAGATAATAATCATGAACAAGCTTAATATTGAATTATGAACTGTAAAGGAACTTACAAATGTGACATTATGAACCTGGTCAAGCGCACAAGCAAAAATATCCTGGACATGACCCTAGTTGACAAGTTGTATTGCTCATGATGCAAGAGGATTTGTACCTGCATTGCCAAGTCAATCAAAATCCATCATTATCTATACAATAAATACAAGTAATTGATGTAGTATTTTTTACTCTAAGATGCATTCTTATGATAATGTTAGAACATATGTTGAAAATGTCAAAGCATACTTGAATAAGCTCCTCTTCATTTCAAGAACAATTTATTGGAGTCGCATGAACTTGGAACAAGCCTCCCACGATCTGAAAGAGTAGCAACTAAGTCAAGAGTGACTTTTTTGTTGCTACGCTGGATCGAGGGAGGTTTTCTCCAAGATTAAATCGCTCCAATAAATTATTCTCTACTAAACAGGGCCAACCACGTGAAGGTGGAAGCTCTTATGGCCCCTTCTCCCCCCCCCCCCTCACATCACTCTCAATTCCCCAACACCCAATCTATATTTCATTTTTTACTTTCATGAGCATAAAAAAAAATATTCAATAACTAATAAAAAAACAATTCAACAAAAAGTACGCAATGAAACATTGCAATTAATGCTTGACATAAAAATAGTATGATAAATGAGTTTTTTATATAACGCAAAAAACGTTCCAAGTATGGTAACGTTTGTCTTATAATAATATAATATTTTACATTATCGAATTTTCTTTTTCTTCTTCCTATTTCTAAAGCTCCTAATTACATCATCAATATCATCATGCTCTGCTCCTGTTTCGTGCCTTTCGACCCGCACTGCTGACCTAGTAGCGTAGTCACGATGTCTGGTCTCATCCAGTGACGAGGCATCGCCTACAAAAAAAGATAATATTAAATTTTAATTGTCAGTTTTTAAATATCATTGAACTAGTTCGGTAATATTAATAAAAAAAATTGCAATGAGATTATTTACCTGGTGCACCAGTTGTCGCCGCTGACCTAGTTGCGTAGTCACGATATCTGGTCTCATCCAGTGACGGGGCATCGCCTACAAAAACAGATAATATTAAATTTTAATTGTCATTTTTTAAATATCATTGAACTAGTTCGGTAATATTAATAAAAAAAATTGCAATGAGATTATTTACCTGGTGCACCAGTTGTCGTCGCTGAACTAGTTGCGTAGTCACGATGTCTGGTCTCATCCAGTGACGGGGCATCGCCTACAAAAATAGATAATATTAAATTTTAATTGTCAGTTTTTAAATATTATTGAACTAGTTCGGTAATATTAATAAAAAAAATTGCAATGAGATTATTTACTTGGTGCACTAGTTGTTGCCGTTGGGACTGTTGCCCTGTCTTCCTCTCTGGTGGTAAGATCCTCAAGGGAAAAATTCTCTGTCATTTAAAAAAAAAATGTTATAAGGAAAACCATCAAGGTATAATTAGAAAAAATTATAAGTGGAAATTAATTACCGTCACGGCCCTCACTGATAGTAGCATTGTCGGCCTGGTCCCCACTACAATGATCGGGTTGCACGTGAGGATCATCTACATCTGGCTCTAAAACTGGGTTATTTGCCTCGTCGGTAGTGTTGCTCCCCTAATTAAAACAAATTTGTTATAAATTAAATTTATGGACGAAAACAAACATATTGAAAGGTTAATGTTTTACCTCATCAAGCATTCTAGATCTTGGGACCTGCCCCAAGCTTCTGCGACGTTCAACTACGGCTTGATAGCAGAAATGGAAAGCGATATTTTTATCTTCCTCTGTAGTTTCTGTTCCGAAGTCATCACCCTACATTACATATGATTGTGTATTTTTAATCATATTTGATAGGATTACAAAAACGTTGGAAGGAGATACAATTAATTATAAGATGTTTAGCTACTTAATTACAATTCTTGCGGCTAATTTCAAGTAGCCGCCCTGGCCTAGCTTGTGATGGCCCTTTTTTCAATCCTAGCTTTGGTTGCCTTTGAGGTGTCAGGCAACCTAGCATCAAAATATTGAAGTCAGATATGACGTAGCACACTTTTATTTTAGACATGGAGAAAATTAAAGCTATTGAATTAAAGTTGTAATTTACCTTGCGGGTCCAGTTGGCATTTTTCCTTCTTTCTTTGCCCTTTTCTCTTTTCCGTCATGGATGAGTGCTCTCCACTCACTCTCTGGAACTGCGAGAGGACGCTCATATCTAGGGTTAAATTGCAATTGCATCTTATAGGTGTCCTTGGTATATTTCAAATATTTTCCGGCGACCCGAGCCACCGCTGTTCTGTCAAATGTGCTGACCCCAAAAAGGGCTTCTAGATAATCTAGAAGTTATTTTTTCAGGTTGGAATTCTGGGAATTCCACTCTGTGCGTATGGTTGGGCCAAAAATTAGCAACGCATGGCTCTCTAGCAACCTGTAGAATTCATTGTTTCCTACATAGAAAAAAAAGAAGATATTATCATTAATTTAAAAATAAAAATCATGATAAATATGTTTTAGATAAAGTACATGAAATAGTTAAAATATTAAAATTTACCTAGGAGTTGTACATGCTTTATAGGGGCACCTTCATCGTTCACCAACAACGTGCCATTAATGGTCCCTGTGGAGCTAACACGTGTAGCTCCAGGAAACGCAATAATGTAGTTGGCCATATCAGCCTCATCATTGCCAACACGTTTAGCGGTTGGCTGGGTGTCTGCTTGGGCAGGGTGTGTTTCTTGGCTGGCACCTTGTGTCCCACTACCACCAACACCGGGTTCAGCAAGTGCCAGAAAACGCTACATACAAAAGAAATTTTTGTTAGTTTAGTCAATGTAAAAATTAAAAATCAAACTATCACAATTCATCTCATGCAGAACAAAAAAAATATCCTTTTGACTTTTTATTATTACTTGATATCTTTATAGTTGGCTCATAAGATGTTTTATCCTCTCTTCTGTTTCAGGTGTTTGAGGCGCGTCTATCAAAGTATTAAATTACGACCATGCATCTCGTGCCTTTTTTCGCAACAAGAACACTAGAGATAGGGATGAAGAAAGCTCTTCCTCAAAGAGGGAATCATCAGGCGTACCATGGATAGGTGTTTGCATATTTGAACAAAATTAACATTATTTCAATTATGTAAATAACTAAAATACCTAAAGATAGAGCAATGATGGCACTTTACATGTTCTTTCGCTGGCCTCTTTCCGTGATCATCCCGTCTCGGGGTTGTTCCTGCACTGCTCTGATCAGTCTGCCACATTGCAATAAAATTATAAATGTAAAAACTTGAAAACAATATCTAACTTGAAAACAAAAAATGAAAACTGAAATAATTTCTAATAAGACACAGGAAGACAGAGTTAGAGTTTCAAATATGCCTTGCATTGAATTCAGTCCTGGAAACATGTCATTGCACATTAAGGCACCCAAACAAGAGACGAGTTGACAATGAAGACCTTATTGAATATATTGTTGGATCAACTTCTAGTAAACTTGTTGTGAAGACCTTGAGGACATTTTTGGAGCAACATTGTTGAAGCTGATGGTATAGCATTGTTAGAGACGATCTTGAAGGGCCTTGAAGTGAAGCTTTTGGAGCAACTATTGAAAAATCCTTAGAGCATTTAAGTAAGGCACTTTCTATCTTCCATCACCTTTTTCCTTTCAATATCATTTAAACGATTTTGTTGATATTTAATGTTTTAAATCACGTTATAATTCCTTGATTATATGTGTTTGGGGACTTTCCCTTTGAAATTACCCAAAAATACCCTGGCAAGTTTATCTTCAGGATGCATGTCTGACCCTATTGTTCAATATTTTGATTGATAGTAGTAAACATAGAGAGTTAGGGGGCTCTTGACTTGGTTTGGTTGGGCCATTAGATCCCTAACATCTACTAGGGAGAACCCTCCTTGAGTTGGAGGAGAGCTAGCCCGAAGTGAAAAGAGGTTGGTGACGTGACAATGGGGCTATTGAATTACACATGGTATCACACTTTAGCTTTAGGAATTTATCTTGAGAAGTGCAAGATTTTGATATATCAATTCTCAAATTGTTTACAACACTATTGTTAAGAACTAATAAGAATTGATGTTGAGGGATTTTTGGGTATAAGAAACAATACCATTTAAAAACTAGGGTTCTCAATCCTTGGCATTCCTTCACCTGGGCCTAGGGGCACACAAGAATAATTTCACACTAAACCATGCAAACTTAAAAGTAACTTAAGAGATCCATAAAGTAATAATAATCATAATTCCTAATTTCCTATTGTACGATATGATGAAAATTATTCAAACATGAAGCAATGAAGACATGCAATGTCTGAATTTCAAGATTGATGAACCAATACGAAGTTAGAAACTACAACTTTGATTCAATACTCTGTGTCCTAACTCGAGGAAGGAATCTAGTTTGTAGTATAGAACATGCATCGTGTATTATCAATTCTTAATTGACAACAACTAAAGGTCATCTACCTCATCAATTCCTTCCCATTTTGTGTTTTATGTTATATTCCTTATAAAAGTGTCAAATTTCCTCCAAAGTAAGCAACCTTACAAGAAAAATAAAAAATAGTTGAGATATGATTGAGAAATGGTCATTTATTTCTTGAAAGGATCTTCACGATTTCTTTGGTTGTTTTTCATCTCAAGAAACAATAAATGACCTAAGAAACTATCGTGATGTAAACTTATAAGAAACAACATGGTGCAATGGCCATTTTCAAAGCCAAATGATGTCCATTGAAGACATGGCCTTTATTTGGTTCTTGTTTCATAGGAGTTTCGGGTAGAAATGGAACTTTGTTGTACCATTTCCAATAGTAAAAAGGGAAAACATTATTTTCCCATGGGAAATAATTTACCTTTCCTTTTTCAAGATAATATAAATCACAAAAAATATGAACTATACTACACACATGTACATTTGAACACTAATAGATTTTTGTAGTTGAAATGCAATGCTTGTTTTCATTTAAATGTAGGTTTTTTAAAGCAGGGAGAAATAATGGCTGCCAGCTTATTAAGCGTTTCTTTGGGAAAAATTTAAATCTTGTATTGGGTGATGAAGATAATAGAGGGTATTGAATCTTGATTCTTGACATCTAGAGATAACCCTACAGCCTAACAAAATCCAATGGAATTGACCAAAAAAACCCAAATAGAGTCTACCCCACTATAGGAGGAAGGGCCTGCAATAAGAACTTACCATTTTGCAAGAGCTACGGGCGAATGCGTTGCACCCAGAGGCCGGGGACGATGATGATGCCCAAAGGGCGGGGGTCGATGTAGGGTGAATGCGCATTCTGCGGGGGCGGGCGGAATACGGGGGCGAATCTGTTACACGAGAGCTCGGGCGATCTTGGGGGCGAATGTTGTTAACGAGAGCTTGGGGTGAATGTTGTTCTGAAAGAGCGGAGGGCGAATGCGAGCCGCATGATATTAGACGTTAATGTAGCACACATGTACATTTGAACACTAATATATTTTGTAGTTGAAATGCAATGCTTGTTTTCATTTAAATGTAGGGTTTTTAAGAGCAGGGAGAAATAATAGTTGCCAAATTAATAAGCGTTTCTTTGGGAAAAATTTAAATCTTGTATTGGGTGATGAAGATAATAGAGGGTATTGAATCTTGATTCTTGACATCTAGAGAGAACCCTACAGCCTAATACAATCCAATGGAATTGACCAAAAAAACCCAAATAGAGTCAACCCTACTATAGGAGGAAGGGCCTGCAGTAAGAACTTACCATTTTTCAAGAGCTGAGGGCGAATGCTATTCTGCAAGAGCTAAGGGCGAACGCTGAGGGAAAATGCTGAGGGAAAATGCTGTTCTACAAGAGCTGAGGGAAAATGTTGTTATGCAAGAGCGGAGGGCGAATGCGCGCGTGATATCAGACATTAATGTAGCTATTGTGACGGATACGAAACAATAAAATAATTTTTATGTAGCGCACATATAAGTTTCGTATTTTTATGTAGCGCGCATATAAGTGTCGTTATACCGACGGTGAAAAAAGCGTCACTATTGCGATGGGTGCCTCCAAACGTCGTAATTGCGACACTTAGACATTGTGTCGCACTTGGGACGTTTGGGCAGTCGTCGCAATAGTGACGCTTTGGGCCATAGTGTCGCAATTGTGACGTCTTCCGCAAAGCGTCGCAATTGCGAGACTTTTCTAAGTGTCGGTATTGCGACACTTTTCTATAACCGTCAGTATAGCGACGGTTTTGGGCGGGATGGAAAAAATTTGGGGAAATTTCTGACATTTGGTCAAAAGCGTCGGAACTAAGTGTCGGAATTTCCGCCAAATGTAGTCATGAAAGACTAGAGATTCGTTGGTATCTCACTAGTCAAACAGTTTTCCAACAAGTCAAAGGAGTCTAAATTGGGGCAATTAGAAATTAAAGGCAAGGTTGTTCCGTCGAGGCCAAATCCCATGACCCTATGCTTGAAAAACCTCTATTGCAGGTCATGCCTTCGAGCTCTGATATGGTGATG